>JACBWW010000015.1:17362530-17583585 GCA_020086605.1 Lanius collurio
TGCCGTGCCGTGCCGTGCCGTGCCGTGCCGTGCCGTGCCGTGCCGTGCCGTGCCGTGCCGTGCCGTGCCGTGCCGTGCCGTGCCGTGCCGTGCCGTGCCGTGCCCAGCCAAGCCTGCGGCGGGATGGAGGAGCTCTACAGCAAGGCGGAGACCCTCGCCCTTCGGAGGAAGCACATCGGGTAGGGGCGGCGGCGGGGCTGGGAGAGGGGCAGAGGGGAGGAGGAGGAGGAAGGTCAGTCTCTAGTGACAGCACCTGTCCGGACCCGCTCGGCGGTGCCCCGAGCCTGCAAGTGCTGGGCAGCCCCTCCGGCCCCGCGGAGAGACCCGACGGGGAGGGGGACATGGACACACAGAGGATCTGTCAGCCCGCTGGCTTGGGATGTCCCGGGGCCAGCCGGCATTCCCTAGGCGAGTGGGGGAATGCCGTCGTTAAAACACTGCACATCAAACGCATCATTCACTTCTCCAACAGATGGAAGCAAGCAGCCAGAATGTGGTACCCAGGTGTATGTCTAAAATGTGGCAGGATTGGGAGTTTTTTGTGCATGCACCTGCAAACCAGCCGTCTCTGTTGAATGAAGCTGTGGCTATTCCATAAAGTGAGTTTAACTGAGGGACATGCAGTAGGGCTGCCAGAGGTTGTGATCTGAGCAATAGTCCTGGCTGTGCATGTATCTGATCCCTCTCTATGGCAATGTTAGTTCATACATGATGTGCAGCTTTAATTATTTCTTCAGTGGATGTTGCCAAGTGAAAAGTAAGTCCAGGTTGTAAAAACAGATGTATTTTGCTAATCGCTTCTTAAATGTGTAGTATATATAGAAAGCTTACTAAAAGTTCTTAACTAACAAAAGATTAATTAAAGTCATGGCCTCATAAAGAGAGAAAATCAACTGCCTTTTAGGGGCCAGCCCATTGTTAAGGGAGTCCTACCTGAGCAAGGATTGTAGGACTGAGCAGCGCTGGACGAACAAAAAAAAAAAACTTTCACAGAATGAACTGACAGGTTAGAGAAAGAAACCTGTAGTCAGGAAATGGCCAATGATGATGGACATTGCTTTCAAAGCATAGCAGAGAAATAGCTGAAGATGTCAGAAAAGAACTAGGGCTAGAAACTGTGAGGAAGAAACCAAACTATTTCAGTATACAGGAGTCACATTCAGGCTTTACAAGTTCATAACACATTATACCCAACAATAACTCTCAGACTTACCTGGGAACAACTGTGTTTATCCAAGGTCAAATAAACATGGCTAAAAGTTCAGAAGACTTTCCTTCTGCTCGGTAATATCATTCAACATAATTACATAGTTGGAATATTCTCCAAGAGTTGGTGGGGGGAAGAAAGAAAAGAAGTGTTTAAAGAGTACTTTGGTTAATTTTATAAGGAGCTTGAGTTTTGCTGGAAGTCAGTGTGATTTAGATGCTTATAAAAATCTGCTTTTAAAGGTTTTATCCAAAGCAGACAGGGTGAGAATGTGAGGTTTTTAGGACCTGCTCAGCACCTCTGAAAATAAAGCCTGTAAGGCATTAGTGTTTTGTTCTTGACTGTGACCTCTATATGCTGCAGTCATCCATTGCATAATGATTTTTTTGGCTATCCTATAAAACAGTTCTTAAGAGCTTACTTTAGTCCCAGTGAGTTACTTGGCCATAGATGTCTGTGAGGCATGTAAACAAACAGAGCTATGGCCGAGGAACACAGCAGGACATATAAGGACCTGGAACGACGTGCAGACACTGTTCTCCTGTGAAATCAGTTGCAGGCAGAGTCAAACTTGGAAAACACCCTTATTAAAGACCAACTTCTGTTCCCACTGTACCTAGGGAAATGCATGGCTTTTCACCGTGAGCAAGAGCCCCTGCTTGACCACCCCCTGAATGACTCACAAGCTCTTTGCAGAATAGAAGAATCAACCCCCTCAACACTCAAAGGAGGGGGAAAGAAATAAGAAAACGAAAATGGTGTTATATTTATTATGTTTTAGGCCTTCCTGCAAAGTTTTCTATGCCAAGGACCCTCTGAAGATAGTGCGTGCTCAAGGCCAATATATGTTTGATGAGAAAGGAGAGAAATACTTAGACTGCATCAACAATGTTGCACATGGTAAGCAGTTTGACTTGTGAGACTTCTTCCATTCCTTCATTTCCAGTAGGGATCAGGACATGTTTCTGCCCAGTGATGATGTTCACAGTGCTTCTCTGAACGTCCTTCTGCGGTTCAGTAATTGGCTGCTTGCTAGTAATAACTAATTATTTTCTTCTTTAGTGGGCCACAGTCATCCGTATGTGATAAAGGCTGCAACAAAACAGATGGAACTGCTCAACACAAACTCCCGCTTCCTGCACGACAACCTTGTTCAGTATGCACAGCGTCTCACAGCCACCCTGCCCGAGAAACTCTCTGTTTGCTATTTTGTTAACTCTGGGTATGTCTGAATTGTATTTTTTTATATGACTAATTTTTATGACTATTTTGCTCCTGTTTCAGACAGGCACTCAATGCAGCTTGTTCTAAATCTTACTTAGTAACATGCAACAAAAAATATATCCAGCACTGATCAAAACTTGCTTCCTATTTGCAGTCATCTTATTTAGAGTGATGGCTCAAACCAAGAGAACCAAAACATGAAACTGGCCTGCTGAATGCTATGCAAAAAAAAGTGTGAGGAAAAAAGCAAGAAGAGGAAATTAATTCTGCAAATTGGGGAATGTTATATACAGACTGATGAATGCCGTCTGTAAATTGACAGATAGCCTTGGAAACAAGTTAGTGTTCTTTAGGCAGTTTGGTAGTCTGTGATCACTTATATGTCCAGAACAGACGACCTGCAGGGACATGTGAGCAGAGGGACTGTGACAGATCATGCTGGAACTGTGAGTCCTCTTCCAGGGTGAAGATTTGTGATGGTGCAAGCACTGGGGAGAACAGAGTTGTGGAGTGTGGGAGATGGGACATTGCTTTTTGAGGGTTAGTGGCTACATTGTGTTCTCAGCTGCAAATTGGTCTCCTTTGTACCAAGGGGAGGTAAATATCTAGAGGCAAACTGGGGGAGGGAAATAAAGCATCTCTTTGTTTGCTTCTTATACAAAGGGCTGTTTTTTTCTTTGCCCCCTTATACGGCACTTATAGTCTCAACCTCAGCATTGTAATCTGTAGAGTAACAGAGTCTGCTGTGTTGATTTATTATATCCATGAGTCCCATGCCTTGTCTTCTGTAGGAATACCCTTTTAGCTGGAAGCACTTCTTCACTGTTATGCTGATGTGTCTGTTATTATGCAGGTCTGAAGCAAATGATCTTGCTTTACGACTGGCTCGGCAGTACCGTGGGCACCAAGATGTCATCACCCTGGAAAAGTAAGTACACAGAGTAGCTCCTGTGAACGCAGCCAGCAACTCCTGCCTTTACTTCAGAAGCAGCTTTGCAGCAACCCCCCTGCTGTTTGTACTCCACTGCCAGCTGAAAGAAAAGTTTTGTTGCTTTTGTATTAGAACAAGTCAGGAAATCCATTTTTCACATTTGGATAAACAAAAATTTTGAAGATCTCTGAAAAATAAGCTTGTTAGTCACCCCAGAAGGTCAGTCACCTGTTAGAGGGCATTTCCCACAGAGACTCCCAAAGAAATTCAGGCCAGAGGCTTAAATGCTGGTTTCAACAGCAGTGAGTGGTCTGTCTACTGGGCTGCTCTGGAAAAGGGCTTTCTGTTTGTCACATGTTGCTGTACGTGTTTCATTTTGCACAAATAAATATTCAGTCATCAAGAAGAAAGATCCTGCAGTTCTGCAGCAGTGCTGCAATGATGCTGAGCTCTCCTCCAGTGAACACAAGTATGCACACAAAACCAAGTGGCTGCAAAATCAGGAGGCATTGAGAGGGCTGACAGCCACAGCGTAGGTGGCTGTCCACATTTCAGGGTTTTCCTGTCCTATCCTAGATGCAGCTGTAGGTTTGGTGATGTTGCTGTAGTGCTGGATTTTCTTCTCAGGTTGTAATAAAGTCCAGCCAGAGCAACTGCACAGGTACATGTCTCTATCTGAACAGCACAAAGCTTGTTTGACTCAGCTATGTTCAGACCCCTGTCAGCCACACACTAACCGATGTGTGTTCTACTAAGAGATCGCGACACGTCTTTGATTTGGTTTGAGGTTTGCTTTGCTTCAAGTTTATGGCTGAACAGAAGTGTTTATTATTCTCTCAATAAAGATGCTACATGCTTTAGGTTCAAAAGGCTCTGGTTCCTCATTTCTATGTCAATTGGCCTCAGTAGTAGCCAGCTTTAGCATATTCTGCAGTATAAAACTTTTGTATTCAAATAATATCCTTTTCTTGACAGTGGCTTCTGCCAAACCCTCTCTCCTGCAGTGCCAGGAGGGCAAATAGGGGTGTGCTGCTGCTGCTGCTGCATAAGGTCCCCACTTCTCAATGCAATGCACACTCCTGAGAGTCTTCAAAACGATGCTGGAGTCTAGGTTGCAAAGCTTGGGCTGGCCAGAGTGGGGCCCATGGGTTGGAAATGAAGGAGCTGGACCCACACTTCAGCTCTAGGTAAGGCTGCCAGGACAGCCACCTTGCAGTCACTGCAGTCCAGGGGACATCATCTTAGTCTGTCCCCATGCTGGCACTTGATTTTATCCTGTTTCTACTCTTCCTAGTGAATTAAAGTCCACAGCAATTTCATATTGTCTTTGAGAGAAAGCTTGAGTAAATTAAATCAAGATTTCTTCACAAACAATGCTACTGTGTTGCAGATACAGTTGCTTATTCTGGATTATGTATAGGCACAGTTGTAAATTTAGCTCTTGTATACATATGGTGAAAAGTGACTTGGATATTTAACACTCATGCAGTGCTTACCATGGCCATGTTACATCTCTGATTGACATCAGTCCCTATAAATTTAATCAGCTGGGAAAGGACAGCAAGAAGGAGTATGTGCATGTGGTAAGTGTGGTTTTGGGGTTGGGTTGGGTTTTTTGTCTTTTTTTTGCCTGTGATGCATCATATTGAATTACCCACTTCTGGAGTAAATACATTTCCATTCTGTGTTGCTGATGCTAGTGTACATATGCTTGGCTGTTTTTCAGTGAAATAAATACAGCAAAATTGTTTGGTTTTAGATTTCTAAGCAGGTATTCCTCTGTGAGGCTGATTTCCTTCACTGTGCTACAGGTTTTCTTAGTCACTGCATTAGGAACACAGCTTGATGAAATTAGCCAATATCCATTGCATTGGTTTGGCTAAAGATATGCAGGACTTTGAGTCTAGTTCCAAAAACTGGAAAGGCAGATTGCACAAGTTTACACATATTTGTGTAGAGGACTCATGGGTGTCTAAGGGAGTGTGATTTTTCACCTAAATTTGTGTATCTTGAAAAGACAAAAATTTTTCTCAGTCCAGAAATGCACACCAAGCAGGCCTTTCCTATCTGGACCTCCTTGCGTTAACTGCACTGCCAAAGTAGTATCCACCTTTTTAAACCACTTCCTTTCTCTTATTTACTGGACCTAACACCATTTGTAGAGGCTTGAATGTCACACAGATTTGTACTATGACTAAAATGCTGGAAGGGAAGTGACAGACTGAAAAACGCTGCTCTCCAGTTGCAGAAATGGATCTTTTGTGAAAATCTGAAATAAGGTGGTGGATGGGTACTCATTAATGTGTCTTGAGAGAGAGGAAGGACAGTCTTGAAAGGCGGATGAGATAGATGATGGTTCTTAAAAACAGCTGCATTCAGTAATGTTGAACACATGACAGGCCCAGATTGAGTTTAAGCTCCAGTAAGCATTTTTGCAATTCAAAGCGAGCATTCAGGCTATACTAGCTTCGATCACCTATTTGTGTGCAAAGCCAATAAAGTGGAGCAATAGAAAAGAAAATAAATGTTTCACATAAGGATGGCCTTTATCAAAACAAATAAATAAACTGGTCTTTTCAGGCTCCTTCTCCAGATATCTACAGAGGGAAATATAGGGAAGACCACCCAGATCCAGCAAGTGCTTATGCTGAAGAGGTGAAAAAGCTTATTGAAGAAACACAGAAGAATGGACGCAAGGTGTGTGTTTTGTGCTCTGGAAATGCTGAGGCTTTATCTATTTATGCTGGCATGGGGGCATGTAACAGGCAACTAAGGACTTGTTTCTTTCCAGTTTCGTGTGCTTCCCTCTGCCTTCATTTTTCTGCGATGGGTTCTGCGTTCAAAATGGTCCATTTTTCTACCTGATGCTCTTATCATAATTTTTCTAGGCATCAATGAAAGGATCAATAACACAATTTTATATAAGCAGATACAACCAAAGCTGTTAAATTTCCTATTTTATGCATTGAATCAGTAGATTGTAAATATCATAGGGAAAGGTTTGAGGTCAGCTGAGAAACTACATCACAAGCATATATAAAAAATTCCAGGACATGGAGAAAATGTATTGGATAAAATCTTGATAGTACATTTCTGAGCCTATTGACTTAAGATAACTTCAAAGTCATATAAAAAGGTGAAACTTTCAATCGCACACAGCATGACCTTGATAAAAACAGAAAATTTCTAAACAAGGATACCTAAAATGTGCATTAAACTTTTATGTGATGACATTAGTCTGTTGAGACTTGTAGGGCTTGATCCAAAACCTGCTGAAGTCCTAGAAGACTTCAGCAGAGATGGGAACATGTTCCCTTCTAGTCCAACGGACTTACATCACCCTTCTTTTAGTTTCTTCATCAATTTTCTTTTAATTCTCTACTAACGGATAGTTTTGTTTTTTCTTCCCTTGTTTCCTTTCTTTTGCATATTTCTTAGGTTTTGGTGACATAGACCTGTGGCAGGACAAGTTGTGCTAAAGGCTAAGCCTCACATGCTATGGGACGCTTCGTACTCTTTGGCCGTATACTCAAATGTAGTGTACGGTTCTTTACACGTTACTGCTCGGCCTTGTTTCCAGGAAGACTGCACCAGCACAGAGACCTCTTGATGCACAGGGAGGGGTTCACAAGTGGTGTAGGGATGCAATCCCTTAAATAGCAGACTTTTGCTGAGACCTTGGGGTAATATCATATCTCTGCTGCATAGACCTCTGCTGTTGACAAGAAACAAATTTTGATGTTCCAGTATGTCTGATCTGCTGCTCTTACACTCCCTGACTTGAAATAACTTTCTTTTTCATTCCTAGCAACTGGAATTGTTTCATCTGTAGAATTTTTCTCTTCTTTTGTCAAGTGCCTCGTGCTGATATTTTATTTGCATAGTTATTTGCATTAGGCAGGGGTGCCCAAAGGCTAGCCACAGGTCATCTTACAGTTCAGCTTCCACCCACCTCTACCTGGTGTTCAGGATTCAACAAAAAACCACATACACCTGCAAGCTTTATTAACTTCTTAGGGAAAATGGCACCCACTGTTGTGTGTCTCCTGTAAACTAACATTTGTAAATAAATTTATGTAGCTCTCAGGAGTGTAATCCAACATCCACTGACACCAGGAAGTGTCATCCAATTCAACAGCTGTAGGACAAGGGCTTAATGGAGATCCATGCACTCCCATCAGGCTGCAAAGGTGGCCCTGGCTACTGCAAATTTGGGCACTCCTGATTACAAAATGAATAAATCCTTTAGCCATAGCTGTTTTCAAGAACTCTCAGTTGTCCAGCCCATTGCGTGATTAAATTAAGGCCCACATTTAAACATTTATTTCTAGACTGTTAGATATCTGTGCCAAGGCCAAGTAGATGGACACAGCTCTCACATGAGTTTGTCTCTTGTAGATTGCTGCCTTCATAGCTGAATCCATGCAGAGCTGTGGAGGCCAAGTAATTCCACCTGTGGGCTATTTCCAGAAAGTGGCAGAGTACGTACAGCACTTCACAAGGGCATAACGGGAAAATTAACCAAAGAAACAGGTTTTTCACTATAGACTTATCTAATCAATTCAGTTGTTAACCTCTCCTGTTCTTGGATATCTGTGGTTAATTTCTACTTATTGAAGAGTATGATTTCAGTTCAATTTTTTTATGGAATATCAGCTAGTTTTTTTAGGTAGATAATTACCATTCTTTACTTATCTTTAATCCTCAGCTGTAAATTTGATAGAAGATGAAGTTAAACCAGTTATAATCCTGCAGTAGCATTACAGTACTCCTATTTGACATTAAAATGTCAAAAATTTTCCTTAACATGTAACATACTGAAAATTTCATAGCTATCAAATAGCTATAACTGTATTCTTTCTTTTTTTCCTGACTTGTCCTCACACTGCAGAATTTCTGTGATGCAGATTGCCTTGACCTTGATTACCTAGCCATGTTCTGCAGCACTAGACTTTCAAACTATTGTGTTTGTTTTCAGGTATGTGCGTGCAGTGGGTGGAGTGTTCATAGCTGATGAGGTCCAGGTTGGCTTTGGCAGAGTTGGGAAGCACTTTTGGGCATTCCAGCTGCAAGGTGAAGACTTTGTGCCTGACATTGTCACCATGGGAAAACCCATTGGCAATGGACACCCTATGTCTTGTGTGGTCACAACAAGGGAAATTGCTGAAGGTTTTGGTGCTTCTGGACTGGAGTATTTCAATACAGTAAGTTCGGAGGTGAAGCTTTGCCTTTTTTTTTTTTTTTCTTTTGGTGAGCATTTAGCAGTTAGAAGTTTTCCAGATGATCCAGATAACATCTACATCCGTCACTGCATCACACTGCTGAGAGCTCGAGTCAACCACAGTCTAACACCTAAAAGCAAGTAGAGAGGCTTTGAAATATGCTCTGTATCAAATGGTGCATCATCATATGGACCAGCACAAGCTCTCTGGCAGGTCATGCATCACAGCTCACATCCATACAGATAAATTCTTGCTTATATCTCTTTCCATCTCCCCCTCCGAAATGTTGATCATGTAACATTTCATTTTCTAGGATAGGCTGTGCTGGTGGAGCTCATGCCCTGGCAGACCTTGCTCTGCAGTTGATACCCAACAGAACAGTGACCCTTTACCAGGAAATATTTCATCTGTGTGCATGCCACAGCGGTTCAGTCTTCTCATTTACTGAGCCCTCTTTCTGCTCCTGTGACTCAGCCTTCTTCCCAGCTACCACGAATTCCCCTGTTTTTGATGGGGTTTATACTCTCTGGTTCAAAATATATCAAATCTATCATCCACTTGCTCTTCCCAGGAGCTTTTTGTCTGCCCATGAAATCAGCTGAATGCTTCAGTCCTGACATTTTCAAATTACTGCAACCTGAAGCTGAGGAAGAAGGAGCCCTTCCCTTGCCCAAGTGTAGGGGACAATGGTCCACAGCCTGAATGGCACAAAATGCCCACCTTTTCAAGCTTTTCCTCATGACATGCCAAGCAGGAGAGGGCAAGTGAAAGCCATGTGGATAGCCACAGATGAATGTTTCTTTTGACAGGTTTTGATTTTGATGACATGTTTTGTTTTGTCTTTGCTATCAGTTTGGAGGCAATCCAGTGTCTTGTGCCATTGGCTTGGCTGTGCTGGATGTAATAGAGAAAGAAGATCTCCAAGGAAATGCCACACGTGTAGGAAATTATCTCCTGGAGCTGCTGGCTGAGCAAAAGGAGAAACATCCCTTAGTGGGAGATATCAGGTGGGTGCATCACATTTTATTTTACATTACATTACATTACATTTACATTGCTTTCAGAAAAGAAAGTAACTATGCTAGAAAAAGCAACAAATTTGATGTGAGCGGAAGACAGAAACATATCATGATTTTGCTACACCTCTCTCTTAAAATGGCCTACCCAAAACTGGTATTGTAAGGCAATACGTTTTTTTAAAAAAAGTTGTCCATCCATCTGCTTAATTAGTTACAAGCATAGCCACTAGAAAAGTTCTGGGACAGTAAGAGAAAGAGCCATCCACATACAGTAAGCAAGTTGTCTGCACATGGCTGTAATTATGCGGACCTAGTTCAAATCTGTTCCATTTCTTTGGGAGATGTTACTATGGATTTTCCTCATCTCACGTTACTACCATGGATAATTGCCTTCAAGTTTTTTTGGGTGAAAAGGTTGGGATGTGGGGGTTTTATACTTCTTTTTTTCCAGTATTTGTCTCCCTGGCTTGTGATTTTCAGGATAAGAATGAAAGAAAATTATTGTGTCATTCTTATCTGGCCATGTAGCTTTAATGAACCAGGTAAATTTATTCATCCAGAAATATCTGTTATCCCATCTGATTGTGGGAAGTCACCAAAAGATGTCCAAAGACAAAGTCTCCTCTGTCATGCTCCTTCCCCAATTTGTCCTCCTGGGAAGGGAATTACAGTATTAGAAACAGGTGTTGTATTTGCAGCAGAAGGCTTGGGTTACTGACACTGGATTTCACTTGTCTGTACTTTTCTTTTCTACTCCAGGGGTGTTGGATTGTTTGTTGGAGTGGATCTGGTGAAAGATAAGCAAAAGCGAACACCAGCCACGGCAGAAGCCCTTCATCTTATTTACAAGTAAGTAGTTCTTAAAAACTGTGTGCAGTGATCAAACCCTCCTAATATTCTCCAGCAGTTAGTCATTAATTTCATTTTAAATTTGTGTAGTTTTTGATAACATACTACTTAAAAAAGAAAACTTTCAACATCGGTCTCAGCCTGAAGGAAGTGACAGGACACAACATAGTTTTATTTCTGCATCTAACAAAGGTGTTTTCTCTTTCCACAGACTCAAAGAGCATCAAATCCTTCTTAGTGCAGATGGACCCTACAGAAATATTTTAAAATTTAAACCACCAATGTGTTTCACAATGGAAGATGCAAAACATGCCGTCGAGACAATTGATGCACTTCTTACAGGTATGTGTGTCCTAGGGCTCAAAGGAATACTCTTCTTTTTTCATTTCCCAGTGAAACACCATCATAGCCTAGGCCATTACATGTAAGGGAAAGTAATTAAGTGCATTTCTTACCACTCATCAAACTGCTGTTCTTAATGCCATTTATTATAAATAAATACAAAGCCCCACATGTACTTCATCCAAACTTTTAGGCAAAGTCCTGCTTTTGAGCTATTCTTTCACGGACTCAGTGTTATTACTCATTCCTGGTCACCTATGCTGTTTGTTAAGGAGTGAATATATTAATTCAGCACAGGCCCGACAGACACTGCAGATACACTGGTAGAAATTTCCGTAATGTTCTCTACCTTTTCTTTTCTTCTTTTTGTTTGTTCTTTAACTAGTGTACTGGAACATGATTGTCTCACTCAAATTTAGCCTGAAGGTTTTCAGGCTCTATTTGTCTTTTACCTGAGGACCAATCCAGGGGAAAATAACATCAGTTATACTGTTAGTATAAGGGCTCTTGGAGCCTGTTATACATTAAATGCTTCCACCTTCTGAGAATATAACAACCAAAGTTAAACTTCTGTGAACCTTCTGGACAAAGGCAGAATTTTGCTCTGAAAGGTCTCTCTGATATCCTTGTGCTACAGTCAAATTCTTAATTTTATTCTGTTCTCTAAATATCTCCAAGCTATACAGTCCTGATAGATTAATCACATTGCCTCGAAAAATGTTTTAGGAAGTATTCATCACTCTTCAGTTTTTCTTCTGTGTGATAAATGCCCAGAGGAATAGCTGATTTTTTACTTCATCCAGCTACTAAATATGCTCACTCACCCCCTCTTCTTTTTAATTTATTTTATTACTTTTTTTCAGAAATGGAAGAGGCCACTGGAATGAAGACAGAAAATAATGCATCTACAAATGTACAGTGTAAAAGAAAAGTATGTTTTAAATTTTTTTTAGCTCTTTTTCAGATAGATATTTGGCAAAGCAAGTATAAATTACTTTGGTAGAGCATGCCTTCATTTTTGGTAGCCTGAGTGGCTCTGTGCCTTGCAACTGAGCTCAGAGAGTAACTTGCTACTAGAAACCTGAGAGGATTTACCCTGTCTCACTCGGGTAAATCTAAAAAGAGCTGAGTAATCCAGACGTACAACATGTTATAGGCAAGCCTTATCTGCCTGTATGCAAACAAGACCAACCAGACTTTGGGCTGCACAAAGTCATGAGCCCAGCAGTCAGCAACTACTGATTCCTGGTATTACATGCTACTGAAAGATATTTGGCTTTCTAAGCCAGCCTGCAGCCTGGAAGGTGTCCAAGTTTTCAGAGAGTTCCAATGGTTTTGTGTCCACCGCGGCTCTTGGAGTATAAATGGCTGACATGCATCCAAATTAGGACTTCTTAGGCTGCAGCCCCAGCTTTGGATAAATCACATATGATTTCTCACATCCCTAAAAACATGTCACCCTCTATACAGGAAAGCTTGCTCAACTGCCCTTTGGTGGGTTTTCCAGTGGTGCTGTAGGGGTGGGAACGCAATAGCTCTGCTGCTTAGGTCTGCAGTAATTAAGCAGAGACCTGATGAGTTATTGGCTATATATCTAGATTTTACTAGGTTTGGAGTACAAGCCTACTCTTACAGACATTTATACACAATCAGTTCAATTTCTTCCAGAACTAAGAAGTTGTGGCAGTAATAGTCAGGCAGAGCTACCTAATGGAATCCAGGTCCAGTGGCTGCCTGGTGGAGGACACACACATGCCTCCACTGACATCTCCTTTCTGTTTCAGACAGCTGAAGAGAGTTCTCAACCAGAAGGTGCAAGTGAAAGCATCAGCCACGTGAATGGAGCTGCCTGCCGACAAGAAAATGGGATTTATTCGAAAAAACGCTCAGTGCCAAGTAAAAGAATAAGAACATGAAGAGAGAAAGTTTCTTAATTCTGTTTGAATGTGTGTCCATCTTGCTTTTGAGATGAAGAGTGCAATAGTCTGAGTCCTTGGATCTGTTTGAAGCCTAGTCATGCCTTCCATAAACTGGCTGAATTCCTATTAGCTTCAGTAGGTTTAAAATACTTTTTCAGATACATGAGAATTGTGCCATGTGGCTTGAAATCTAGATGTGACAGAATGGGCAAGTGATACAAAAATACCTTGGTGCTAATGGCAGGCGTGACATAGGTACACAAACTTGATGAAAACTGCAGATTTACTCATATTATGCAGAATCTGATTTGTTTAACTGCCATAAAGCAAATGCCAATCCTATTAAGTTTAAAAATATATGCCTAACATGCTTGTTTTTACAATATTTTAAATTTCAATATGTTATATTGAGATGTTAATTACTTCCCATGTTTTAATGGCTGAATTAACTAAACAATGCTTGAGAAAGAAATCCTTATTATCTTCTAGTGTAACTTAGGTCCTATGGACCATATTCCCATCTGATGTAAACTGGAGTAGCTTTGCTAATGTCAGCAATGCTCTCTTGAGAGTCTACCACTCTAAGTGTAGAGACACAGTGTCTATGCAGGGCACTCTCACTATAAATTCAAAGAAAATGAAAAATCTAATTTTCTATGAATAAAGCGACTTTTATAAATATTTATATAGAGTAAGGTTTTAAATTCTTTTTTCCAGAAGTTTATAGATTGAATCCTCTGAATCTATAAAATATGCAAGTAAAGTATATATAATTTCAAATACACTGATTGATTGAATTTAACCTGAAGGTGTCTCACAAAGAGGTTCCCAGGGACAGCCCAGATTGCATTCCCATGGATTTTAGTTGTTTTGAGAGTTGTGGGAATTACTGTCAAAGCAGTGCTGATTCTTTTTGTCAGTGGTGATGAAGAGTTGCACACCAGTCGCATGGGATCCTGACACATTAATGCTAACATTGGGTAGGTTACTAAAAGGAGAGGACCACTGCGTAAACCATGCATGCGACCAGTGCCTCTCTGTGCTGCAGGTACTTCAGACTGACTTACCTCCTTGTCAGTGCTGAAGTCCAGTGGCAGCATACAAGCCCTGCTTCTCTTTCTTAATACATGCACAGTTCCATGCCATGGAGGACACTGAGGGCTTTCCAAATAGTTTGTACTTCAGAAAAAAATACAAAATGTATTTATTTCATCTTCAATTTTAATACCCTAAATTCTGCTGTTTCCTAATTGCTGCTAATGATCCTACTGATATGACTGAAAATTTAGCACTTTATCTAATTTCATGATTTCCACAATTTGCTACATTAATATTGATGTTTCTGGTGTAAGGCTTTCCAACATCCTCAAGCTGGCTTATTTTCTGTTTCATGATCCTTGAATAATTCTTCTATAAAAATAAATCTCTTCTTTGTAATGACAATGGGTTTTTTTTTGGTTTTGGTTTGGTTTGGTTTTTTTTTTGGTTTTTATTTTATTCTTCAGTAACACCTATTTTCTGAGGGAAGTAACTTCAGTTTTAGCTGTCCCCATGCCAAAGCAGAACTGACTAGGCTGTTTCCCCGAGGCACTCAGCTGTTGGCAGCTCTTACCCTTCAAGCCAAATGTTGCCTCAGCTGCCACTGTTCATTCCCTGCTAACTGCACCAGGAAGGACACCACAGGTCTTTTCCAAAATGAAACTACACAGAGAACTAAGTGAACCTAATTCGATATGTCTAAAGGTACAGTTTAAGTCACTCTGTGTATGGAGTGCTGCTTCTTACATTACACCTCATCCACTGTGTGCAGCAACAAGCAAGCAAATAGTTGTGTGATATATTAGAAAGCTTAAGCTCAAAGGCACAGAGCCCACCCGTCTGTACGATGACACCAGCTGTTGTAGCAGGTCATTAATATTTAATTTTCAAAAGTACATCAAAGAAATGGACTTAAAAAATCCAATTTGCCTAAATCTAAGGTGTTGGGGGAGGGGGTGTGGTTTGCAGATTGCAGCCTTGTAAACACAAGGGGCCTGTGCCTCCCTACTTCTCCCTGTACCTGTGCCTTGGTTCTACATGTGCTCAAAATATTTGGAACAACCATTGGTCCAATTCACTCGTGTTTTTCACCCAGCTTCTGCTTCACAAGTCAGGAAGTTCTCTACCTGTTGGTTCTGCTCATTTTTCAAAGTGCAGGTTACCTAGAAAAACTGAGTGTTTTTAATTTTCTTTAAACAAGAGAGGATATCACTCCTATGATGCCCACTAAAAAGAGATGCTATCATTTAAATGGAGGAACAAATCCAACAGAGCATTCTAGTAGTTGAGCTGGATTTACTGGACTTATTATTACTACATCAGTGTTCCCACTGTATCTCAGAGTCCACCTGCAAGATTACGCACGTTCCCTACTGTGAAGGCCTTACCAATTAGAAGAGCTTGACAAAAGGATAAAAGAGTGGAAGCAGAAATAATTAAGGCTAAACACAGGGACCACAGTTCCAGTCAGCTGAACTGATCAGATATATTCCCTTTGCTAAACAGGCGAGGCTTTTTTCCCCTTTCTGACTTCATTTCCCTTTTTCTTCTTGCTACCTCTCCTGTCCTGGCTGTGCAAGACCTGGTTTTAGCCGTGTAATTCAACCTCCACCCTAGTTCTTCCAATCATCAGACACCTCCAAAAGCCAGTTCCACTCATTAGCCTTGCAGAATAAAAATAACACCTCACCTTTTGCCCCCCAAGTTTTCTGCAAGGCTAAGGAACAGGCTCATGCAGAAGTAAGAGACAGTGGAGTGAGGGAAAGGCAGGAATCCATCCCAAGTGGGAGTCACGCTGGAGTTAGATACTTGTATCTTCACTCTAGCTCATCATTCTACTGGAATCTCAATCAAGATAATTTGATTGCATTCTCATAGTTTGTCACCATTTTCATCACTTTTTATATTGCACATTTATGCTTTAAAAAAAAAAACAGACCAGTTAGAACAAGGGAACAAGAAAGGACAGTGCTTGCTGCAAATGCTGATGAAAATGTGCCACTGAGAGTCTGAATCCACTGCCAGTTAATTCTGCTGCATAAAAGAAAGCAGGACTGAGACTCTGTGGAGGCAGGAAGCTGTGCCTTAGACAGCACTGTTCTGGAGACAAGAATCAGCATCCAAAGTTGCCATGTCAGCATAATACTGCAGAACTGCCAGGGAAACAGTATGCCACATGTCCTCATCTGGGGAGAAAAGGCTCACTCTTACCTCTCCGAAATACTGCAGTGGGACTACAATGAATAGAAGAATTATGCAGGGGTATTATATTTGTTGTTTTTAAGTCTGTTGCTTTTCAGATGTATTTCAGACATACAACAGCCTCTTCTGTTACATGTATAATACATGTATAATCTTCACAACAGTTAAGCTTGGTGGCTGGGAAATAATAGACAGCCCCAACATACCAAAGTCCAGAAAAGTCCACCCACTGACATGCAGAAGTATCAAGCTCTGATTATATCTCATGAAATAAGGAAAGGAAAGGAAGGGGATCAAGAGACAAGCTGAAAAACTTATTTTACATGTGTCATCACAATGCACAAGATGTTTTTGTTAAAAAAAAATAGAGACAAAAAATTCATTTTTAATATGATGAATGTCTGGGTCAAATGTCTGACTGGGGTAAAAAATTTCAGCACCAACAAGCAAAAAATCACACCTAAAAAAAGTCAAAAATACCCATCATAAAAATATAACTAACTATTGTAAAATGAATTTGTACAGGTATGTCTTGAACAGTAAGCCCTCAGTGCTGCAACTTCTCTAAGCTAAGAGCTGAAAAAACCAGGATGTGATAAAGAAGAAGCAATTGCTAGAGAAGACCAAGTAAGACACTAGGACATAGTTATGTACTGGGAATATACATTGAAGCATATTGTAACTGCAAGTTTGACCTGCCTCTATGAGCTTTTTCTCCATTTAATAAAATAACTTTGAAAAAAACCCAAGTGACTTATACTTGCAAGCAGGGAAAGCTAGCTCATGGCAGCAGAAAGGTTGGTTTAATTTTCCAGGTTTCTCAGTGATGACTTCAGCAGGTGTTCTAGTACTGTCTCTTTTCACCCTGGACCTGGCCTGTGCTGCTGCCAGAAGGATTATGCAAGGGAACACAAGGCCAAATGACTGTGACAGGATTTCCCTATCTCTGGTATCCACATACATTTGTATTTTCCTACCTGGAACATCTGATTTTGATGCCTGTGGTTGAGCAGAAAAGCTGAATTAGAAAAAGCAAGTTAAATCCTTGCATTTTCCACTGACTTGTTGTATGCCTGCACTGTGTCATGTTGTCTCTGTAGGCCTCAGCTTCCAGAGAAGTGCATCTTACAGAGGCCAGGAGAGACAACTCTGCAGAGGAGGACTCTTCATGCATTTGGAAAAGCATTTGGGCCTAAATGAAAACCCCAGATACAAAGCACAAATGTTTAAGGCCTTCACTGAGCTTTGCAGCTCAAGACCAATGTGACCTAACCAAACAACCTTCAGTCTCTCCCACCTCTCCTCACAACTGTTCGTGTGTCTTAGGTAAACACTGCTCCAATATCACAATGACATACATTTACAACAATACAGAATTAAAAACTAAATTAAAGGAAGGGGAAGGGGAAGAACATGAAAAAGTGTGTTTTGGCAAGCACTGAGGATTGCTAAAAGTCTTTAATAATCGACAAGGCAGAAAGTCCTGGGGTCACATGAAAACCTGGAAAGGATTCCTGGCTTCAGCCTATTATTGATCTATTACATGGCTCAGATAGGGACTTAACATCCTTATGTCTCCATTTACTTCCACATATAAGAGCAGCTGTAATAACCTTTATTAGGGTTTGTAAAGGTTAATCACCCGATCAGGAACAACACTGATGATACAGGACTGCAAGACCCAAAGTACAGTTAGCTCAATTTACTTATTTGCAGTTACCTCATTTTGGTGCTTATTTGCCTGTGGTTTTGTCAAGGAATAAACCCCTACGATGGGCAGTACATAATCAGAGACTGATTATGTTAAATACCAGGAAGCAATGAAAAGACACAACCATAGAACCACAGGGACACAGGTAGTCTGGCTAGCATCTCCAAGGAAGCTCAAAGGTCTGTAAATACATTTTCAGTTGCCACAAGACACTTCTTTAAACAAATAGAAAGCTTTGGTATCCATTCCTTAGTTTCTTTGTTCTAGTCACAAAATAAGGCATGAAAGGAGTTCATCTGGAAAATGCGCTGCTAACACGCTCCAGTGGCTGGCTCTTTAGAACAAAGGTTTCTGTTCACAGTGCTTATAACCAGCTCTCAATTAAGTTAGCTTTCTTCTATTCTCCATTAGGCAAGACAGAGGGCTTATAAATCATAAATAAATGAGACCATAAGGACAGACTATATTTTGCACATTCAGCTTTGAAGAATAGCATCTGAGTGCAGATGAGACCTACAAGTCACTGAGACAGGACTGGATTCCCTTACAAATTATGCCTCTATGCAAAAATAAACACAACATTTAATGCTGTTTTCATAAACTGCAATTAAATGTGGACACTGTTTTTTTGTCAAATTCCAGTGGAAAAAGAAATTTCTTTCAGTGTAAGGTAGATTGGATATATGAAAGTTTTTTTCTGACATAGATGTGTAAATATAACAAAAACCTACAGGTAAGGACTACATCTTCATTCTTTTTTCTAAAGTGCCTTAAATTACTTCTCAATCCATGAGAGAGGTTGGAGAGTTACCTGCAAGCACTGTATGGAACCCTTTGCCCACAAATGCACATGGCTTCATATAAAATTCAGAATACTTTTCCTTCATGCCTACTTTTTTATTTGCTGCATCCCAGTGAGAATCCTGCTCTCTTTTCATTGTGTTGTGGTTTTACCTACCCTACACTATAAATCTTTTCCCAGTTTGGACTTGAGAGCAGGGGGATGGGACACACTGGAAAGCATGCTAACAGAGCACTTTGTATTGCAAACATTCCCTGCTCCCATAGTACAGTCAAACCTCCAGGTTATGCTGTGTACCCATCTCTAGGTATATTTTCTCCTCACTTTTTTTTGTCTCCTAACATCATAAAGTTGCCAAACATCTTCTTCCTCCTTATCTCTCGAAAATTTTCCAGCTACTAACAATACTCCCTTCTGCAAAAAACTTGCTATTTTACATTCCAGAAGAACAGCCTAAAAGAACAAATAGCAGCTGCTTATACTAGAATTTCTTCTAGAAATATGTGTGCATGTACATTATGCATGTATGAGCAGGTTTGTGTATCTATATACATATATGCACAAAGGCTTACAGAAACATGTATACAGACATGTTCCAAAACAATGTATCTGTGAGGCAATCCCTTTATACTCAATAAATGTAATATGAAAACAGAGGGAACCTCCATTGGACATATTTTTGAGATGAAAAAATGAATTTTATGAAGGGAGGAGGGTTTCCATAGGGATTAATACTGGCAGGTGAACCCTTTAAGAATATTTCATCATACTGCTGTCATGGGAAAAGTTATTTCCACAGGTAGCAAAGAAAAGGAAAAGCCTGTAAGGTACCTGTAGGCCAATGCTGGAAAAGAAGGAAATACTATCTAAGTACAAACCCTGAAAAACAGAGACTTAAAAGTGGGATTGACAAGTTAGACTACTTTAACAACAACAAAATCCTCACTTAAGAGCCCAGCTCATGATTGCATGCCATTCTCCAGATTGAGAAATCTTTGCACCAAAACATGTTATATGGATTAAACTGGTTTACCTAAAGGTTTAATAGTGTCAGAAATGGGGTTTTGTGGAAAATCTTGCAGCCAAAAAATGCATTAGAGATCACTGAAACATTAAATGCCTAGAGAATACCTGTAAACAAAAATACCAAGGCTTCTTCACACAGGAAAATTGTTGGAAGCTACAACCTCTTTGCAACCTTACATGCAGTTCTTGTGGCAGAGTTTATCTTCCCTGCTAAAACCTGGCAACACGTTATCTTAGTTATCAGACTTCATGGTCTTGAGCTTTCCTAAGGCAGAGTGGCTCTGCTCTGGGGGTGAGTGTGGGGCTGTAAGTCTCTGCACCTGCAATGATGCTACAGGTTGCAGAGTTCAGACATCTGTAACCCTGCTTCTCAAATGTCTGAGACTAGTGCTCCACATTGATTTTTTAGCCTTTTGAAAACAAAATTATTTCTCAACCTGTAAAACTATGGGACCTACAGGAATATTTGCCAGAAAGCCTAGCATCTTCAAAATTGCCTAGATGAAAATTATCTTTCTGCTCACTTTTCCTCTCAACCACATCAAAAAAAAAAGTGTCTGAAGAGAAACAAGCACAATTAACTTTCCTTATCTCCTTTGCCTAAGGTTATTCATAGACTGCCCTCCATCCTGCCTTGTTTCAAGGCAGGCTTCTAGGCCAATTGCTAGGGGCCTGAAAGTCAAAGCTAGCAGCTTTGGTATGTCCAGTAACAATCCCCCTTTGCTTGATGAATGGTGAAATACCTCAAGACAGTCCATTCTTTCTTTCTTGTTTTTCCAGACTGGTTTCTATTCAATTAACTGCTTTATACTTACACAATAAACAACTCCAAGACTTGCCCAAATACAGTGTTCACTTCTGTAATAACATCTGTCAGTCACACCTGCATTTTCTACCACCGTGGTTTTTGCCTTCACTGGATTAATAGTGCTTCATTTGCAATGTCTCCTTGCAGAGCAAACATGGCTTTTGGCTCCTTTTGGCTGATCATAATTTGCAGCAGGCTGCTCAAAGGAGAAGGTTCATGGCAACTGAACCACAGGCACGAAGAGCAGATCACACGGGGAGAAAGTGGTGACACATTCCAGCCCATGGGCAGCAGGTTGTCTTAAGCAAGAGGTGAACAAGAAATAAAAACAAGAAAGCAGAAGAGTCATACAACTTTAAGCACCTTCTAAGTGCACAACAGAAGGGCAGATGGGAGAAATCTCTGTCAGCCAATGGAGCATGTGGCAATGCCAGTGTATTTCCATACCATGTAAATCTCTGTGTGGAGATTAACACAATGCAGCCCCTCGTATGGACTTGCTGAGGGCCTTTGAGCAGCAGCATTGCCTCATCTCAGATCCAGGAATCTTCTTGAACTGGTTGAAGTTTTTTGACAGTACACAAGTGTTTCCTCCATAAAAGCCTATGCAGCTCCTAATGGTGCATCATGTCTGCCTCATCCCTTTTGGTACTGAACAAAACATGCAGTAATCCTTCAGTACCTGAGTTTTCCAAAAGATGATCTACTTTCCACGGGAAGACATGCACTAGCAACTTAGCAAGACTTAATTCTGTTGGTCTGAAAAAAACTCGTTTCACACAGCAGTAGGAAATTTAATTTTGCACTGCCTATCTTCCAAAAATTTTTAAGTCTCATAATTTGTAGAATAGCAGTGGAAAAAAGGGTCTCGTGACTGCTATCAGTCCATTTTATGTAACATGTTTGCAGTGAATGATTAAACAAAAAGATTATTGCTTAGTAAGTTTTGAGCAGATGCCCAGAAATCATGCATGCAGAGCCAAATACTACCGTTGATGCTTAAGCACTTTTAAAAGGATTAACTAAAGTAGACAGTGCCAAAATTCATCCTTTACATAGGGAGGTGTGTTTGCCATTGAAACATCAGTGACAAAGTCAACATTGATTTGAAACTTGACGAAAAATGCACCAGGAACTTCATTCTCCTGTTGCTTTAGAGATCGGTGCTAATGTACATTGAAGGACAAATATGTGGTAATGAAGTTGGTGATGGCCACAGTTTGGGCAAATGGGGATGTGCAAGTTCATGCCTTTGACAGTTCTCTTTGTGTTCCCTTTATGAAAACCATAAACACTCATGTGACCAGCTAGGCTATTCCAGAGTAATTTACATTATGTAATGCTATCAGTGCTTTTCACAGAGATTTCATTACTTAAGTTTCAAATGGTCCCTGAGTTGCTGATTACTTAACAATTTTCAGATCAGGCATATCAAAAGTTCTGCTCTAAATACTTGGGCATACACTATCACAGAAGAATTGACAAGGTTCTCTATTACTTAAAAAATATCGGGAGTTAGTGCCACCTGTGAAAAGCAAATCCAAAATGAACTACAAATGTCACTCCAGATTTTATAACTAATTATCTTTATTAAATGTTTTTGCAATTTGCTCAAGTCTAATGGAATTACTTGTCTGTACTGGTAAGATAATTCTGACCAGGATAGAGTAAACATACACTGCAATAACTATTGCAGAATAACTCATGTGTGAAAACCTGTTCTGGAATCAATCTTCCTCACTCCATTTTTGATTAATTCACTCACTCTGAAAGGAAAAATTCGGGATCTGACACATATCAGAATTGAGATCTCTTTTTTCAGATGTATTTGAGTTTGGTATTTTCTCTCACTGTTCCATTTTCAGTAGGCTTTTTGCCATACATTTAATTTAACTCTGCAGTGAGGATAAAGGGAATTATAAAAAGAAGGGAGTTCTTCTGGAGAACTTATTGATTAATTCCTGCTGACTTTCTTGAATTCTACAGCAGATATTGTAACTGATGTTCTTAGGGTATCTGTACCTTTAGGTTCAGAACTTCAGGACTACAGTACCCAAGACCCCTCTGTAGTTTGCATAACAGACTCTGTCTCAACAACTCTGAAAGGAGTAGGGAGAGGATCAGCTTGGACACTACACCTGCACAATGAATGACCACGGCATCCAATAACATTATTTTTAGAGACATGCGCAGTTTTGCTCAAAATTTTGGTTGCCATAGTCTTCTAGAGAACCTGAACACACCCATGATGACACTAGGAATCAGAATCAGTGGCTCTTTAGACAGTGTTTTACTCCTTCTGCTGGCAAGAGATATTAGAAATGAGCTCACTTCCAGGACCATCTAGCAGGCCAGAACTGCTTACACAGTAACTTTTAACTCTCATAGAATGGGATGATCAACCTCCTCCAATGGAGCTCATAAAGTCAAAAAGTAAATATTCCCCTGTGCATGCAGCCACTCTTTCTATTGGGAATGTTTGAACAAAAAAAACATATATAAAAAGTCAATAAAAATTCAAAGTAGTGTCAATAGATGACTTCAGATCACTGTATTTCTTTTCCTTAGCTCTAGTTCTGACACTCCTAAAAGCTGGTGCTCTGAACAAAATAGGTGTTTTTATCCTAACCCTGGGTTAACCAGACAGGAAACCCAGTTTTCAGTACTCTGCTCTTGACCACAAAGCCTACACCTGGGGCCAGGATTTGAGGTGACAATTTTAGGCTGGCTACTACCAGATCAAAACCACCATGGCCACAAGCTACACTGAGTTGATTCAGTACATTCACAGTTTATTAAATTTTGGGGACAGAGAGAGTGGAAGCTTATTTTGACAGATATTATGCCAGATGAGGCTTATACTGTCCTGCTGCAGATAGCATAGAGTCTATAAAATCTATATGATGTGCTTTGGTGAATTTGACAGAAATTCAGTCATCAAGTGTATTCATCTCTTCTGTGTGGAATCATGGCTCTAGAATGCTTTAGAAGGAAACAGAGCCAGTATCTCATCCTGGTTCCCTGAGGCTGGGAAGTTAGATACCAGTCTGATACAAATACCCAACAAAGGCATTCAGTGCTCTGGTAAAACTGCAATTATAAATCACCACACCAGACTTAGGTGATCCTCAGATTCTGCTGATGAAGAATGCTGTTGCAGATGATACCCAATCATGTTCACTGCTTTGAACATGGCAGTGATGATGAATTTCAGTGTAGGACAATAAAATGAGAAAAAGAAGAAATACAGCATCCCTGGAAGTGTCTCTACACTTCAGTATCTGTACTGGATGTAAGATGGCCAGCAGCAAACAGTGCATTTTAAGACACATAAAATCTCAGTATGTGGCAATTGGTATGTTAGCACTTGAAATTCTGTGTGGCTTGGGTAGGGAGCCACTGTAAGGAACTTTAAATAACCTGTATGTGCTACCCTTTATTTCACATGAAAATATCCAGCCAGTGAATGAT
Organism: Lanius collurio; assembly: GCA_020086605.1. Lineage (NCBI taxonomy): Eukaryota > Metazoa > Chordata > Aves > Passeriformes > Laniidae > Lanius > Lanius collurio. The sequence goes on from JACBWW010000015.1 coordinate 17,386,302, forward strand.
ACAGACTGAACTCAGGGACATGGAATAACAGCAGGAGGTCTTCACTAATTTGTAATACTAATTTGTAATATATAGAAGGATCAATCTTAAATATACAAGGTGTTTCATATTATGAGAGACTATCTTCATTGCTTATGACTTCTGCAGGGAAATGTCTTGATACCTGTCCTGCATTAATTCCTTGCCTCCATGGACTCCATTAAAATGCTGGAAAGTACTCTTCCACGAGAATCTAAGCATTTCAAAGGTCTGGAGCAACCTCTCAGAGTAAGAGAGACACCGAGAAGAGTGCGCATGTCCATCCTGAAACATGCATGTAAATATTTGAACCGCACGGAACTGTCCACACGAAAGGATGTCTCAAGCTTCTGCTTGCTCATCAGCTCTATTAAGCAAGGCTGAAATTTGTTAGGATGTATCATATTCCCAGATGGTATCAATTACTGTGGCATTTCTGGCCTCAGTGAAATCGTGCAGGTCACAACAGCCTTGGATCATTACCTTCATTCACAGCCCTGCATCCCCCGTCCCATGCATTTGAACAACTGTATGAAACCCGTAGTATTTCACACCCAAAGTGAGGTACAAAGCTACAGTCCATCAGTTTGCCCCAGCTCACACACTCTCAGGTTATGCTGTCTTGCACTAATCTAACATAAAAATAAAGTACCAACACAATTTTTAAAAATGGTTGAAAGAGTTATCAGTTTGGCTTACAAGCACCATGCTGGATCCACTTCATTCCTAGCATTAATTTCCTTTGGTGCTCAAAACCTTTAAAGAATTCATTTTTTCCCTCTGGTTTCCTCACCATCAATGTAATACAAGATAACAACCCCTACTATTCTGTCAAATATACTTGATTCGTTTTTTATTAGATACAAATTATCAAAAATTATGAGTTGAGATCTCCAATAATCAACATATTCTCAAAAAAAATTGTAAAGTCTTAGAATATTTCTTTGTCCTTTACTTTCAGGGTGTGTTTAAAAACTTTCTGGGAAGCCACTTCAGAAACCTTTTTTCAGAAAAAATCATCTGGCTCCTTGGACATGATCAAAGCAACATTTTCTGGTGAAACACACTTTCAAAGAACACATCTAAACCTCTATATTTTAAAAATAAAATTCTGGGTAAAGAACTTATCCAATATGCATTGCTTCATCTGTTAAACTTAGAACTGCTATTGCACAGACCTACGATCAACTTGGAAAGCAAAAAAAAACTCCTTAAGAGCCATAGCATTAAGCTAAGCCTCACTTCCTAAATCTCCCACATCCCTTGTCAAGCCCACACAGAATCTGCTGTAGAGTTAAGGTGTCTTCTGCTCTCTGTGACATTACTCCCTCCCAGTGCTGTTCAATGTGATCAAATATTTCTCTGGCCTTGCAGGCACCTCCTTGCATCACCCCAATGACCAACTATCACAATGCCTCACATGTTCTGGAGCACCTGGTTTGTCAGGCAAAGTAATTCCTGCTCAGTACTGAAAGCTCTTCATGGTCATGCCCAAGGAAACCAAAAAGCCGCCAGGAGAAACTCATAACTGCCTACGAAGCCCTCAGGCCAGAGAGGCTGTCAGGATGACAGGGGATACCTGGAAAAACACAACTGGCTCTGCTCTACAAAAAGCAGAAATTGTTTTTCTGAAGGAACAGTTTCCTCCAAAACATCACAGCCTTGCAGTTAGCCATGGGGCCACCAGGCCTGGAAGTGCCCAGGGCAGAGATTCTACACCACCATGGCTCCAGGACACAGGATATTGCTTTAGGAGCTTCTGCTCTTTGCTCTGGTGTACCCCAAGTTCCCTCCTGGAAGGTTGTTTCTGTTTTGGTTAGGCTGGTAGGGAGAAGAAACTTCTTCAATGTGAACAACCTCATTCACTATCAACAGTGCAGGAACAACCCGGCTCTTTTCAGGTGGAAATAAAGGTCAGATGACTTAAGGCTCTGTCTATGGTTAGCAGTGCCTGCAAACATTTCCGGTTAAAGCAGCTCAGCTGTCTGTCCTACTAAGTTGTTCTCATGGTGTGTTGCATGCATGATGATGGCCCACAGCTTTTTTCCAAACTGTCCTGGATAAAATTAGGGAGTTGGTGCAAGCAGACAATTCCCAAATGGAAGGTCAGATGCACTCAATCTGCTCTTGGAGGCTAACAACAATGTGAGCCATTCTGGGTCACAGGAGCAGGTGAAAAACAATTAGGACTTTTTCTATTTTAGTACAAAACTACTAGGTCATTTGCACCCTTACATCTTTTACTACTCTTATGTCTGCTGCTTTTAAGATTGACAATACAAGCCTTAAGTCCTTCTGCAATTGTTGGTCTAAATTTATGTGGGAATTTACAAGTTAGCTCAGTAACAATTGTTTTCTTTTAAATTACTTAAGTGAACCTGAGTCTCAGAAGAACATGGATCTCAATGCAAACTTTGTTGGTTGAGACCATGTCTAATTTTACTATAAAGCAAATTATGCAACAGGATAACCTGCTTACTGTGTTGGTTGAGTCACCTTCACCACAGGCTTTCACAGGAGGTGATATAATATCCTTGTAGGCTTACAGAATTAGTGACTGTGCATTGATTGTGTGACAGGAACAATGTCAGACTGGAACACAGAGAGGATATAGCCCACGCTCTGGGAATGTGATTTCTGTTTTTATATTGCAAAGCCCCCAGGCATAGGGAAAACAAACATAAAATGATGTGCCAGAAACCTTACACGTCATTTGTATTCCCCAAAATAACGCAGTAATCAGTTTTTTTGGAGCACGTATTAGACAGCTAGTAACACCTGAAACAAGCAATCTAAAATTACTGCCATTGCTTTTTGTTCCCCCACCTCCAGTTCATAAGTTCTTGAACCATCTTGGTTCAGTGCAAAGGTTCAATGATGCCGGTGCCCTTCAAGAGCAACAAGGTTTTGACCCCATTCATGCAAGAATTTCATGGAATCTGTAATCACAAAAGTTGGTTCTTTTCCTGGGCTGTGTATGATTCAGGCTAACCAGAAGGCAGAGGGAGTAGTGGCCAGCAGATAGACCCTGCAGAGGTGGTGAGAGCATGACTCAAACACTCTCCCCATAAGCTATCATTCAGCTGTTTTGCTGCATTTAGCTATTGCAAGTTCTTTTGCTTGATGTTTAATTTCTTACTGAACCTTGAGCGACACAGTAGGACAAATTACATCAACTATGAGTAATCATTTGTTTGTAGCTAGTTACTATTAACACTGCTAGGTAGCTTAGTCAACAATAACAAAAAAAGCAAAACCACTCAATAAATACTCTCTACCTAAATTTAAAGGGTGTCCTTTTTTGTGTCTTTGATGACTGAGGAAATTAATAAGCACTGTGGAAAAGGTGGACATTATTGTGGAGCAGAGCTATAAATATATAAATTACTATATATGTGGATTTCTATCAGTTATGGTTTGTACCAGTCACTGGTCTTGCTGCTTGATTCTGTTTTGTCACTTACTCCAGAGCAGTCCTGCTGCATATTTTGTCTCTGATCTCTCCCTCTTCCCCCTTTCTTTTTTTAAAACAACTATCGGAATGCAGCACTTTTTATGGTGGGTCCTGAGGTACAGAATTACCTTGTCCTGACATATAGCTCATTTTTCCAATCCCAGTTTAAAAAATACCAATATCATATATCTATCCATCTATATGGCTGTCTGTCTACTCAAAGCTGTATTACTGTGACCCTTGTTAACTCCAAGTTGTTTCTTGAACTTACTCTATTTATTTTCTACACCTTTCAAATAAATGTTCCAGTTTATCTGGAAGTTTTACACATGAGGTAGGAATGAATGTATTAATAAACCAAATCAGGTAACCCTGACTGTATTTTCTGGTCATTTACTCCTGTGAATTTCCTTAGAGTTTTTCAGGATTATATTAAGTGGCTGCATCTCACGACTGAATTGCTTTATTAAGTCTCATTGAAAGTTTCTGGGGAACTGTCATTTTTGTGTTTAGTTGTGTAGTACCTGGAACATCAAAATCCTAGTCCAGACTTATGATTCCTACAACTACTACTAAAATACAAAGAGCAATCACTGGTAAATGTCAGTCTCTGCAGTGCACTGGCAAAACCCAATCTGGTTTTGGATACTAAAATAAAAGAAGAAATGGTGGGTTTAGATGTATACCATGGTTTCCTGGATTATATAACTTGCATAGCATGTCTGCATGTCACCAGGAAGCCCAATTCAGTACTGTTTGCACTGCATTAGATTAGATATAAATTATAAAGAGATAATAAAATTTCAAAGCACTTTTAGGAGAATTACTGTAATTTGGTTCAGGTTATCTAAAACAGTTTGCCTGGTTTTAGGATTGGGTAGCTACAATCACTCTTTATTCAGAATAATAACAAGTGTCCTACAAAAATACCCAGGAATTTTTCCAGATACGTGGAAACATTGGCAGCACCAGGACACCACACTATTTCCGGGTACTAGGAACATGGTTAACAGGAGAGTAAAAGTCCATGTCTTGTCTGAAAAGAGTTAAATAATAGTTCCATAGAGTACAGGGCAGAGGTAAATCAACAGCCCTTATGTAGGAACGAACTGCCAATAAAATTTCTGATCATAACAGTTCCAAAACCATGCAATCAGTTCCAGGCCCACAGAGGCAAGTCAGACTGAGATGTGGTGAGGAGTAACTACAAAGATCCTGTTTTGTGCAGGAGTCTTTGAGTGAGAGAGCCATCCCTCTCAGCTGCCTTATTATTATGCTGGAACTACACCAAGTCTGTTTAAAGAATAGATTTTTCTTCAGAAACTGCTTCGTCAAACCAAACACATTTGTTCAAATTATCAGTTTCAATGTTTTTGACTAGATTTTGCAAGTCCAGTGTACATAAAAGAGAAGCACTTAAATAGAGGGACTGACCTTTTCACTCTGCAAGCAGAGGTTTCAACAAAGTCATGCTTGATTACAAGTTTCAGAAGATTTCAAAAGTTTTGAAAGACTTAAAGGTATTTGTGAAACAGAACCTGCTTTTTTATGGCTTTTTCCAATGTTGACATGCACTGAGAGGCAAAGTGGGATCTGGCAGTCCAGCTAATCTGGCAAGCGGACTCAGAAGCATAGCTGGAGACTAAAAGGTCTCTGACTTACACAGACTAACAGTTGATAGAGTTTTTTGGCCAATCTCCTTATTCTGGTGTCATCTATTTTCTTCTCAAATGCAAGTGAGGCTTTCTAACTAACCTTATTACTGTGGCATTGTGTATCTATGTCTGCATCATTTATTTCCAGTACAATCTGCAATAGCAGTGTAAATATCCCAGTCACAGTCTCTCCTTTATGTTTCTATCAGATAACAGTAAATAAGATGTTGCCTTACACAGAACACACAGAATTTTGCAGATGATGTTGGAGATACCCATGAATCAAAGATGGCACTAAGGATATTTCACTTTCAATGAACCATGTTCCATTTAGAGGTTTCCTAAGGAAAAAAGAATTTAGATTAAAGATAGACCCTCAAAGACCTGCTCTCTGGCATACAACAAATTTGAAGGAAATGAGCAGCAGTTTAACCAAAAGGCTGTTCCAATTAATTAAGACTGTACCAGAATGAGAGCTTGGTCATTGTTATACACAGTTTTACCTGAATGTAAACTGCTGGAACAATATTGATTCAACATGAGAAACCATGAAATACTGCTGTCTAAAGTGAGGCATTTCCAAAATGATCACGAAAGCTCCAGAGTCTCTCCTGCTGCCAAAGTAAATTAAATTTACTGCATTACTTTTATTTAAAAATATCTCTTCTGTTGGGGGAGAAATTTGGAGCCAGCTGCCCTCCCTCTCAGCATATGTAAGTGATAATGACAGGTGAATATGCACTATACAGTAGCTTCATATTTCTACTCCTAGAATCCATGTCACTTTCTATTTTTGAGAGCTGATTGAGTGTTTACTAGGCTACGCTTCATCCCCCTCCTTCCTCTGCACCATAACCTTGTAACCCAAGATGCTGGTGGCGGTGTTGGGTTTGCAGTGCTCTGACCTTTTGTTCCTCCGCCTGGAATTGCCTGGGTTTATCCCACGAGGATGCTGGTTGGGTTACACTGATAACCTTTCATAACATGCCTGGTGAACTTCCCAACAGAAACAGGAAAGGACCATGGCATAGCTTGATTCAAATCACAGCAAATTTGGGTTCCTGTTAGGCTAGGAGGGTGTTAGATGTTTCTGAAATTACCCTGGATTCATATGGGGCTGTGAAGGGAATTACCATTTAAGCCTTCATTTGATCCACAGGTGACGTGGGGGACTGAATCCACAGTCTGGGCTCCTTTCTTCAGTCTTTATTCAGGTAAAACACGTTGTTAACTTCTTATTTTGCCTAGTAAAGACAGGTCAAGCCATTTGTGGAATCATCACATGTATTTAACAAGAAGAAGCTCTTCCTTAAGCACTATGCCACTGTGCATCATTCCACATACACACCTGACACCAAGAAGATATCCAAAGAAGGAATGATAATGATAAAGGGGGAGACATTTGAGTTCCTTAATCATTCCCATCTGGAGGGTCACCACCAAAGCTACTCGGGAGTTTTATCTGGGTACCAACTAAAAGATAAATCTGGAACTAAAGCACTGACCACCAGTGTTTGGTGGCCTTGTTCACAGAATAAGAAAAAATGTTGGTGGAAACTGGACAATTGCTGGTACTTGTTAGTAAAGCTCTGGCTTTTTTATTTATTTAAAATCTTTTGGTCTATCTAAAAGTAAAACAACGGATTTGCACCCCTTCTCCTGATTTCTGGTGTACATCTGAATTCATGTTTCCATATCCCCCTCATTTCACTTCAAAAATATTTTATTTTCTATTTCAATTTTCTGTGACTATCCTAATATAAAGTATTCAATCTTGCATACTTTTTCAAATGCTACAACTCTGAGATAAGCACAATTCTCAGAAAAGATCACAGAAGTTCCTATCAACGAGATAAAACCCATTACTTTGAACCTCCCCTTTGCATAGTATTTGAGTTAATTTTGTCTTTGCCCTACAGTAAAACTGTGCCTTACTGAATGGTTAGTTGCTGCTCAAAACAATGATTTCTCCTCCTCATATCCCTGGCTGTGTCTTCCCACCCTTCCCTTTGGCCAGCACAGGCACCCATCTGATGCAATGGAGAACCAAGTCAGGAAGTTTAGCTGGCAGAAAATGAATCACTCTTTTTTCATGGTTTAGTTTTCTGCTGTCATAATTTGAACAAACTCACTAAGGATTCAGAAAACTGCAGAATTACACTAAAAAAAGCAGCACACTCCTAGATTGGTTCAAACATTTTCTGAAACTTTACTTTTACTATTTGCCGAGAGTAGAGTTTTTCTGGTATAACTAGAAATACTTCTATCTTGCCACTTTTTCAGGCCGTGGTCTTGTACACATCACCCCCAGATTTTGACAGATCTGGAAAGCTCAGTGGACAAGACTCAGATTCCTTCTAGAACATATTTCCATACATTGCTTTCCTTACACCTCCAAAACATATTTCATTATACTCAAGGCAATGCTAAACTTGAAAACTCTTACACATAACTTACCAAAGTAACATAACAAAAAGGAAAACCAACTTATTTTGCCTTTCAGGTATTTTAATGAATTGCTCATAGTTTTCCCAAGCAAAATTCTTTACTTTTAATCATTACCCTCTTTTCTAATTCATCCCTTTTTTGAGGATTTAAAGCCCTTTTTCATAAAGCCATAACCTGTCAGTGGTCACTTGAAATACAACTAACTGCTATTTTCCATACATTTCATGGTCATATTTTATAGCAATTGCAGGGGTTTTTACATGGATGCACATCAAAGAGTTTATATTTATTCATAAAGAAGACTCATTGGCTTTGATTAAGTATTCCTGAGAGTAACTGCTGATCATTCTAGTGTTTCCAGGGACTAAATGATGGTCTTTTCCAAATCACTACAAAATATATGGCAGCAGGGGAAGCACAGTGACAAGGTCTAGTTGAATTATGCCAGCTTCCCAGCTGAGCTGTCATTCCTAGGGTTGCAGAAAGAGGTAATAGACCTTTACATTTGGTTTGTCTGCTTGACCTGCCAGTTAACTGGTGGTTAACAGTTAATGCATTTCCCAACAGTGTTCTGTGATAAAGGAACACACTCATGGTTTCATAATGCATATTTCATTGACATTGCTGTCTTCATCAGTTAAAAGTCTGTCTTTTCCAATAGGTTATAAAGCTTCACTGATTTTCATGCTCTGGAAAACAGTAGCTAATAAAGAGTACAAATTGCAAGCCTTTTACCCACATGTGGCTGCTTTAGAGCTCAAAGTATCATCCTTGATAATGATGAGAAATGCTGGCCTGGCTCTTACATGTCTGATAAGTGTGCACAAAACAGCTGAACGAATTAAGAAACCAGGGCCAAAAGGCAAAGATCATGCATGGGATTAAGGTAGACAATGATCCTCCATGAAACGTGGTATTTGATCATTTCATTTTGAAAAGGCAATATGACTTTGAAGCTCTAACAGTATTTTCCATAGAGCTGAAAAGTAAAGATGACAGATGTCCCGCTTGCTCACTATCCACTGTCACAGCAAATACAGTTTTCTTGTCACCACCTACAAATCCCAGGATACAGCTGCCTGTCCTCCCTCCCTCCCATTTATCCCTCCCTGTTTAACTCCACATTTCCTCACCACACCTGTTCTGCCAGAGCTTCCGTCAGATTCCCTCACAATCACTGCCCCCAGTCCCTGATGAGTTTCCTGAGCTCATCTCCAAAGTCCCTATCCTTCTTTTAATGGCTTATTACTGTCATGATGCTAACTGCATGCAATTGAACACACATTTTTTATCAAATAAAAGAAGGAAAGGATTAATTTCTTGGATAAATCTGGAAATAAATGGTGTTGCAGGGAAAACTTGAATTCAGTCAGGATTTCACTGACATGCGCTGTTGATTTTTATTGGTATCAGTGGGAATCCCATAAGGATCTGTTTTCTCTTTCAAAGCTTAAAATAGGGCAAAGAGATAACAACAACTATATGATGCTCATAAAAAAAAAACTGCAAGAAAATTGTTACAATACTGGCAGAAATAATTCTGTGAACAGTCAGCATGTTTTGATATTAGACCTCAATTTTGCTTCTTACTGCTCTGGCTGGGAGGACTTTTCATTTTGGGATGCTACATCTGGCCTGAAACTATTCTCCAGATTCAGCAATGGTGCCCTTTCTCTTCCCCGCCAGGCTCCTCAAGACCTCAAGGCACATCTTTCCAAGACTCCATCACAATCCATAGATGCTCTTGCCAAAACTCCACCTTCCTACACGCTTATAATTAATTTGTCAAAAGGAAATTCTCAACCTCAGCTGCTTTACTCACAGATTAAATGAAATACACAGGCTGTGCTACACAGCACAATTAAGATCTAGGCATCACCAAGTGACTCATTTTCAGATCTTGAAGCAGCACAGTACAGTGAACATTAATACCTAAATACTAAACTGGCTTTTATATATGTATGGCACCAAGCTGACACAGCTGTGCTGCTTCCAGCACTCCCTCAAGCATCCCTGCATGGCCCTGTCTTGTGGCATTGTCTAATTCATGCCAGCATCCACCTGATAGCTCTGCACCGGCTGAGACACACCTACCATTGCTGCTCTGTGCATCTGAAACACGAGTGCAGGACTCCAGCTCAGCTGCCTAAACTCTGCTCAGCGTCTTTTGCATCTTCCACAGCAATACAAGGTGCACTTTTAGTTATCGAGTTCCCTTGCTGCAAAGAACTTTCTTTTTAAGGAGTAGGAGGTAAATATCTGTGTCTCCTCCTGCCCTTCCCCCGAGGCTTTATCATTCTTCTCTGTCCTCTGTTAGTTACAGCAGAGAAGACTGATTCAGCCAGTCAGCAGTCTCTGTTGTTCATGCAACTGCATAATTCTGCTTTTGCCCTGTACTGGATGTCCTCTTTTCGACTCAGGAAAAAAATATGTTTTAGTGTCTGAAACGGCTGACTAAACATTTCAGTAATTAGGTTAAGTATAGGCTGCCTTCCTGCAGATCTCTAATCCTGTTGAGGCTCCATTAGTCCTTTACACTTAGAAAATCAACAGTCACATAGACAAATGACATATATAGAGAAGCTATTCAAAACAACCCACATCCTCTGCTATCCTGGTGGTCACTCTGTAGTGAATCTAAATCATATGACAGATCTTTGACCAAGATAGTACATTTCCCATGTCTTTCTTTCATCAGCAAAAAAAGTACTGCATTAATAAGAAAAGTTAAAAGTCATCAAATAATATAGTGCAATTATATTTCTCAGGATGTTTGGCTTTAAAAGAAGTTTGTGTTCACAGGCTGCAAAGCATCCGACTTTCACAGACATAAATACCCACAGTCCACTCAGAAGCAATTCCCACCACAGAATTTTTCCACATGTCCCTAGAGGACAATGGATCTAAGTAAAATGTAGGGCAATGAGGTTCCATCTGAAAATCAGCAAAGGAAAGATGCTCCCAAAATGCAAAACCAGGTAAGAATTAAAGCTCAGCAGATATTTCTCAAGGAGATAAGAAAACACGTCAAATTTGTGGTGAAAGTTCTTCCTGAAATGTGTCAGAAACAATCTTCTGGTATGTACCAAAAATTTTCAATTCCACGGTGTATGCAAGTCCACTTGACACTTCACATTGGGGGGATGGAGCAGGTAGTACCTCTAGAGGAAGAGCTCTTTAATCATCAGACTCCTCTTGCCTCCCTACCCAACCTCCTGTGAATTCTGCAGTCATCCCTGGGTTTGCATATCCAAAGCACTGAAACCCAGTAGGAGTTTGCTCCTCCAAGCATTGCCACAGAACAAGCAATGACCATGTATTTTTAATAACAGTGACCTCAAAAGTATAATCAATCTGTAATCAATAAGAAAATACAGATGTGAAATGGGAATCTTCAAAGGCTGCTGGTGTCAGAGGTTGTGTGGAGGGCAATCAGCATGGAGCTGCCTTAAAGGTCATGTGTGAACCCAGGGCACTCCACAGCACCCAAGCATGTCTCCTGCAGTGCAGACATATCACAAAGCTGCCTATAATAAGTCTCATCCAAGTCCCTAATACAAAACAGATAAATATGTACAGGGAAAGGGTGTTTAAGTTACAAAATGTCATTAATAAAACCTTTTAAAGCCATGTTATGGCAAAGTAGGTATGAGTTACAGCAACCTCCTTTTGTATACTGGTACTTAATCTATGTGCAAGTCAATTTCATAAATGAACACAAGAGAATACAGGAGACTTTTCAGACTGAAAATTCATTCTGAATTTATTAGGGAAACACAACAACTCATAGATTACCACCAGAAATCCAGAGCACAAATTATGGTTCCACTGTATGCATTGGGGAAGTCTACAAACACTTGTCCATACAAGGGAAAAGCCTTAAATGACATCTCCAAGCATGTTGTCCCTGTGATATATTTCGGGATGCCAGTCACTGGGCCATGACTGTCTTTACAGCTGTCCAAACCAAAACCCTGGACTTGTGTGTATTCACACCATAAAGAAGTTTCTATCTCAGTCAGGAACAAGGCTTTGGACTGTACTCCAAGTTTATCCTCAATGGACAACTGATCTTTCTAACCCTGTGGGACACTTTCTATTTAGGTGTATTTTTCTCAGCCTAAGAAGTGAAAAAATCAGCAATAACTGAATATCCTGCCTCCCCTGCAGTTAAGTACTAAATCATTAAATTCCTGCAATCTTCCCTTCTCCTCACCATTTCTGATGGGACAGTCACTCAGAAAGAATATGCATGTGTCCAGCTGCCCTGGAGCTGCTGGAGCCTCCTTGCCATATGGCTGTTTGCCCTACTCTGTGCAGAACTTGCCTCTGCCCGTTGTGTCAGCTTGAAGTACAATAAAAAGTAACGTGCTTTGTCTCCCAGATTATCTACCCACGGTCTGCACATTATTGCAGCACTCTGCCCAAGCAAGGCCCGTCCAGCTGAGGAGAGAACTCTCTTCCTAAGGGAGAGGATGTGACTACATGGGGATAGTGAATAAGGTTATCTCAGGACAGGCAGCAGACCAAAAAACAAATTGCGTCAGCGTGGAAAAGGATTGGGCAGGAGTGGAGGGTGTGTCAGGGCACGCTCCCAGGCACAGAAAAGCTCAGAATAAACAGGGAGAAAGTTGCTGGCCCGGGGTTTGAATAAAGGCCTCAGAAATGCAAAGAAATGGGCCACACTAATGAGGGCACCAGCATTTCCCTGCAAGCAGAAAGCTGGGGAGGAGGGTGTTGGAAAAGGAAAGGAAAGCCGGATGTGGAAACCTCTGGAAAAGAGGCAAAGACAGCTTTAGAAAGAACGTAATCTGAAACCTCAATCAGACAGAAATAAACAGTGCAGTTGGTCAGGAATTTGGTGATAGGGTTTCTCGTGATAAAATTTAATTAATGGAAATCTACTATGGGTGTAACCAAAGTGCTCAGGAGTCTTTAACTTGGACAAGGTGTGGCAGAAACAGAGGCTGCCCTGGTCCCGAGGAGCTTACAAATTGCCTTTGGGCGATCTGCAAACAGCTGTGCAACAGGGGCAGATGGAGAGGCAACCATCGAGCTGGTCTCAGCTCCGGAGCTGGACTCTAGTCCTCTAATTTTGAAGGTACCACAAGGTCAGAGGCAGTTTTAAAGTAAGGTGTGCTTGGAAAAGAATAATATTATATATCAGCAGAAGTATATGGGGCAAAAGCAAAAAGACTAACAGAAGTTAAATTTTGACAGAGCTTCTTTCAAAATTTATCAAGGGAAAAAGTTTAGCACAATGAACTAATTGGAGAGACCGGGGAGTAACCATTTCAATAATATATGAGTTGTGAAGGAGGGTGAAGGAATGATCTTGCAGTGAAACAGGGTACATTCCAGGAAACAGAAGAGACAGAGCTTGCCAACAAACCAGTAAGCTGGACATACTGTGCTTAAACCTTCAATAAAATGTTGCTGCGATTTTTTTTTCTACAGAAAGTGCCTCTTGACAAAAGCATTTAAAAAGCCATTGTTACCCTGAAAATATCTAGAATAAAAAACAAATTGTAGAAACTTCAGTGAATGCCTGCTGCAGACAGTCCCCAGCACTGTTGGTAGCATGTAGAACTGACAATTAGATCTTAATTTTATTCCTAGCACTGCGATTAAGCTGCTACATAACTTTAAACTAGTCACTTTACCATCTCCACATGACATCTTTAAAAGGGGCACAAAACCAGCCACCTGTGTGACAGTAGTGCTTTGAAATGCTCAGACAGAGGCATCTGTAAAGGGTGTTGAAAGAGGCCTTTTCTTCAGGCACTGATAAGTACACATTCTTCTTCCTATTTTCATTTATCTCCCTTTCACTTTTGAAGAGACCTCTACAGGACTTATTTGTAATAAACTGTCATATAAATTTCTATCCAAGTGAAACAGTAGACTCTCACTGCCTTAAAATATACTAGGGTGCAAACCTTTCCGCCTTAGGGAAATGCATCTTAGAAATTGAAGTATTTTATGGAGGCTGTAGCGATACTTTTTCACCTTTTGCTTCCAGGCAGATGCCGGCACAGATAGCCCCAGATTTTGGAAGCAATTTTTCTAAAACCTTGTGGCAGTAAACTCATCCTACAAAACCTTTATAACCATATACACAAAAATCCTGGCAAAGTCCACATGGTTTTCTCTACCTCTGCAGTCTATGCTTTGACTTCTAATTTAAGGACATCCATCATAATTTCAGTACTATGTAGTTCTGATCTGCATACCTACTGTGTTTTCAATAGTCTATTCCTTTTAGCCATTGAATTCCATCCCCACCCTCAGATATTCAGTGGATGTTCAATCAAAACACTGAGGCTTTATTTTTTTATCTTTCTAGGTAAGCACTATAATTCTGTGCAATTCATATGACTTTCTAAAACTCCAGATTTTCTTGCCTTTTAGGAGCTATGTATAAAGTCCACATGTACTCATACACACACACACACACACACACACACACACACACACACACACACAGACTCCTTAATTGACCTAGTCTGTGTAAAGTGCTTTGAAATTTTTGGCTGGACTGATCCACAGAAATGCAAATTGTTATCCTCTTCCATGGTTTTAAGCCCTGAATTTTCAGCTGGAAAATGAACTTGAGGGAAGGACATGTACAGAAAAATCTTTCACACAGTCATACTGTAGCAACAAGAAAAAAGAATGCAAATATACTCACAGCCGTAACATTTCGCGTACATATTCATCTACAAAGCAGTGTGAGATTTCAGTTTGCTGCTGTAAAGCCAGACTTTTCTTCCCAGAGCCAATAAGGTTGCAGGGACTGCCATCCAGTGGGGAACCAACAGCTTAACAGGGGATTGGAACTGCAGACAGGTAAAATTTAAAGGTGTCAAGATTGAAAAACATTGAGTAGTAACTAATGACAGCGCTGGAAGTACTAGTGATGGAAGGAATTTCCTTTGTCAGCTTCAGATATTATTGATAGGGTTTAAGTAAAAGGCATTTAAATCCAAATGTAGCTGCACAAAGGCAACACCTTGTACTGACCATGCAAAGCAGGTAAAATTAGGCTTGTTCAGTCACAGCCTAGTAAACAAGCTGTGGTTAAACACAACCCCTAAACACATCCAAAATTCTACAAGCATTATTTCCCTCTTTGCATGGGTCTGTCTCCATTCATTTCAGCAAAGTACAGCCTGAGTTTACCTAGGTGTTAGATGAGACAAAAAAAATATTTAAGGTGACTGTATTTCTGCTGCCTTTTAAAACACTAGAGGAAAAAAACCTTCCTCATACATCAGAAATTATTTCTCCTTAGGCTGTGGAACCAAACTATGATTCAAATATATTTTGTTAACAATTTTGTTAATCAGCAGTGGTTTTAAGCATTATGTGCCTTGTGTGCCTTTAAAGAAGGTCTGATGGAATGTTCCATTTCCCTGATTTTATGAGCTTTCATATTTATTGCCTTGTCAACTGTGTATATGAATCTTGGTATTTGTGACAGATTTTTTTGAGTTTGTTCTATTGTGTACAGACCATATGTTGTCTATGCTCATAAAACACTCAGTAACTGTATGTGCAGAAAAAATGTTTTTTTCAAGTTACTTGCTAAGAAACTTAAGAACTTGCAGGTCATCCCTGCAGAGGTGTTTTTAAATCCAGCCCCAGGAAACAACGGCCTCCTTTTCTTAGAGTTGTGATGAAGCTTTGGCAGGATTCTCAGATGTATTTGGCAGCTAACTTCTATTGATTTAAACAAAAATTTTGTACCTGAATTCCAGGAGGACCCTGGCTTGACTGCTGTTGATGTAGATTTTGGCGTGCCTTCGTTGGCTCCCTAGTGTAAGGACTGGAAATGCAGCAGGATTTTTATTGTTTTCAGGATGAGTCATGCAGGCAGCAGCACAACAGATGGTGTGGAGTGTAGAACAATAAAGACAAAGATATGAGACAGCTAAGAGAAAACTGGAACAGACAAAGAAACAACCAGAGGATGAGAGAGGTTGAAAGCAGGAGAGAAGCCAGGAGGTTAAGCTTCGCCACAGATAGCAGGAGCTAATGAAGTGTGGAGTCAGTGCAGGGTAAAGTAGCTCAAACAATGGCCAGCAGGGAAAATTGAAGGACCTGTAGTCAGAGTAGAAGGAATAAAAAGTAGGAATACTAAGAGGAGCAAGGTTCATAGACAGCCAAGTGGCTGATGGGGCTAAGTGATGGATTTCAGTGTGATAGAAGAGCAAGTACCAGGCAGGAGGAATAAGGAAATGGAAGAGCTGAGGACACTGATAAATAATACCCTTTGAAGGCAGAAATACCACACCAGTTAGAAAGACAGCAATCAAAACCAACAATGGTATCCTGAAACTCAGAAGTCTGCAATGACAGCAAAGAAACAGGGGATGGCAGCTGCTGAAAGGCTATAGGATAAAGACCTTGACAAAGCTCAGGCCAGAATCAGACAAGCAAAAGGAGATGAAACACAGCATTCAGAGTTGGTTTAACAACCAGCTGTAGCAGAGACAGGCAGACACACTTGGGGAAAATACTGAAGAAGTTGAATTCCACAGGTCAATGAAGCAGAGTTGCTGAAAGCAGGTGTCTGAAGAAGTCCATGTAATTGAGAAACATTTCAGTGTCTTACTGCTGCTCCAGCTCAAAGAGGGGGAAAACAGAGAGAAAGCTACATCAGCAAAATGCTTCCTAAAAATATCACAGGCTCCTTCTACCCCACTCATTGCCCTGTTCCAATACAACAGCTATACTGACAGCTGTCTAATTATAACACATTTTAGTTAAAGGATTAACATGAAAATTTGAAAAGAGAAAGGCCTTAAACATCCCTCCATACACTTCTATTTTCCTTACACCAACAGCTAATTCATTTTCTGTTCTGGCAGTAGGCAGTTAATGGAGCTACTTTCTGCTGTCATGTCTAGCTCATATAACCACTTGATTTTTCAGACTGAACCAAGGCCAGCAGGATTTTGTCCCACAACTGCACTGCAGGGATATTTCTAAAGGACAAATTTAGCTATTCACAAAGACCTTTCCACAACTATTTTTAAAGACATAGAGCCTTGGTGTTTGGAAGGTCAAAAGTTTTGTTCTCAGCCGTGGAATAATAAAGATGGGACGTCGCTGAAAGACACCTCAAGAAACCACTCATCCCAAAACAAGCGAAAGATACCTGCAAATTTTAACAGACATTTGCCAAGCCTGTTCTTAAAGCTGCACAAAGCAGAAATTCCATCACTGCCATAGACCATCTAGTCCAGTAGTAAACTATTTTACTCTTACAAAGATTTTTCTAGTACTACTCCAGCTCTTCCTTGCTGCTATTGAAACTATCTTACTACTGATGCAGAAACAAAATTGCTTCATTCCTTTTCACACTTAATTGTATGCCTCCTGTATTTGGTTGTTAAAAGTTTTGCCAGCATCTCCACATGATGTTCTATAGCTGCACAAAAGGCAATCTGCACCCCTCTTCAACAGAACCCAAGGACTTACTCTGAGGCATCCCACATTTTGTCAGCTATTTTGCTTGAGTAGCATTGATAGTTTGCACTTGCTTCCAGGAAGAATAAACCAGCCAAGTTTTTCAGACCACTCTTTGATTTGTTAGGATCCCTATGCATCCTAATTCTGCCCTCCCAGCAGTCTTTGAGTTTTATGATTTCTGCTTATTTAGTCAGTACACCCTACTCAATACAGGTCAGTGAGCGCTGAACAAAACTAGCCCCAGGACAGACCTGAAAAGTAAGATATCTTTCCACTTTGATATAAGGACATCAACTAATCAGTAAACACTCTCTGAAAATGCTTTTCAGAGTACTTTGGAATTCACCTTATATCTGTTTTAGCTAAGCCAAGTTTCCAAAACATGCAAGACAGTATCAAAATCTATAGCCCAAACATCTGCTTTTCTTCTATTCACGGGGCCCATAACTCTCATATATGCCTTTTTCTTCATATTACTTATTCTTTAAAAATCCACATTGGCTACTCATCTTTTTGCCATTTTCTTCCAGGTGCTTAAAATGCTTCCCCCACACCCCAAACCTCTTCTTCCAACTGCAGTTATGCTTATTTTTTATTATTCCCCATTCTTCACAGTCTCCATCTGCATTTTAAGACAGATGATACTCTGGAAAGCTGAATGTAGTAAACATATTATCTATCATCCAGGATCTGTCAGAAATACCTAAAAGTTCTGAAACTATTTAAGCTGTCTACTAAGTAATGGAGAAAAAGTTTAACTTTCACAGTTTATTTTAGAATAACACAATCAATCTGAGTTCTTTCTAATTTTTTTTTCCCTGTTTCCACTAAAAGCATAGTATTTCCACCAACAACAAAGGTATACTAGTCCCCCCCATCCACACTGATCTCTGTAGTGAAAACTGATACCAAAAAGAGAAGGAAATTACAAATGTCAATCTTTCACAAGCATAAGACAGCAGACGATACCATATTGATCTGATTTACTCACAGATAAATACTGCTCCTTCCAGTTCTGCAGGTAGAACACTAAGAGCTTTGACATTGATAGAACCCATATGGGATAGCTACATGATGAAGTGTAACTCCATTTTATGCCTGAAGAACATTAGTAACTAAGCTGATATCATCAAACAGGAGCTCGGCAAATTGCCTTATGGACTCAAGATACTGGACAGCAGAATGCAGGGCCTTGCATCTGCATCTCTAATTAAAACATGGTGGAAGTCAGACATGCTTGACTCCCATTATAGTGCCACAGCTGTTGCTCTAAAATGAGCTCATGGTCTCAGCCCAGTTCTTGGCTGACAGGTAGCCATGTCAAACAAAAAGGACACCAGCACAATTTGTTTTTACCAAAGAAACTAAATCACCTAGAAATTCCCATATTCTTACTAGGCACTTCCCCTGAAACACTAATCTTTGAAAAGAGTTCAAAGCATTAGTTATACTTTTTGTTGTCACTAAAATCCAGATTTCTTCAGAGTTCTCCAAACATTAGTATAGTTGAAAGACCTTAATGTGACTGCAAAGCATGACAAAACATTCTTCTGAGATTTCTACAACTGTTCCAATTAATTTCTTTTAATTGCTTCAATCCTCTTTTACCATGTTCTGGAGGAAAAATATTCTAAAGAAACTGCAGTGATAAGAAGTAGCAATTAGAAATTCTGAAAATCAGTGAGAGTTATTGCTGCAACCCCTTTTGGGAAAGTCATTGTGTTGTAGGAAAAATATAATAATCACATTCACAAACGTGCAATACCAATTACACCATCACAAATGTTGCTATGCTGTAGGAAAAACAGTTTCCATTGCATGCAGGATTTCCATGTGTGTCAGGAAAATAAATGAGAATGTCCTACAGGCACATTGGCTCCCTGCATTGGAAGCAGCAGAGGAAATTCAGGATTGTCTCAGGTTATAAGACTCTAACTCTTAAGAAGTCAAACACATAATGCTTCCTAATTAATATATTAAGAATGTATATTTATGCATTTTTCTTCAAAACAGTTGAATCATCCTCCTTCCTCCACAAATTGTTTCAGTGACACAAATCTTCAAATGTATGTCGGTTCTTGGAGAAGTAAGGAGGGAGGTCAGGAGGACTGCTATGTTGGACTCCCAGAGGGCAGACTTTGGCCTGCTTATGGCTCAGATAGGCAGAGTCCCTTGGGAGACAAAGGAGTCCAGGAAGGCCTGACATTCTTTAAGAGGGAAATCATGAAGGTACAGAAGCAGGCCAGCCCGACATGCCTGAAGACAGGACGAGCAGGAAGTAGACTTTGAGAGCTTTGGCGGAAAATCATGACAAAAAGGAGGGTTTATGACCTTTGCAAGAAGTGGCAGCAACTCAGGAGGAGTATGAAAATGCCAAGAGGACATCCAGGGAAAAAGTTAGAAGGGTCAAAGCCCACATAGAACTTTATCTGGCTACTGCTGGAAAAAGGAATTAAAAATTACAATTAAACATTAAAATACATTAGCAACAAAAGAGGTGCTAAGGAGAATCTCCACCCTTTACTGGATCTGGAGTGAAACATAGTGACAAAGGATGAGGAAAAGACTTGGATACTTCATGACTTCTTTGCCTCTAATAACTGGTCTCTAATAACAGGACCAGTCATTCTGTGGGTACCCAGCCCTCTAAGCTGGAAGACAGGGATGGGGAGCAGAATGAAGCCCCCATAATCCAAGGGGAAGTGGTCAGTGACCTGCTATCCCACTTGGGAACACACACATCTGTGGGGCTGGATGGGATCCATCCAAGGATCCGCAGTAGAGGCAATTGGTAGAATTGCTCACTGAGCCACTTCCCATCAGTTACCAGCACCTCTGTCCCTGGAGGTATTTAAAAGATGTGGAGATGTGGCACTCAGGGACATGGTTTGGTGGTGGGCTTGGCAGTCCTGGGCTGATAGCTGGATTTGATGGTCTTATAGGTCTTTTCCAACCTAAATGATTCTATGATTCTGTTACCCTTCCACAATATGCGGGGGTCTGGAAAATGTATTGAGGGAAAAAAAAAAAGTCAGAATGTCTGTTCTTTTTCATCTAGAGGTATTTTTCAGCTTAATTCAATTAAGTATAAGATCATTTAAGGGTTCATATATGTATATACCAACTTTCAAAAGCTACACAAGTTATATATGTCTTCCTGACAATATTGCCTAGGTATCATCTCTCAGAGACTATCATGAAAGCCATGGTTTCAGTATTTTCTCCATGAAGACAGCCAGAAAATCAAGACCTCTACACTTCAGCCTGACTCTTTCTGTTGCACTTGGAAGTAGGCCAGATTTCTGGTTTTACTCAGGAATGATGTGTTCCTGTAAGCTCTGCTTTACCTTTACCTTGTTTTTAACCTCTCGCCCACGATCTAGTTCAGTTGAACCATGAAGATATGAACATGAAACACAGATGGATATTGTCACTAGTTACAGGAAGTTTTCTTTCAGTCACTGAAACACTCCTACTGCTATTATAAGCCCCTAGCTAAGAGGCCACCTGCTGTTACCTACAAAGAACAGCAGTTACAGGAAATACCAGCCTTTCTTTAACTGCAAAGGGCGTTCCTCTAACACACTGCAATACCTGTTCTTTGCAGTTTATTTGACAGTGCTCAGTAGAAATTTACCTTAGGTGACCAAGAAGCTTCCAAACCACATTCAAAATGAACCATTCTGCCATCTTTCAACCTACCACATGCCTCTTTTCTGGGTGGTCCATCTTCTACTCTGTGTTTGTTTTCCTGGTTCTCTCTGTGGCAGACTTTGGCAGATGGTCATACCAGACCTAGCTTGGAGACTGTAATGAAAAAAACTGTGATGTTCCTTCAGCCTTATTTGTGGCAGAGACAGTCACTGAGTTTTACTGAGTTACTGAGTTTTGGGAGACCAAAACTATCTTCTACCATGCAACTATGTCTGCTTCATTTGTTGTTTCAAGTTACATCACCTGGTGTTCAATTATAGAGAAAGGCACTTCACAGAGCACGGGCACTGAACTGTGCCTTTAAAACCACTGTTCAAAAGCAAGCTCATTTAGAACCAGCTGCACACTCGGGAGGCTGAAGCTGAACTGCACTACAAGCAGTGAGCCAGAAAAAGTCTTCATTACACTCACTGAACTGACTTTCTGGTTTGACTTGACTTGCAAGAGTATTAAAAATTTGACTGATGTATCCAGATATTTACTTACACAATATCAATACTCCTCCCTGAAGCATGTGTCTCACCAAAACCAGAGTGGCCAAAATACAGCTGCTTGAAAAGACTGGAAATTTTGCAGTTATGAGCCTCATTAAACAGCTTAAACTACCTTAAATCTTAATGACAAACACGTAAGGTGAACAGATGCCAAGTGTCACATTGTACATAAAAATGAGGTAGTGGAAATGACATAGCTTGAGAGCAGATGATAACAACTAGTTCAGAAAGCTGATTAAGCATGTGAACAGTAATGCTTACTTCACAGTTACAGGAATAAACAACTTTTCTACTTTCTATTATTATACTGATAAAAAAAGTGCCTCAAACACATGGCTTGCAAAAAAAACATTTATGGTGATCTTTCCTTCCCCCAAAATGCAATACATTACTTGAAAGAAACATATCAGCAATGTTCAATCTTTTAAAATTAAGACAAATTAAACTGGAACCTTGCCTCACACAAAAAAGCAGCACCTTCAGAAGTAAGTTTTCTTGGCTACTGATAACCATATGTTGTTTGCATACAATATAAATTCATGGAAAATGAGGCTTCTTGTCCCTGATATTAAAAAAAAAAAAAAAAAAAAAAAAAAAATCATTATCCCACAGTGAAAAACAAAGCTGAAATTATGTGGTCATGGTATGGCACCTCACATCTGGATGTAGAATAGTCCATGCATACAAGAAAAAGCTTTACAAGCTGCACAAAATTATAATAATTTTTTTAGAAAATAAGTTTTATTTGGCTCCTTTTGTACACTTTTTCTTAAAAAAAAAAATGCACATTCATACAGTTTGCCTTTCCCAGTGCATGTCTGGATTTGCTCACATAGAGCATTAATATCAAGGCAAAAGGTGCCTTCACAATAATTTCAGACACATTGTATTCTGGCTGTAAAGCATCCAAAGTTACTAATTTTCTGATTATAACTTGGAAATCAATATTTTGGGTGTTTCTTCTCTGATTCACATACATAATTGTCCCACACGGGAAGAGGAGACAGACCTGCAACAAAGAACCATCAAGTCAATGGCAAATACTCATTTCAGGTAGAGCTAAAGGGAGGTTCTCTACCTCATACTGAGATGGAATATAAAAGAAATACTCAGCTATATAGCTTTCTCTTTTGAAAAGCTCTACATCAAAAAGGATAAAACATTGCTTGAAAACTACAGATCAGCCACTGGTAGTGAGTTTGTTTGCAGAGAAAGCAGTCTTTCCCTAGTTGTTTCTCATAGCCAGGTCTCTTTGCTGTTGATGGTGACTACAGAACTTGTTTCTTGCTGTTTCTTCTTAAAACACTTCATGAAGAGGAGTAAATTCAGCTCGAACTTTCACACAGCACAAGTAGTACTAACCCATCAAGTAGCCCCTACAGAAAAGAAAGTTAATTTAGAGAAAAAGTTAGCAAACATAGGCAGCATTCCCCAAAAATCAAGAGACATATAATCTTAAACCAAAACTTGAGACTGCAAAAGCCTCTGCTGATCAAGGCTATCTTAACTACATCTTCCTTCCTCATCTGATTTTCTTCAATGAACACTGAATGAAAATGGATTAGCCTATTATCAATCCAACTTTGGTAATTATTAGGAAGTTTTGAAACCCACATTACGCCCTATTAAATGTTCTTTATTTGTACCCTTTACACAAACTACAAGTGTTAAGATATTCAATATAATATCTGATCTTTTCTGGCACTCAACACAAATCTGTTCTCTCTCTCCCATTCCTCTGAAGCTCTGTTTTTTGACATGAATTTTATGAGAATTGTTAAGACACATGTGTACTCAATGAAGCAAAAAGAATATACGGCACCAATGAAGCAAGAAAATATAGGACAGGTCTCTATCCAGACCTGCTGCCAGGGAACCCATCACTACTGTGTTATGAAACAATTGTTTTGAAGTACACTGCAGAGGCCAAAGAAAATTTTTAAGAACACAAGACTGACTGTAACTATTAATTGAACACTTCATGGAACTACTCCAAAAACTAGCTACCAGTACCTCTCAACATCAGGTTTCAGCTATTCTAAATTAAATAGATGGATTGAAAAATACAGTGGGGCAGGGGAAGGGAGTTGATAAGAAAACCTGCATTTGGATTTTGCATAACCTGAAAGCTACAGATCTCTTTCTCCTTTGCCCTTCTTCAAGTACTTGAACAGTTCCATTTTCCTCAAAGCCCTGCTTTGTAACTGCTTACCTGACTGGGACATACAATGAATTTTAAGGTACACTGAGCACTCACTAATCATATTTTCTGACATACCAGAAACTGCCACCCTTTTCTAACTACAGCACCATCTTACAGTAGCTTGCTCCCAAAGCATCTCACCCCATTCAAGGTAGCTTGTTCCAAAAAAAAGCATTGAAAAAAGCAATTTATATTCAAGCTGAAGATCACCATATTTTCTGTTACTCTTAAATTTAACATGGCACACGAGCCACAAAAGAGAATAAAGGCTGAAAGGTAATTAAATCACTTACGGTAATTTCATCCTCATGAAAACTCTGGCCATGAAGAAGCTCAAAAGCACACTAACAAATCCAATAAAGAGCAAAAGAAATCTATTCAACTTGGGGATATTTGGTGCATTGGATCGATCCAGAATTATGAATCCTAGGCCACCCATTGTGAAGAGGAAACTGGATGCAAGGCCTTCCATAATATACTGTCCATTTACTCTAAAGGAGGAAAAAAAAGGGTGAAGGGAAAAGAGTCAGAAGATTAAAGACATTATTTACATTTCAAATCCCATCTACTCAACATGATTTAACTGTACAAACACACAGGATGATTAATTTTGATAGCTGACTTTCTAACTAAAAGTAAGTAGGAAACTGGTATTACACAATTACATCAAGACTTTAAAACATCATTTGTCTCCAGAACTGAGAGTCTGCAAGCTGCCCAGTCCAGCATGAGAGGATTTCTACATATTTGTGCACACTAACAGCTACCACCCAGCCTCATCTGTTTGCAGACACACCCAGTCCAAGGAAGTCCCTGCTTACACAGATGGGCCCAAGGCATAGC
Organism: Lanius collurio; assembly: GCA_020086605.1. Lineage (NCBI taxonomy): Eukaryota > Metazoa > Chordata > Aves > Passeriformes > Laniidae > Lanius > Lanius collurio. Next base: position 17,410,608 of record JACBWW010000015.1, read on the forward strand.
ACCACGACCTCCTTATTTCCATCCCGATGTTCAAGCAGGACTGCCTGAATCCTCTCAGGACAACTCCCATCCAAAGCACTATGGCAGCACATGAAGCACATCTGGCTCCAGCACACATCCTGCAGGATGTTTCACTGCCTGCTGGCTGAGCCTGCACTCATCCAGATCCATTGCAGGGACCCAGCCTGAGGATGCCCCATGGGGCTCTCTGTCAGCCCACAGAGCTGGACTTCCTTCTTACTAACGGAAAGAGACAGAGGGAGAGGAAGACAAGATGCAGAATGAATATTGCATCTGGATCACAAGTCTCCTGCTTCCCACAGTCACTGAGCCATTTTCCTATCTTCCTAATTAGCAACCTCATAAAACTAGCATTGATGAAACTACAGTGGATGTCCATAGGGAAATAAAGATTATCATTACTGTCTCAGATCCTGGAAACAAACAAGTTTGTTTTCCTTCCTCTTGTTTACATTGACAAATGACAGTGCCAGCAACTCCCTGAAGTAACTTGATTAATCTGTATTTCAGCAATCCAATCTGTCTGAAACACACACCTAGTCCAAGTCAAAACCTGTCACATCAACCATGTCACAGACCTCACAAATTCCAACTAACTTTTCTGGTATTTAACAAAAATCATTATTTGTTTTCACACACATAAGCTCCCCACCAGTTACAAATGTAGATTTAACCCTCTTCAGACCAGTTTGTTAGCAGGAGTCTCTAGCTCATTTTCAGTAATAGAAGCCAAGGGCTCTAAGACCCTGTTGTAACATTTGTAACTATGTTCCCCACCCACAGACACCAGAGTCCTAAGTACACTAGAGTTTAAAAGGTCAGAACCAAAAGTTTCCCAAACACTACCCATGCTGCAGTAAAAGATGATCAAGTGTATCTGCATCCGCTATAAAACTCAACTTGAATAGCCAGAAATAGAAGTATTGCCAGCCCCAATTTCTTTTTACCAGATTTCTCATAGGGCTAAGTTTTTCAATTTCCACTGATTTCAATGGTGGTTTGGTGGTGTTTTTTTTTTTATTAGTATTTGCAAACCAAAAACTGATATAAAACTCCTGCCTTGTAGAGAAAGCTACCACGAAAAAAAAAAAAAAGGAGCAGATGCACAGCTCTGCAAGACGAGCTTAGGCAGTTGCAGGACATCGCTAAGGGGGACAAGGTCCTGCTCTTACCTGTACGCCAAGAAAGCCACCGGCCTCTGATGCCCGTGTTCGTCTGTCATCGACCCCACGCTGGGAGGTTCCACGATCACGTCATAGATAATTCCTGCGGGGAGGAAAGCAAGCACCGACTTTGACTCACAGCAGCGAGAACTGCCCTGACACCGCGAGGACGCTCGGGGCTGGCCGAGGTTCGTGTTTTACGGGCGCTGCGGGCCGGGCGCGGGGTCAGCAGCGGCTCTGCCACCCGGGGCAGGGACCGAGGGAGAGCTGCTCCGGGAGCGGGGCCTCCCCTTCAGCCCGCCCGCCCCGCCGGCCCCGGCCTCACCTCCGGTGATGAGGAAGTAGGACACGACCACCAGCGCGTACACGGTCATGGCCGAGGGCATGTGCACCCAGCTCGGCCGCTTCAGCTTGATGTTGGGGCACTCGAGCACGGCGAAGGGCAGGCGGTACAGCGTCTCCATGGCCGCGGTGCAGTCCCGGGGCGGCCGCGGCACCGCTGCTCCCTCCCGGCGCTGCCCGGTCCGTCCCGCCGCGGCCCCGCTCCGCCACTGACACGAAGGCGGAAACGGAAATGGACTCCCGCGTCCTGACAGGGGGAGATCGATCTCTTTTTTAAAAAGACAAAATAAACAAAGCACTAGAAATTATGATCAGAACTAAATGACAGATGCAAAAAGAGGCTATTTCTTTCTGCATAAACACATCTGAAACACCGCCCATCTGCCGTCGAGAGAGGTCTATCCGTTTTACCTACCTGCCAGGACCCAGCAGCACTGACGTGTCGGCACTGGGTAACGGCACGGGGCGTGGCTGTGGGCGTGGCCAGGCGCGCGCGGCCCCGCCCCTGGCTGGGCGGCCACGTGGCCTGCCCGGCGGTGCCGGTGGCGCGCACACGCGTGTGCCCCGGCAGCCACCGGCGTTCCCCACAGCCACGGGGCAGGGGCACCCTTTAGCCACTCGTGTGCTGATGCAGTTTTCTGACGGGGGAAGGAAAAGCCACGTCCCACGTGTGATTTCGCGCAGTCAGGCTGGGGGGATGCAGACCCGGACAGACAAAGGTCCGTAGTAGGCCTTACCCCAGGCCCTGTGTTTGCAGGGGAGCGTGGGGCTGGGATGCCCCTTGCCCGCACCATGGGATGTGGTGCCCATCCTGACCCATAGCCAGAGAAGACCTCGACTGCTGCCCACAGACCAGGGAGGAAAAGGCACATCACAGCAGTAGCTGCTGAGAGCGAGCAGAGTACCGTGTGTAACAGCCCATCTCACACGCTCCCGTAAGTGTGCAAACACCTCATCGGCCCAGCCCAGCTAGGCCCCACCTGACTCTGTCCTCAGCTCACTTTGGAGAGGAGCACCCAGGCAGCACGTCAGAAAAACTCCCCCGTTTAGAGTGGAAGCTCGCCTAGTTCCCCATGCTTCAAGAACAGGGCAGGGAAGAGCTCTTCACTCCTCTTACAGTAGCTCATTTGAAAGCATGTGTGCCAGCTGAACTGGCCCACCTCGCCAAGCTACCCAGCCTACTTCCCAGGGCACAGCCCTGCCCCAAATGGCTGCCCCCATTCCTACACTGCAGCCATCTGCTCAAACTGTCTTAAAACAATTAAGAGCCTTATTACCATTTCACTGATGCTTTGCCCAATGGCTGCTTTTATTTCTGCCTACAGAAAATTCTCTCTCCTCAGTTATGTTGCCTTCTGGTGCAATCATATCATTTATAGCTAGCTGTTTTCAGTCTTACCCTTCCTGTTTGGAACAATCTCCCTCCCAGTGGCTGTCTGCAGATGTTTGTAGATGCAAAAAGGCTAAAGCAGAGAAAAGCTGGAGAATTTCTCTGCTTAAGCCTTTTTGCATCTACAGATGTTTATGAAATTTATCCTCATTATTCCAAAATTACTCTCCCTCCATCTCAACTCCTTTCCAAAAGCCCCTGAAGGAAAACTCTAGTTTCATAGCCTTTAATGCAAAACAGAAGCACTTTTGGGGAAGGTTACACACACCTGCCCTAGTTGCTGCTTTATTTTTTTCCAGCATGCCAAAGTACTGAAGTTTGTATTAGGACAGTAAGACAACTAAGAAAATGTTAACCTTGTAAACCAACTATAGTAACAGCACCTAAAAACGCTAGCAGGGTAGTAATGTTAGTCTCAAAAGCTCCTTTAATGACCTACAGCCTTTGCACCTGAGCTGAGGAGAAATGATTCACATCAAGATACAAGATTTATCTATTTTGAGAATATTGATAAAATTATTTTAACTACTTGGGGCACTGTGAAGAAATCCTTGGGGAGGTACAGTTTCTCTCACCATGCACAGTATTAAGTCACTTATCCTGGACCACAGCCACCTCCTGTTGTCACATCCAGGAGGCAGCTGTGAGTTGCCAGGCACCAGCAAGGGCTTTTCAACTCAGCCTTCTGTCCTCTGTCCCTTGGCTGACTCTACAGGCTGACAGAGGTAGGCAGGGTTAAAACACAGCATGCATGCAGGAGCAACCTGCACACATCTGAGCCACAGCCTGAGCAGACTCCACAGGTGACCTTAGAAACCCCTTCAAGTGGCACTCACAGCTGCCAGTAAGTCTGTGTGCTCAGAAATTACTTCTCCTGCTTCCTAACTCTCATGGTGGAGCTTACTGCTTTCTCAAATTAGTTATTGATTAAAAACAGGTAAAAATAGATGCTTGTCAGATACCAAAAGCAGTTCAAAATTAAGAGAAGGGGCTGAGGAATACCACTGGACACACAGGTAAAGCAAGAAGTATCCCACCTGTTTTAACACTCCTGGACAGCATTAGAGACACTTTTAGTTCTCTAACCAACAGAATGAAGCAAAGCCATTTTCACTTTTTACACTACAATTACATCCTTAATGATAAACTTTGGATTCAATTTCAGTACCAGAGGCCCAAATTGATACTCTAAAACCTAATCAGGAAGCCTTCCAAGGTCTGTCCTAGCTGTGCCTTGGAGCTCTGGTATCAAACTCTGGTATCAAACCTGTAACTGCTGACCCAGGGAGGCCTAACACAATACAGCAGCTGCAGCTTGCTTCCAGGAGATCCTGGAAGATGTAGCAGTATGCAACTGTCTGGTGGATAACAGCACTGGCTTTGAGAAGTTAAGACTACTTTCTCCACCCTCCCCTGAGCAATACCACATACAATAAATTAAAAAAAAGAATCTACCTTAGGTCTATACTAGCTCTCCTCTTCATCTGACAATCTCTCTTCTAGTCTTAAGTCATTTTTGTTTGCTCTTCTTTGTCAAAGTCCTAACTTTCTTCGGAGTCCTCCAATGACTTCATAAACAGCTGTTGAAAGAAAACCTGCACTGCTGAAAGTTACTTCAATCCCTCTGCATGACTGAGCCTGATCTGGGAGTCCTGTTTAACCAGATTTCCTTCCACTCCCTTTATTTTCCTGTCAGCAGGCAGCACTGAACAGAGCATCCTGAGTTAGAGGTTTCATTGCACCAAAGCCCAGCTCTGCACTGTACAACCTGTGAGAAGCAGCAGCTCCTACCAGCTTTGAGTAGCACATGGAATGACAGGACACAAAAGAAGTGGAGATTTCATTTATTGGGCTGAAGCTACAAATAGGTTCACTTTGACTTCTGGCTCTGTGCTTGTGCCTTCAACACTTTCACAACGATCTTCTGCTCTTCAATAAGAAAAGCCCGTTTGATTCTGGAAAAGAAAAACTACTTTAGCACATGTGTCTATCTATCAAAGTAAAACCACAAAAATAAGACAAATTACAACTGATTTTGCCATCTCCAACATTTACTGCACAGGTGGTCTTAGTTCCACAGTTACATAAAAAGGGATCCCATTGCTGTTCTTGCCAGCAGCAGAAGGCAGGGACAGTGGCACTGTATGAATGCAGCAATTGGGGGATGGCAGCCTAGGGTGCCTGTGGATTACAGGTAAATGGCTTGGAGGCAAGCAAGGTAATACTTGATGGCTGAATGTGGGGAAATTTACCATCTTCACAAACTTCAAAGACAAAAAGCAGAACTCCTAATAACTGGCAAGTTACTTTCATTCTGCTGAAGTCAGAATTGGTGTGACCAGTTGGGGTCAGCTCTCTTCCTTAGAACTACAGGAAATTCTGTATGCACCCAGTTATTAAAAACAGGAACACCTTCCCTGTTCAGGATTAAAGCACCTTGGCTATCAACAGGGAAAACGCCTACCAGGTCAAGTCATGCCCAAATACAACTATTTCTGGAAGACATGCAGAGCCACCAGGTAGATGGGACAGATCTATGTATCAGCACTCACATATCAACAGCCTATTTGATGGTTTTGAGTTAAGAGCACAACTTATCATACACACTCTTCTATCTTTAAACATTAAAATGCTTTCTATATGTACCTGGCACATATGGCTACTCCTGCAGTACACAAAACCTATCAAAGATGCCTGAGCAGGTGCAGGAGAAAACCTGACCATTACAGAGAAGGAGGTGGCTGTGATTTCTGGTTTAGGCACAGTAAGAATAAAACATACTTATGCACTAAAAACTACCTCATGAAGGTTTTGGGACAACACTCAGAAAAAAAAGTGGCTGTCAACAGAGAAAAGTTATTCTGTCTCTGCAGCTGTAACAGCTCATCTTCAGTGGTGCCTAGGTAAACTTATCTTAGAATTTAGACATGCCAAAAAGAGAAAAAATGCTGGCAGTACTGATGAAAAAACTGGTTGACCCCAGAGATCTGCTTTGATTACTGTTCAGAGATGACACACTCATGGTCATGTTTTTCCTCAAATGTGCCAAAGAAGCACAGAATATGCAGCTGCTACACAATAAAACTGAATTCAGTGAGGCCCAATGCAAAGACCATTTTAAAGCTTAACCACATAAAGCTTGACACACAAGCAAGCAGTATCTCTGAATCCCAAAACACTACAAAGAAGTGAAAAATTCAATTAAACTTGCAGGAGAGGCAGAACAGGGCAACAGAATGGGAAAATCTTTACTATGTGGGCTCAATATGAAACATAAAAATCCAGCACAAGCATACTGTTCAGCATCAATGAAACAGTGCAGTAAGAAATCCCAAAGAACATGAAGTCTCCAAAAAGGAGCTCCACATGCAGGAACTTCCTCAAATCCAAGAGACAGAACACATCACTGCTTGACATGCCCCACGCTCACACTCTCCACTTCCCTACCAGTGTCAGAGAAGAGCCTTCAGAGCTTGGGGCTATGATAAGTGAATGAAGAGATGTAGAAATCTCGTGGGAAGCAATCTCAGGGATAAGACTGGCTTTCTGTAAATTACCTGTCACGGACACACTTGGCACACATGGAACCACCATAGGCTCTGCTGACGTGCTTCTTTGTTTTTGACAGCCTCATCAGAACTTTGGGGCGCACAGCACGGACCTACAGACAGCAAAAAAAAAAAAAACCCCAATAGAAGTGTGTCACAAACCAGCAATTTTGTGTATCTGCGTTTAAAGAAAAAAAAAGTAGAAACACCTGAAATTTACTATTCAAGATGCTAAAAAGTGACGAGGCTGCAGTTCATTGTATGTGCCATCTTCAGCACTCCTAAGCTGATCTTTTCATTCTACCACAGGGGTTCACCAACAGGTTCATAAAAACATTGGTTATAAAAAAGACTGCTTCTTCAAAGATAGGAACTGCTTAGAGATTAACATTATGCAAGCACTCCCGTAACTGTTACAAGCAATGGTGTTACTTCGAGAAAACATTCTGAAGAAAAATAGTTAAAAACATTAATTCCTTTTATTAAAACTGAAACTTTTCTAAACTTGGCCTACCCTTTTTTCTGCAGGTCTAATAGGTCCAATTTACATTTTTATAGCTGCTACAGAATCACCTCGTCTAGCTTTATAAATTTTAGTTAGATTTTCTAAACCAAGAGGGTTCATATTAAACAATAATGCAAAATCATGAGCATTAAAAAATGTCTGAGTTTCCAAAGCTTATTTTACCAGTAAACTTTACAACATTTGATTAAGAGTATCTTAAAGGAAAAAATTATTTCAACAAGAACTGGTCAATAAACAGGCACACTGTATTATTTGGAAAGGCTCTTTGTACTGAAAAAAACACTGCTCCAGACAAAAAACCCTTAGGTGTTTATGATCATACTTACACCACGAAGTCTTCCTGGGCAAATACCACATGCTGACTTAGGTGCCTTTCCCACTTTCTTGGTGTAAAGGTAAACAATCCTGTTCCCGGGTGTTCGGGACCTAGGTACAGCAGAAAAATACTCAGTTAACGAGTCAATCAAAACTGAAACACCACCTCTTTACAGAAGAAATTTTCTCAAAAACTGTCTTACTCACAGTCTGGTCTTGTTGGAAGCTGTGTTGTAGGACAACCTACGGCGGTATGTCAGGCGCTGCACCATTTTTCACACCTGAGTAAGCCAAAAACAAAGCAGCACTAGTTGAGAGCTCGATGTCCACACGGGAAGTTCAGGTTGTCACACGACCACCTGTCCTGAACCACTGCACCAGATGTGAATCAGCAGCTGCCGACTCGATATTAGTAAAATTAAAGCCTTTCCTGACCAGGAACAGCCAACACAACTATATTAGAGAACAACAAAAGGCATGACAGCGGGCACGATGCGATCTGCAAAAAGATTTACCCGAACTAACTTGAACGCTGTTCAAACACCCTGGTATTGCCTGGATTATGTCCTGCGCTCCTAAGAAACTGCTTAAAGCTTTAGCAGCTGCGTATTTTATAGAAAAATAAACGTCATCTGCAGCACCGGGAGACGCGGGCCCTGCTCTGGAGCCCCACCACGGAGGCCTGGGGAGGCCCGGCCTCTCTGCCGGGCAGCTCTACCCCTGCTCCAGCCCAAGCGCGGGCAGCAGCAGCGCCGCCGGTCCCTCCCCACAGCCCACGGGCCTCGGGCCGCCCCTGCCGCCCGCCGGGCCGCGGATGGAGGCGGATGGGCGCCCACAGCCCCCGGCCGCAAGCCGCCATACCTGGCGCCGCCGGACCCGGAAGAGGAAGCGGAAACGCACGGGTCAACATTGAAATAGGGGCGCTCTGTAGCCCGGAACAAGTAACGGCGCCTGCGCGCTGTGCTCCGGCTCCTGGATGCACTGGCGAGCGGGCGCCGCCATGGTGTACGGAACAGAGGTGCGAGGGTGGCGCCATGTTGTACGGGCGGGGCGCCGCTCGGCGGCGGGGCCGGGAGCAGCAGCGATGGGCGCGGTGGGGACCTTATTTTGTTTATTGTGTGCTTTACCGAAAAACTGTTTCCCTAAACTATCGCCTTCTGTCCTCAGAAAGAAGGGTTTGTGCATCATCGTGGTAATTGCATATCTGTGAGCCCAGAAGCCATGTCCCATCCTGCTGTTTGAAGCTCTGAATTACAAGTCATCCATGCATGGTTTTCCACAGCAAACTGGCATGTGACACACCTGGAAACTGTGTGTCTTATACTAAACTTCCACAAGGCAAAGGCTGTTCCCGCAGAACCCCTTGAAAGCCTTGCCAGGAGCACTGCAGGGCTGTCCTTGCCGTGCCCCGTTCCCCTCGAGAAGCCCCTGCTCCTGCCTAGCACTGGTCTTCCCAGGCACTGGACCAGGCAGAACGGGCTGATCCCGAAACTGGGCCCCGTGGAGAGCAACATAACACCCACATTTGCCTGACGCCTCCTTGCTGTGCCAGCAGCTGTACTGGTAGTCTTGGATGGAAAATCCTCGTGCCTGTGTGCCTGTTTCTCAAGACGTGTTGTCACTATGTCATGTGCTCCAGGGCAGGTGCTCACGCAGGAGGATGAAGGTGAAAACCTTTCTCTGCTGGTGTAGTGGTTTGGTTCAGATCATCTCTTACTTAGTTATTTTACCTCTGTGACATAAGAATTAGGTCAGGTCCACCTGGCTCAAACTCCCTTTTCCAAAGCACAGGTACCCAGGAAAAGCATAGGCGAAACAGGACACAGCTAGTGGGACTCTCCTTTAGTACATCCTCCCCGTGTTCGTCGGTCAGAATCATCCAGGTTTTCTGAGCTGGGTCTCGTTTTCTGACTTATGAGATTATCTTAGTTGGTGAGAGCATGGTGCTAATAACACCAAGGCTGTGGGTACAGTCCCTGTACAGGCCATTCTCTTAAGGGTTGGACTCGATGATCCTTGTGGGTCCCTTCCAGCTCAGAATATTCTGTGAAATTTATTTAATAGCCTGTGGTAGAGCCCCGAGAAAAGAAAAGAAAGGAAATAGCAAGAGCTAAGGGAGTATAAGATGGCTTGTCAGTAGCCAGAAATAGCATTCCAGTGGTGCCAGATCTGCCATATTAAAATCTAAATAAACAAAAGGTACCCCTGGCAGCCCCTCACGTTTTCATTAAGCGCTGTGTTGGTAGGAAGGACAGGACGAACAGTGCCTGGGCTACACTTCTGCCAGATGTTTGTTTTAGCTTCTATCCCACATACCCAGGTCCCTGCCAAGCTGAGCATGTTGAAAAGCAAAGCTGCCTCTGTGCTCTGAGATCAGCATCTGGCCTCTGCTAACCATTTATCACCTCCCTAATGGGTCTGGATCCTACCCCACCACCTGGCACTGACACGTGAAAGAGCAAGAGATTTTAAAGCACACGTTTCCATCACTTCTGCTCCCCAGCCTCTGGAGGCAGTGGTGGTGATCCCACTGCCACACCAAGTCCATCCCCCCATTCTCACGGCGCGTGTGAATGCCTTGTGGCTGCTGCCAGAATCGCTGCTGACCCACAGGGTCAAAATCTTCGTATAGCATCAGTGGGAAACCACCATCTGCAAGGAGGACAGGGCTGGGCCCACCATCTGTGAGCCCCAAAATGCTCTTTTGCTCCACTGACCTGGGCACTGTTCCACAATGATGCTCAGAGACCCATGCATTAAACACTCAGGGTGCTACTGCTGCCATCGTTAGCAGCTTCAGCTCTGCTTTTAGAGTAGTGGGTGCTCAGAAAGCTTTGATGTGTGCTCCTGGCCTTATTTATGGGTTTTTAACTCACAGTTTGTTGTACTGCAGCCTCCCTGTTTTCAATCTATAATTATTATTTTGGTTAATTATTGACTCTTTTTAAGTGCAAATTATGGACACCAGATTTTTTTTTTTTAATTCATGAAAGAAGAGAAAATATGTATGAACTAGATTTTAGGGTATATTTAAAATAGGAGCATATTTTAGAAGACAAGTAAATTTCAGAGCAATTAGAGTATTTAACATGAACTTTCTAGGCCCAGAACCCTGAGGGGAATAAGAAAGCCAATTAAATTAGATTAAATAATCATGCCTAAATATAAAAGTGTAACAGAATCCAATTGTTAAAGAACAACACTATTAAATTATGATAGAATAGTTTAGATGTTGTCAGTGCAACAAGTAACTATTTTATTATTGAACAATAGTATTGATACATTTTTGAACTTACCCCATTTAGGCTCTAAACTCAACTGGTGTAAGTTTTAGAACCTGTCAATTAAATTCCATCCATTTGCTTCTGCCAGTACACTGGCCTAGTTTTTAAGCATTTCCAGTTCATTTTTTAAGAGGAACAGGGCTATCAGGCAAACAGCTCACCAGAGCATCTAGAAATGTTAGCTTAATGACAACTGGTTTAATGCTATCTAATGTGGGGATAAGATTTGAAGCAGAAGCTCACTAAGCCCATTTTGTACAGATTAGTCAAGTGATTCATGTTCTCTGCTACTCCTACCTCTTTACAGGACCAAAAAAGGTCTCTTTTGGGAGCAGTCGTTTTCCACATCCAACATGCCTCATTAACTCTTCATTTTCTTCTTTCCTTGAATTCAATGAAGGGGGTGGGTTATCAAATGCACAGACCAACAATGTGGAAAAGTAACAGTGGCATCCTTTAATTTTTTTCCTTCTAGGATGTCAGTGGAAGCATAGTACTGAGGTTGTGGACCTTCTTCCTAGAGAAAACTGGAGGCTGGCTTCCAGGGTGTACTTGCTTATTGGCGGTACAAAACCGTAAACCTCTTTTCCACCAGATCTGATTAGAAAGATAATAATCTCTGACGGCAGTTCAGTAATGGAATGTATTTTGCACCAGCCAGCAGGTTGTCACATATTCTGTTTATTGCACGAGAAGAATGCTTTGTGCACAGTTTAAGACCAATTCTTGGTATGCTGACCATCCTTTCTTTTTTTTTCCATCTAGTCCTCTCTTTCTCTCTCTTTTTACTGAAAGCCCCTACCTGTGTACATGACCATTTGCTTGGTCACATGGAAAGTTCCAACAGAGTAACGGCAAGAGTTCCCAAAGGCATAAGGCTTGATAAGCCTGGCTGGATCCCCTTATACTTTCCTCACACTTCCAGAAGTCTACCAGGCCCCAGGAGGATTCTACTGCCACATTAACTTCTCTTCATGGATCCTTCTAGGGCTTTTCCCCACCAAAAGCTTCAACTAAAAAATGAGAGATGTTTTCACTCATACTCACGTGCTGTTGTACCAGTCTAGACTGGCAAAATCTAAAAGGCATGGGAAGGAAAGCGAGCCTGTGGGCGAGCACATACTGGGTACTGCAGAGAGGAAAAGATGTGATGGCTGAGGGGTATGATCCTCCTGTTAAGTCACAGGCATGATACCATTTCTGTGAACAGCATTGGAATATGTGTTTTAGAAATGTCTCGTTGAAATCAGAATCCAACCTCAGGTGCTGCTTGCATACAACCAGGGGGCTGAGGTCCATAAATGTGGAAAGGAAACATGAAACCCTGGAAAAGTACTAGCGACTGTTGGAAAGGGGAGAAAGAAGAGATCCTAGGGTCCACTGTCTCTCTAGAGCTGATTTTTTTCTTAAAAATCTCATTCCCTTTCTTTGTTAACTATGTGGCATGAGTCACAATCTGATTATACTAATTTCTATCAACATAACCTTCCACAACACAGACCTGTGCAAATTACGTTATGAGAAGCTGTAGTTCATTTCCATTTCAGTGGAGCTTGTTAAACAAGCAAAATTATTTTGTAGCAAAGGGAAAAACAATTTAGTGGAATGCAGTCCTAGCATAGGAAGTACATAATATCGTATTTGGGTTGAAACTTTTTCTGTCAAAAATGTCACAACCCTGTAAGAAAGAAAATTAAAATCCCGTTATTTTAATTTACATCTAGCCATGAGATAAGTAAAGTTATCATTGAAATTCTAATTAAATAGGATGATTGACTAAGGTAGGACATCAAAGAAGAGAAGTGAATATGATAAGTCAAAGTCTTATTAATTAGTCCGCGTGGAAGAAATTCCAGGGACGTCAAGCTGAGGCTGCTGCAAGGAGAAAAAAAAGCAGACAAGAAAATGTGTGTTTCTTTGAAGTTAGGAACTGAGATAGTGATGGAGGTAATTGTGTCTGACTGGATCCAGTAATGAAGAGCCGTAAATCAGACCTAGGAATCGGAGGAAAGATTCTAGTAACGAATGTGGCTGCCCCCCTGCTGCGAAGAAACAGAATGCAGAGCTGACTAATTGACCCAGTCTATCTCCCAGTAGCTCTCTGTTATTATTTATTAATTTTTAATTTCTGAATTATTTACGTTCTGGGAAATTATTTTTGACAGCCTGTTAGGCGTGCCAAAGTTAATGGAGGATGAAAGGACCGGTACTAGAATTAGCAGGGATGTAGTCACAGGCTACTGAATTTAATGATTTTGGAAGGGAAAATTGATTTCACACAGTGTGTCACTTTATACTACTTTAGGGATACACCAGCTATTTGATTAATTGAGGAATAACCAACTCAAAGTATATTTGAAGTGTAAATGAATCACAGTGCTCAGCTGTTTATTTTTCCCCTTTTCTGATGAGAACACTGAGTTTGCTTAAAGTTGCTGATTAAAACCAATACAGGTAGGCCCCATACTCACACCTGCTTATTTTATCCTGCCTTAAAAAAAAAATGCTTTCACCATCTGGAGGAGACATGCAATCCTCCATCTCACTTGGGATAGAGTTCATCCTTCCTACACAATGCTTAATTAAACAGGCTTTTGTGTGCACTCCCCCTCCCCTGTGGAAAGTGTTTAAGACGGAGCAGGATACTGAGCCCGTGGGCAGCACATGCAGCTGAGATGTGAATTCTGCATGGTGACAGCTCACATTTACTTTTCATCAGCCCCGGAGCTGAAGTCAGGATCCCTGGCCCACGACATCCCCAGCGTCGGTTCTCCTGGAGCAGCCATGGTAAGTCAGGCTGTGCATCTTCCACACAGAGCAATGGAAAAATAAAGGGGCTCCACACAGCTCTTCCAGGCTGTAAGAACTGCATTTCACCCTTGATGCCAAATGAAGCTAAACTCTGTCTGCTTCTCATGTCTAAGCCTTCTGACCATCCAGGCAGCAAGGGCACGGAGGCAATCCTTCCCCAGCAATGGGTGCAATGCTCTAGGCATTTCACATCTCCAGGAAGACTCACACTGGAAATGTCTCCAGAGCTGTTTGGGGATCATCACCTCACACTGCTCCCTCCTTCAACAGCAGTCACCCAAGGCAAGGGGCATGGCCAAATTTTCCTTGATTTACAGGGAGGATGTGCCCTGTGCCCAGGATCAAAGGGGCAAAGCAACCTCCCTGACACATTTTGCTGTAGCAGGCTTGGGTCAATCACTTAATTGAGGGTGGTGTAATCAGCTGTGTGGGCACTGGTGGTGGTGACCATGATTTTGGGTATCTTTATTGTGATGTCTGCAGGTGACTCTGTGTTACTTCCCAAACACCTTAACAATCTAGTTCCCTAAATACTAGTCTAACTGGTTTAAGTCCAACTTTCCCAGTTTTAAAATAAGCTTAATTGATGTAACTATTTAATCAAATCTCAGGGACTCTGCAAAGAGAATTAAATTACAATTCTTTATCTGCACATGTTTTGTGAGAGTAGTGAAAACCAAGTACTAAGAGTAGCTGCCCTTTTCCACAAGAAATTATTCAAAATCATCTGCCATAAATAGACATGGATCCCGTGAACAGGTGATAAAGGTATAGGCTAGATTTTGTTTCAAGTTCAATAAACAATAAAACTCCTTTGAATTGACTGAGACCAAACTACTGAGTGAGAGGTTAAGCATCAAAGGGATCTGGAATTTTGGATATTTTCCTGTCGCTTTGTTCTTTAAAGTAAGAAGGGCTCCTACCACAGCAAATGTTGACCATACAGGGATGAGGGGAGAGAAAAAGAATGAAGAAAGGTCAATCATGCATTAGTTACCTTTAAAAAAATTATATTTGTCTTAATGACTTAAAGATACATTAACAGTACAGGAAGTCTTTGCTGCTTAACTTCTGTAAGGAGTTTATAACTCATATAAACATCTCCCTAGTTTATTTTTCTGAGCACTTCAGGAGCACTAGGGACTTTTCTTTGTGATGTTTTACCAGGCTGAGCATGGGAAAGACTGTTTTTCTCAGTTACCTTTTGGATTATACCAGTGGCAATTAGCTGTGCAAGGAGGACCAGCTACAGCAGGCTGCTAAAGGAGGTGTGTAACCTGCGGCCTCTGCTTGGCTCTGGGGGTTTGTACTTTATCAATTTTTTCAGCATATGAGACTGGACTGGCTCCTAGAGCAAAAGCCAGATGCAAAGACTGTTTTTTCTGGGTCTCCTGAATCTGTGGGGGATCTTTGGGTTTTGGGGTTTTTGTGATTTTTGTTAAAACTTTCTAAAGAAGGAACACTATTTATAGTATCAATAAAACAACATGAAATACGGTTTTTGAGATTGCACATTTTTATCAGTATCACTGAAAGCCCACTCACTGCCATGGAATTCTGAAGAGTTCACCAGTAGCAGAACTGACTGCCCCAAACCACACAGAAAATGTGATCAAATACGATACCTTAAGGAACAGCAATTGTATCTTCAGATATTAGAGAACAGTTAGGCAATTTATGCCACTTGAAGATTTACTTTACACTTTCAAAATGCTCAATGGAGAAACAAATACCTTTT
The DNA here is from genome assembly GCA_020086605.1 of Lanius collurio. Classification (NCBI taxonomy): domain Eukaryota; kingdom Metazoa; phylum Chordata; class Aves; order Passeriformes; family Laniidae; genus Lanius; species Lanius collurio. The sequence continues at coordinate 17,425,746 of JACBWW010000015.1, forward strand.
ATAGTACATGTGGAAATTAACCCTAAAATATTTACATTCAACAAATGCAACTTACTTCGATTAAGATGATTTAGCGTGCTCTGCTGTTCTATAGTGGAATGAATCCATCATAGAACTGGCTTTCCCTGTTTCAATATTAAAACAAAAGGGATATGCTTGCAGTGCAGCACCCTGGGAATTCAGCTCAGAAGTCCAATTAAAAACAACTAATTCCCTGTACTGCCTATTTACCCCTAAGATTTGGCTAGATATAATAAGTCATGCATTTTGCATTTAAGCTTTTAATGCCCAGAGGATAACAAAAATCTATCCAGATCACTTTTTATTTTCATCATGTAAAGAGTGAAGAAAACATCACTCCTTCCCTCTTCAGTTAAGTGTATCCCTATCTTAGCGCTAAGTCTACGAACGAGCTGCCTCCTGTCTTCTCCACATCTCCTTACCCTACTTATCCATAAATGCCTTCATTCTTCAAGAAGACATGGAGGTTAGAATCCCTTTGGATGTGTGTTCAGTGTAGCTAGCTACATGTAAAACTATTCACCTTCAAACGATGATCTACTGCACATTCACTGGACCAAGTGTCCTGCCCTTTAGACTGCCACACTATTTATTGTATGCAGCATACACTGCCCACACACCAGATTTCACTGCAGGAACTATCAAGGTATTGCCCAGCTGCGAGCACATTTTAAAAGCTGAAATTTTAACATACTGTAAATGGTAATGACCAGGCTATAACATACTAAAGATTAAGCAAATATTTCCAATAATTAGAATGATGTTCTGCAACCAATTTTGCTTACAACGTAAGTCAGATTGAACCAAATTCTCCAAAGGTAAAAGCCCAGCTCATTACTACACACTTCACATGCAAAAGGGACAGAAGCAGAGAGACAATGAGCGAGCAAATATGTGCACATGAGGCTCTGGATATTCCTTGCTAGGTGCAACCTAAACTGTACATTAATAATTAGAGACTCTTTAAAATATCTATCTGTCCAGATACATTTTTATTGGTGTTCAACAGGAAACAATTAAGGCCTAGAGGTACCCATATACATCTACATTTGTGAAGTTTTGCAATAAAGAAATAATGCAAATTCATCTTGTTTGAAGGGAAATTGGAAGAAAAATTAAATGGTTTGAGAAGCAAACAACAAAGCATATTAAATCCGAAAGCATCACACTGATAGAAACACAAGCTATGACATTGCTGAAAGAAATGCCTGGATCAATGTTAGGTAGCCATGCCTGCAGAGCAGCAGGTTACTGTACAGAAAGCTGCCTACAAAATATTTTTGCAATACTGTACTTTGTTGTGCATGGCAAAAAACCCAGAAGGTGTTATTTTTTCATGAAGCTGTGATGAGCTTAGCTTATGCTTGGCATCAGACTGGCTGCTCCTTACGGGGGTTTCCGAGTTGCATATTTGCAGATTCAAGGCCAGCCTTTCAGAGGGGCTCACTGCCAACTTTCCAAACACTCGGCTGCCAAACTGCAAGCCTGGCTTCTCACAGGTCCAGGAATCAGAACGACTGAACGGGAACCAATCTCCTATGAACATCCCAGACTAACTGGCTGATTCCTCTCTCAGCAGATATGCCTGTGACAGAAGCTGAACGCAGTATTTCTGACATAGTCAGATGTGAACTAAAGTACCTGTCTGCATAGAGATGGCAAGTGCGAAGAAGGGCTTGCTCCAAACTTCTGAAGGAAACTGTTGGCTTTATCTTATTGCTGAGCAGATTTTATGATTGCTCTGCACCCTCCTCCCTGTGAGCAGCAAAAAGAGTGGAAGTCTTACAGACTGATCCCAAATAGGGCTCTGTGGAGAGCAACACATCACCCCATTTGTGTAACACCCCATGGTCAAACTTCCTGCTCGCTGGGAAGCAGAGAATGACAGCACTAATGATTCTCTCCCTTCTAAAGCTGCTAGATTTTAAGTGCTTTGAGGAGATTGAAGATAAGCATTAAATTTTGATTAAAGGGACACTGCCAACTTATATTAAGCTTAGAATTTAGGGTTTGTAACAGGCGGGAAAAGGTGGATGAGAGTTTGCATTTTGGGTGTAAATATTTCTTTGCAGCAGGATGAAGACTTTATCTGCTGAAACAGAAGGCATCAAAACTAACTTGAATAGAAAACTGACAAGGTCCTCTTCAGTTTTGCTGCTGAAGGAGAAAGAATGCAGGTGGGGCGATACCAGCTTCCCAAATGTAACAGCCCACCAGTTAAGTTTTGTGTGTGAAAAGCTTGGTTGTTTGTTGCTTGATGCGGCTTTCACAGTGATAAGAAACCACACTAAAGTCCTATTTGAAAGAGTTGACAAAGGAGTAGAGTGACAGGAAAAGTTAGTACAGGTGAGCTGGCACATGGACAAAATGTCTTTCATCTGCTTTTCCTTTATAGAGGGATACATAGAGATGGTGAAGTTACCTAGTGTTAAATTTGTGGTCCACTGCAGCTGATGAGAGAGTAGTTAATTACTTTCAACAATCAGAGATATTTTCTGCAAATCATTTTGCTATAATGAGATCTAAATCTGAACCAAATTTTTCAAGGGAAAAACCTAAAAGACAGCAACTCACTGTAACTTCATCTAGCCTTATAGAAAGAACATTACCCAGAAATGCTCATTCTCAGAGAAACTATGGAAATGTGAATCCAGATCTTCATCTGACAAAAACCAGCTCCCTGAACAGAGATTTTCAGAGATATTGATTTATAATAGCCACAGGTCTGACCCCACATCCTAATGAGCTGCAGCCACAGAAATATTCTGCAGTAAAGATTTAGCTCATTTTGGTCTTGTCTCAACCAAAAGCTGGAGTTTTGCTGCAGAGTGCTCTGCTCTCTTTTCAATTCATTTGAACAAGCCTTTCAAAGGAACAGGCCAAATAAATCAAAGTGAAAGGCGACAACAGCCCTGATTCTCTTTTAGTTCTTCATTGCCTACAAAGAACTGAAGCAGACCTCAGATAACAAGCATTGTGGCTTTAAATACATATTGAGTGCAATGACACTACCCCCTCCAAGGGTTCATGCAGCAGATGAGAGGTGCTTCCCAAGCTGTAGCATTAAGTATATAGGATATGTAACAGGAAGGATGAAATAAGGCCATGCTGCTGCTCTGGAGATGGTAGAGTGTGGAAGAGTGCTGGAACATAAATTGAAAACTACTTGTTAAACAAGGTTAATTTGTTCTCCTTCCAGAGTATAAAATGGCTTCAAACACTTCTAAACTAGGTCATTTGACTGCTCAAGAAATACATGGTGCTAGTCCGCTGTCTTTAGCAACAAGTTTATTGGAGAGTTTGATTGCATCCCAAAAGCATGCTAGATATTTCTGACCATATCAAAGAAAACTCAACTATGTTATCAAGGCACACTAATGAGGTGGTTTGTTTAATTGAAATACTTTAAGTTTCCATGTAGTACAGCATGAAAAAATCATTATTTTCATTAGATGGGCTACTCGTTAGCTGAAAATCTAAGTTACAAAATATCACAGTGTGAGATAATAAATACATTGTAAAATGCATTAAACCCAGGTTATTAAAAGGAAGTTCTATTTAAAATATAAAGCCATGTAACTTGGGCACGCTTCCTTGTATTAGGAATCAGGTTAGGTTCTTTGAAAAATATGGACAAACCCAAAGGTTCTCACAACCCTTTCACGGAAATCACTGTCAAAACTCTGACCCATTTTAGCCTGGATAATTCATTATTCTGGGTCACAACTCTGTAGTAGCTGAGTTTGTGTGCAGCAGTTGGAAATTCTGAGGGTCATTGAAAGACCCCCATTTTGGCCTTGAATTCATAATTGCTCTGTTTGTTACAATCATTAACAGCAAGTCAGAAGCACTTTACAGCTTGCACTTTTAGGGGCAATTATTTACCTAAAAGTGTAAGACTTGTGAACTTTATGTAAAAACATGCATCTCCATGGGATATCTCACATGTGTTTGCTGAGCAGGAGTTTAAGAACTGTACTGAACTCATCAAGAGGGTGCAGTTTGAATCTATTATGAGATTGGGTGTAAAGGGAAAAAAATGGCTGGAAGGGTTCTCGGGAACCTATCTAGTCCAACCCCTCTGCTCAAAGCAAGGTAGCTGGAGCAGTTTGCACAAAACTGCATTGAGTTGGGTTTGGAATACCTCCAGAGATGGTGACTCCACAACCTCTCTGAGCAACCTGTTCCTATGACTGACCACTTCCATAGTAAATATGTTTTATTTAAAGTACAAATTTGATTTAATGTATTTCAGTACCTCTTGTATATTGGGTATTTTGTTCTTTGTTCTCCCTCACTCAGTATTTCTACAGATTGGTAAGATTCCCCTTGAGCCTTCTCTTCTTGAGGCTTAATGAGCTCAGGGTCCTGCTGAGAGTTCTTCCTCATCACTTGCATTTAGACATTGACTTGAGATGAGGACAAAATTATATTTTGGTTATCAATTCACAGGTGGGCTTGGCCCATATGAAAAAAAGACTGAACTAAGACTCTGGTTCAGCTATTGTTTTATGTATTTCTACAATGGGGCCAAGTTTTATCCTTTGTCCCCATACACTCCATGCCACCCCTCGTCTTTTCTATGTCTTAGACTAATGAGGGCATGTTGTCCTCAATTCTCATAGCAATGGTTCCTTCCTAACTTATTGCTACACATGTGCCAAGGGATCTTCTCTCTTATCTCACTCATGCTATTCCCCTCTCTCCTCCCCTGCTGAGGGATTAGTCCACCAGCCCTGTGAAAGTGTCCTTACAGCATTACTCTGTCACTAATCCAGCCAGCACAGGTCACCAGGGCTGTGCAGAGACAGACACAAGATTTAGAAGCCGCATCTTAATTCCCGAGGAGTCCTGGGCATGCATTCAGGTTCCCTCTGCATGTTGGCAGGCAGGGATATTGACACATCTTCACAGCTATTGCTCTCCCTGTCAGCTAGAGTCAAGTCAGTGACACTGAATGGTGCCACCAAGAGCACATGGACATGGAGGAGATACACCAGGAGTGCTGAAAGATCCCCTTAGCCAGCAAGCCAGAGGTTCAGGAGAGTGTATGGATTACAGATGGTACAGTAATCTCACAACTGGCCAAATCTGGAGCCTAAGCAATACTTATATGGAGATGAGAATACATTAAAGGCTGCCAATGTGACAGCAGAGAGGGCCAATATTTTGGCTTGCCCAGGAATGGGCACGCTGCCCTCACAGAGCCACCTGCTGAGATCATTCATGCCAGAAATGCAAGTAATCCTGGTAAGGCAGGTGCCTGGGGGGATCAAGTCCTCAGTCAAACAAATAAAAAAAAAAAAAAAAAAAAGGGCAAAACACCAAGCCCCAGGACACCTTCATACACCTGGCAAGAGCCCCTCTCTGCAGTCAGCCTGCAGACTGTAAACTCTGGAGGCTGGAGTGCAAAGGATGAGAGCTGCACCCCACTCTCCTGCCTCTTCACTCAGGTATGAAAACAGAATTTTCTTTTCCACAGAGACAAAGTTGCACATCTTTGTGTTATCTCTTGCTCTTCTAATTTTCTCTGGATTTTGTTAAACATTTTTAGAAGTCTTTCCTTTTTTTTTCCTACCGGGGCCAATGGAGATGTGGCTGGCATATTAGTACAACTGTTAGCTCCCTTTAATAGGGCTTTTCTTATCCTATTTAAGTAGAATAAAGAAGCATCATTTGTTATCTTAAAAAAAATTAAGGCTTTAATTCTTGATCATTGCTCCCAAGTGGACCTAGTTGGAATTCTCTCATCATCAGTGATCAAGTCCGAACATTTTTTTTGTTTGCTATTCAATTTCATTTGCTTTCATCATTTCAAAGCACTGAAACAGGCTTTCAGCCCTGCTGAAGCATAAGATGGGGCTTTAAGTACAATATAGTGAAGTCCCTGTAGGAATTGAAAACTGCTAAATAGCGTTTAACTATGTACTTTCCCTTCCATAAAACCTGCATTTACATTATATTAAAATTAACCTGCTAACTAGTTTAGTCATAAAAATAAATACTCCATTTGGATCTTCACATTATTTATTTGCTGTAGAGAGACTGTCAGTCAATTCCTCTGATTTCAGACCTGAAAAAAAAATTTATCTCAGAGCAGCATAAAAATATTTCTACTTACTAAGCTGCAGTAGATCACCATCTGGATCTATTCCTAAAATAATAGCCATGGAATGTTTCTCATGTCATAGATAAACTTGCTCTGATGATTTATAAATACTGGGTTTCTTTTCTTAAGAGATCCCAAGGTGGGTTTACAAGAAAGATCAGCACAGAGAGCAAGTCTGCAAAACAGTTTTCCAATTAGGGTACAGTCTATCCAAGCCCCTTCTCTGGTTGCTCATGCCTATAATTTCCTAAGTGAGGAGATGCCAGAGCAGTTTTTGAGTAAAATCTTCCTTAGATCTGTTCTGTGAGTGCTCCTTGAGGATGAAAGTTGCCCAAGCTCTTAGCCCTTGCACACGGAGAAAGCTGTTTTGATAAATTGATCAAGTGTAAGCCACTGCTGGACTATTCCTGATAAGAGCAATGCAAAGCCTATCTACCAGTTACCATTTTTGGTCTTCAGGGTCCTTGTAATGTTCTGTATGGGCAAGTCCCCTGTTTCCAGAGAGGGTCTGAGTAAGACAGAAGTGCTTTCTCTGCTCAGGCTCTGATGCCTTTCAGCTTATTGTTTTTTGTGCTGAGGAGGCTCATCTGTGTTTCTAAGTTTCTCCCAGGTATTTCACGACTTACATGCCTGAAGGAAGTTATCAGCATCAATTTTGGGGGCATTAAAGATGTTTACCTGGCAGAAACAATAAAAAATACGTGTTCCTTCAACCGCAGCTGGCAGAAAGAAGCAGACTCTGCTGAAAACTTGCAGGCAGGAGTGTACCCAGCAGAGAGCCCTTTGCCCAAGAGAAAACAGGCACACTGCTCCTTCTGGAGAGCAGGGGCACATGGCTCCACCTCGGCCCGGCTGATACCACCCAAATGCCCCAGAATTTCAAGGTCTGCAAGGTCTGCAGTCAGCTTGTGGTTTCTCCTTGGAGGGCTGGACTGTGGGAAGAGAGCTCCCTGCACCTTGCCAGAGCCTGGGAACAGCTTCAATCTGAAACATATAAATACTTTTTTACCCCAAGCAGTTTCCAATTAATGTGCAGATGGAAACCACATAGATAGTCTGTGGGAGAGAATCCTTGCTTGGCAAAAGATGGATTATAGCTTTTATGAAATGCCATAAGAGCTCTAGGAGCAGAGGGCTTTGTTTTTTAAGATCCCAGCTCCCCGTTCAGGGAGCAGAGATTTATACTGAAAGAAAAATGTTTCTGGAATGTAAGCCTGTTATTTTATGGATCTGGGATGCAGAAGATAGTCAAGAAAATAAAACTTCTGTAAAAACTACACCATTTTGTATACAAGGGAGGAAAAAATAAATGGGGCTGGGTGAAGCCTGTCAGAGTTTAATTGTCATTGGCAGAAGAGAACCTAAAAACATCAGTGGGCACCTATCAAAATAGTGGGGAAATGAGGAAAGGCCAGAGTCATGAACCTTCTCCCACTCTTGTCTGGAATCAGCATCCAAAATAGGTGACATTTTCTTGCAAATTCAGATTCAAATCATCACAGAACACATTAAGATTTCGCTCTTAAATTCCACAATGAAGAAGATGTCACAGTGGAACACCTTCACCTCAAAAAATGTTAGGTCATGTGGTTTACCATTATGAATCCACTGCCATCCTTTATATAGCTGAAAGTGCTACATACCTGTGAATATTAAAATTGTTTGTTTGAAAGGACAAGAGGAGATGGAGGATTCTAGCTTTAGGCTTTAGACCTAAACACTTTAGACTTGATATTTTTTCCTCCAATTTCCCTTTACGTAAAACAAAACCAAATTTAATCTTTGCTTTTCCATTGTGATTTTTGAGATAATTATCTCCATGTAATTATTTTGCAAATAATTAATATGTAAACAATTATTTATAAGCCTTTAGAGCTCTTCAGATGATAAAATGGTAGAAAAATACAGGACATGATAATCTTTTCTATCATCTTTTTGCTAGCATCACAATAACTCATTCTGTTCCTCTACACTTTTCCACAAATACTTCCAAAGTAGGAATGATATTGTCAAGGAATCACACTGCCATAGAGTGTTTTTAAAGTCAAGAGGCAGATTTTCTTCTGAGTTCTTTTTTTTTTTTTTGGTTAGGTAAATGGATTGTCATTCTAGTTTCCAAGCATGACTAGTATAACTAATTGCTCTGTCATCCACTGACATTTGAGCTGCTTATGTCAGGGTGAAAGCAAAGGGTCTTTGCCATAATATTTGTGGAACACACTCTATATGGAACCCTCAAAGCAGCTTCCACCCGGCATCATCAAGTCCCAGATGGATTTTTTTTGGGTTATCGTAACAGTTTGGTTATTAGCTGGGTTATTAATATAACAGGTTCTCCATAAGCATATCCTGGGGATTGAATAGTTAATCCATGGGGATTGAATGGTTAATTCATTACAGTTTTGCCTTCATGTATGGAACCTGAAAACAGTGCATTGAGAACTATGTCAAAAAGCAAAATTATAAGCTTTGTTTGAAACTGAACATATGGGCTTTAAAAAGTTTTGATTTTTTTTTTTGTGGGGATAAAACACTATGCTGAATTTTGTTGCAACAAACTGCAGTTTAGATTTTTTTTCTGCAGATGGATCCATTCTCAATAGAGGGCAGTAGAGGATGAAAATGTTAACTGTTGGCCTATTCACTTTGTTGTGTTCAGATCAATTCTCTAATATTCTTTTAACTGGCTTTAAAATGGACCCTTTCATCTTGAAAAAGAAGGAAGCAAGAGTGTTTGCCATCTGGGAGACACTCTGCCAACACCCAGATGTTTGCATCCTTCTGCACAATTTATTCAATCAATGCAACATCAAGTTGTGCTGGGTGGGTGGGAGAGTGAAAGCATGGGAAGGAGGGAATAGGACTTTCATTGAAGGCGAAAGTCACTAGTGCTGTGCCCTCACAAGGGAAAAATGCTGTCATGGCTCCATATCTGCAGTCTATTAGCTCATGGTAACCCTGGGAAACAATGCTGAATTCTCTCACTGAAAACATATGAAAAGGTAGAAACTTCCCGTGCATGTGTCAGTGTAATTATTCTGCCAGAAACAGTAGCAGAAGTAACTCCCCAGAGGTTTTCCTTACAGCTGGTGAACAGTGCTGGCTCCAGCCCCAGCTGTGCAAGCCAGGTACCCCAGGCCAGGGTGCTGGGAGGAGATGGCACTGCCCCTCCAAGCAGATGGGAGCCTTGGCCTTGACAGAGTGACTGCTGTGCTCAGGGCAGGGAGAGCAAGGGTTGAGATAGGGCTGGGAAAGGAAGCCAAAGCCTGACTGAGGGAGGAGCCAGGACATCGAGAAGCTGGGGCACAGCCAAAGTGGGAAAGGCCAAGGTGGGGTAAATGCAATGAAAGTTCTGAGCAGCCCTTCGGATGTACTGAAGACTAGACTAAATAACATAATGGAGACTCTGCCTATTGCTTGAGTCCACAAGCACCTCTGTGGGGTGTCCTTGGCAGAAGTTAGGCTATCTTGGATACGTGGCTAGGACCATACACATGCTTGGTTGATTTATGATGCATATCACAATAGCCTAATTCAGTTCCAAAGGTTAAAAATAGTACAGGCCTTTCCACAACATTCACTGCACAAAGGAAAGGTAGGATGTAAACCCACTCGTAACATAGAACATTGAGTGTACCTTTTTGCACCTGCCAATATGTTTGCCATCCCAATGCCCTCTTCTCCATTTCCCAGCTTGTTCCCTCATATCCATTCTCTGCCTTGCAGGGCTCTTCCCATCACTGCTGTGTCAAATCTGCTGCTTCTCTTAGTTCTGACATATGCAGCTCCAGTGCTGACATCCCTGTTATCCTCTCTGTACTATCATCATGTCATGTCTGACCTATCATCCCTGACCATCCACCTCTGCTAGATCCCCATCATTCACACTTAGCCTTTCTAGGTCTTTTTAATCAGCTATGGTAATTAAAGCTTTTCAGAGACCAGGTAAATTATTATATGTTGTAGCCCTCTGACTACTCTTCTTATTCCAGTACAGAACAGCAGACAGTGTCTGAGGTAATCCATGGTAAGACCTCAGTAAAGGCTGTGTATTCAGGTTTATCTTTCTCAGTATTTATTGAGAAATGCAGCAAGTCTACTCCAGCTGACAACAAAAAGCAAGAGAAGGACAGGAGAGCCTGTTGTGAATTTGGATGCGGGAGTTCAAAGAATTTGAAGTTTTGAGGGAAAGGTTTTTTGGTTGACAACGTGTTACAAAGAAGCCACAAATGTTGGATCAGAATTTCAGGAGGCAGATTGTGAAAGGCCCTTGGAAGATACATAAGAAGAAAGATATCAATTACTTCAAAAGGATGAAGAAGAGGATGCCCTTTATAGAAGATTTTCCAGTGGAATCTGACAGCAACATAATGTGAGGTAGACAGCAAGTCCTAATCCTCCAAATCTCTCAGAGCAGTAACCAGAGCTGGGCATCTTTCCATAAAAGGCAAAAAACCACATAAACAGAAAGGCAGAGTCACCACTCAGTGAATAATTTTTGGACAGGTATTTTCTTGCATCAGCCAGAATTCTACTGGTCCTCCTTTTCCATTGTATCCTATGTATCAAGCTTAAATGGGATGCACTTAGAAAAAAAGAGAAATGACAATCTTTTCCTAAATATCTCACTTTCCTGTAAATGCCAATATGAAGATGGCCAGAAGGTTCACTAGGGAGAGAAGCAAGAGGCTGCTGTCTTCTCACTCCCCTGTGGCTGAGCTCCTCTGCCTTGCAGCTACCCTGCTGCAGCAGATCTGTTCAAAGCCGAAGAAGTCCCACCGGTGATGCTGGCACACACGTGGGTCCCAGTGATGAGGGCTGCCTGCTGCCGATGCATCACTGCAGCTGGCTCAATAGCACATTTTCCCCGGAGTTGCTAAAACTGGTTGGGACAGTAAATAATTAGCTTTTCTGCCTTTGGCTATAGAAATGATTATGAATTTTTAAGTAAAGAGAGTGATTGAAGAAATTTCTGTTTGCTTTCTTTTAGTTGTGTTGCAAAGTTTAGCTTCAAGAAGGAAAATACCCTCAGAGGAGGTTGACAGACAGGCGGGAAAATACAAAGATGCTAAGAGATCAGATGAAAATCAATGAGCTTTAAAAGCTGGGGGAGAAGGTCCTGATAAAGGGAGATGACTTTCATAACAAAGGAATTATTTTTCTTGTTCAGTCCTTCCTTTATCTGATAAGAGGCTATTCCCTGAGAAAGTTAGCTCCTGGGAAGTTAGTTTCAAGCAGAAGTTGAACATGAAAGTTCATTTTTTGGCAGAAGTTACTTTCTTTTTAATTTATTTATTTTTGTAAATTTATCCTAGTCCCTTTTTTTAATTAACAGAATGCTGAATGATACTGTAGAGAGAAGTTGTCTCTATTAAGGCACATAGGATTTAATCTCAGAAGTATACTACCTCCCCCATGGCCTGCTCAAGGCCGCCTGTTTATGCCTCCTCTGTTGATGGCAGCTCTGCCTCCAGGACTCTCGTCCTCTCTGGCAGACTGGCAGTAAGGGGTCCCCTGATGCAATCTTGGCTCTTGATCAACCTGCTTGGCACAGCAATGAACCTGGAGGTACTTCATGTTTTGCACACAATGCCTCACACTTGTTAACTTTATGTCTTGCCTTGTCAAGTGAAATCAATATTGATAATAATAAATCCATTAGCAATTAATTATGAATGAATTATCATTCCCTGAAAAATACTTCTAAGGTGAAAACCACATTAAGACATTTTCTAAAGGTTCCCTGTTTACCTCCTCTACTGCATAAATGTTTTCTAATGGTTTTAAAACCCTTACTAAAACATTCAGTTTTTTCAGCTCTCTCTCCATTTTGCCCTTGACTCACGGACTGGCTGGGTCAGAAGGCACTTTTCCGCAGATGATTTTAAGCTCACTGTTATACGGGCACAGCAAGCACCACACTCCTTCTGTTGTTGCAAATAGGGCTGCAAATCTGACCACACAATGGTGTAACATCAGATGAATGTGCATTGAAAACTTCCTCAGGGTGGCAGTGAGGGTCCAGAACAATTTGCCTGAGGTGTGATACCTAAAACATGCAACTCTATTATCCCACCATGGCACCATGAACTGTTTTCCCTACTGGGAAGACTGGATTGGTTGTGATTGCAGATTGGGGATCTCTTTTAAACCAGTGGGAGAAGCTGAATGAGCCTCCTCCAAGTCCTTCAGGCAGGTGACCAAAGTGTATTTTACATCTCATGGAGGAAAGTTAAGAGGATGAACAAAGAGGAAAAAATGGGAGCTCCTGATAAGTAGAGTGTCTGTATGGCTTTAAAAACTCTTCCCAAATAAGCTGACACAGGAGAGACTTCACTTTTTCCTGTTGAAATGACACCAGGGTGACTGGAGTTACCAGTTAGAAAAAGCAACTACATGTTTACCCAGCTCAGATCTTTTCTCTTCAAAGTCCTTCTTCATAGATTTATAAAGCTGTAAGTCTTGGAAAGAATCTCCTGCAATCATATTGTCCTATACCTTTCCATGAGTCCGAATAAGGTTTAGCCACCTCCTCCCTGTAAGGTGTTGGTCTAACCAGTTCTCAAATCTGCCAATGAAAGGGCTCAACATCCAGACAAAACCTAGTTCCCAAAGCATATCTTAACTTTTTTTTCCCTGCAAATAATGTTGATTTATTTTCATCCTTCTCACAGTGGCCATGGAGAACAAATAATGGCTGTCCTCTCTAAAGCAATTGTTTATATATTGAAAAACTCATACGTTTTCCCCCATAGTCTTTTTCCTCTAGACTAAACAAACTCAGTTTCTTTAACATTTCCTCATCACTCATGTTTTATAAAGCTTTTATCATTCCTGTTTCTTTCTTCTGGACAGTCTCCAAATCATCCGCATCCTCAACTCTGCTGGGCCCTGCTTGGCCATGGCTGACAATCTGGTGCTAAGAAAAACGCCATGCTTCTGAGCGAGACATTAGAGATCTGTTTCCAGATTTAGAATTCTTCCATTGTAGATGTAAGCATTGTAGTTTCTGCTAGTACTGATAAATATATATATATATACACACATATATAATAAAACAAACAATACAACACAAAGCCAGTTTTGCACTTCAGTGACTACTGTCTTTATAACACTGATGTGTCCCATGGCACTTTCCCCACCCAGCAGCATGGCTGCTGAAGCAGTCAGAGGCCTTGCAGTCACCAACCTTGTAGAACAGCCTCTTACAAAGCAATGTAATTAAAGTCAGCATTCAAAGCACTTCAAATAATCAAAGGACCTACCAGCCCAACAGAGGCAAAATCAAAGAGCCTGGCATGGAAAGAAACCCAGCAACCCTGAAGGCATGAGCAACCAACCTAAGGAGATTACATGCCCACAGAGGGAAATAGAGGAGGAACTAATGGCATCAACAGTTAAAAAACAAACAAATTCAGGAGACTTCAAAAAAGGAGTAACTGGGCTACCAAATTACATGTTTTTTAAGTATTTGGGATAAGGAAGAACACGTGTGGTTAGAGTGTACGGACTTGGTTTAATCCTGGCCACAGAAAGCAGTGGGTGTTTCCTCCTTGGTATCATTCATAACTACCAGCAAACAGTTGTGTAGTTTTGAGTGGTGCCACACTCACAGTCAAACCAGAAACACACTATTGTCTTCTTGCTAAGCTTAGAAAAGGGCTTGTGCACTCAAAAGCTCATCTGTTTTCTAAATCAATATCAGCTACAAACCTCATCACATCAAAATCCTTTAGATGTTACAGCTACTATCATGAAGCTTGCAACATTTGCTGGTAGGTTGTTTACTCAAGAGGAGCACACGACTCAAGATCAGTCCCATTTCCAGAAATCTCCTTTTCTTCCGAGGGCTGATGGAAGTTGCAAAAAATTCTCAGCAAAATACAGTGTAGGCAACTCGTATCTGATTTGAACTCTTTATCGAAAACACTTCCTTGACTTCCAGGAAAATTCATGGATCCCTCCACATAAATTCAGGGATCTGTTCACTAAGCAAGAGACAAGCAACAGTTTTATCACCCATGTGTTGGCTGCTTCTGTATTTCTAATAACTCTAGGACAGAAACACAAATTCCATGTTGTCTACATCATGAAGTTCTTTTAAATGGTACAACTGGTACCAACTCATCCCAAAGGTGAAACTAACAAAAAAGAATTTGGTGCAATTAATTTAGCAAGCTTTCAGCCTGATGATGCTTATTTAACCAATGTGGATGAAAGCAAAATTTCCCCATGGCCCCTTCTAAACACCTCAACTAAGAAAATAAGCCTTAGTGTGGTAAAGAGCATGTTGATACCCCAAGGGACCAGAGAAAGTGCAACAACAGAGTGCCTTATACAGAAGGGGGTGTGTTAAGCATGTTTAAACCAAACATTTCTTTCCCTTTCCTTTGGGATAAAACTGTTTCCCATGGAAACTAAGGCTGTGCCCCTACATGTGTAGCCCGGGGAGAGATGCTTTGATGTGAAAGAGAATCCTGGTAGAGTACCGGATGCAGAAGCCAATGTGGAAATAGGAGGGACTTCCAAAAGCAGGAAAAAGCATTGTCCCAGAGGGGCTTCCATCACCCCCCTAGGTCATCACTCAGACTGTCTGGCTAGTTTCCTCCTGACGGTCACTTTGCCGTAAGGAAAGTCTTGTCTCAGACATGGGGCAAAAGTTTATAACTTTTCCCTTACTTTAGACAGCTAAATGAATGCAAGATTTTATGGCATGATCTAGATATAAAAAAACTAATGTGAAAATGTCACAAATTATAAACCAAATGCTGCTTTTAAGTGCACCACAGAAAACTTGGGGAAACCATGAGAACTTCAGAAATGTAGAAGTGCTGCAAATTTGATTTAGTCTAGAGAAAAGGGAGAGTGATTTAATTCTGTAAATTTTTAGAAATAATACAAAGAAATGAATATGAGAATTAGCATGAAAATCTCACAAGTGTGCACACTAATCTACTATTGGAGCTATATGGTCTATATGAAGGGAACCTGCATATAGTGTACAGATTAATTGCTCTAGGCTATTAGTCTCCAAGGCAGATTGTGTGTGGGATCTACATGTAAACACTTGCCTGGTACCGCAAGATTCACAGCCTAAGAGGAGCCTCTTCTAGAGAGAAAATATTCTATGGTGATTCTTCCATCTTGTTCTTTAAGAGAGCTAAATGTTATTCTCTGCTTTGTTTACCCATCTCTGAGATGAGTGCTGGTCATGGCCTAAACTCCACCAGTGAGCTTCACAGAGAGCACTGCTAGTGCTACCATGTGACATAGAAGGAACAGAAGTCCTCCTGCATGCCCATGAGCAAATTATGGTCACATGTGGAATCTGTTCAGCAACAGCAGAAGACAGTGTGAACCATGATAACTTGTTATTGTACAATAAGTCCCTCTTCACCCTCCAAGTTTTCACCCTTGTCAAGGTTCTTGTGGGTGCTGGTTCTGAAACAGCTGAAAGGAAATTGAAGTATTTGATCAGAGACCTTATCTAGGCACATGGGCCATATCTAAGCAAATGGCCCTATCATGGCAATGGTCAGGGTTTACTCCTGTAAGTATTTCAGCATGAGGCTCACAGGCAATAAACTACGTCATCATTTCTTTGTATGCTCTGGCTCACAGTGACACAGAAATCCAGTGCAATGTCTGTGACAAAGACTTTGTCAGTGCTACCTCCCAGAGTAAAATCTGTCGCCTTGTTTCACATTCAGAACAATGTATTTGTTTTAACTACTTAACTGAATGTGTTGCATTATTTCTTTGGTGACTAGAGAGGACTTCATAGTGGTGACTTTGAGGCTAACAAATTAGCAAATTATTACTAAGTTTGCACTTGGTGCCTACCTTGCATAAATTAAGTACACCAGCTATCTTCAACATCATTTGCATTGACTGTCTACTAAACAGATCACTGCTTTACCCCATGTTCTTGAAGATAAATAGAACACTGGCATAGGGATCTCTAAGCAACATCTCTGCCTGAAGATACGGGGAGCTGGATGGGGTCAGAGTTCCTGAAAACCGATCAACGTCACCACTAAATCTTTGTGGTCCAGTTGACCACTCAAAGTCCTTTGAAATAAGACCCAGAGCCAGAAGAAACTCCAAGCCTTCCTGTGCAAGCACTGGTTTCCTCTCTCTCTTAAGTGGGAGTAGGAGTATTTTACTCTTACACAGGGAGCCCTGAGGTGTATTTAATTAATGCTCATTATGAACTCTGAGAGGAGGTTGAGACAAAAACATTATTATAGCTTCAAAGCCTGTGAGGATCACTCAGGTTTTACTCAGCTCTCTTATACTGGCAGAGTTCTTACTGACCTCTGGACAATTCAAATATATGGAACAAAGTGTTTAGAATTTGGCCCATAATGTGCCTCTCTCCTGGGCTGGACTTTGCTCTAATCTGTCCTGTATTCTTTGAGTCTCATGTATTCATTGGCTAAAGCACCAAGTGCCTTCAGAGGTGTTGCTCCACCAGTAACAGTTCTCATTCAAACATTGCTCACTATCAAATAGTCTAACCCTATTAATAACTTTAAAGAGAACAGAGAAAGAGGAGACAAGAAGTAGAATCAGTTTAATAGGATTTTTCTTTCACCCAAGTTTTATGTTCCTTTCTTTTATCTTTTTATCAAGGCAACTGTATTCTGAAAAGCCTGAGGGTATAATAAACAACAGAAGGTGATGCAATGGCTGCTCATTATTGCTTGACGGGTGAATCATCTTCCTACTGGCTGTTATCTGCGTTATTGGAACAGATCACTCGAGGGCTGCACTGAACATGGGCCACAAAATGTAGCACTGCACTAATATCATGATGTGACACGTCGGTCTCTTTATTTCCAGATGAGTTTCCTTTCAATTACACATAGATAAAATCATAAGAAAGGGTGCCCATGGGATATATTAAAGAGTATACCTGGGCCTTGTTTTTAACAAAGCTCAGTTGATACTGACTGACCAAACCCAGCAACCTATGCTTACACCAGTGAGCAGCTGTTCATGTAAAAAATGCCATTGTTTCATCAGGGCATCTCAAGCAAGTGACTGCTCCCTTTCCAGAATTAGTACTGAGGTTTGTTTCCTACCCCACCCTGCTGTTTTACACAAAATACCACATCCTACTTAGTTTTTGTGTTATACTAGGGTACTCTTTTTTTTTTCCCCTGGATTTTATGAATATTCTACTACTAGGATTAAACTGAGAATAAAATATTTCCACAAGAAATAGATGTGCATTAAAAAATGCCAAAACAAACATATTTTACCAAAACCAAGATTACTTCTTTTATCCTTCTCACACATGATGCTTAGTCTACACAAAGACCTCCATAATTAAGAGCCTAAAACCTGCCTTGCCTGGCAGAAGAGGCTGTTCTGTGGGTTTGTACCTGAGGTCCTCTAACCAAATGACAATTTTGATGTAAAAATACTAGCTTTTGGTGCTAACTATAAAATTTAGCAATGATGATATGTTTTTGGTTTGGGTATTTAATTATACTGACCTATTGTCTTGCATCTGGAGTCCATGAAAACACTTCAGGTCCTTCAGGAAACAGGCACAGAGGCAGCAAAGAAGATTTGTGACTTTAGGAAGTGCCTCTGCCGAGCTGTCTCTAGTCAGACTCTGCAAACCAGATCTTGTTTACTCCACAGTATTTTGTGGTATTTTTTTCCCTTTGTTTCTTGCAAGTCTTTGTGTGCCTTTTCCCAAACCAAAGCTTTCAGGGTTTGAACTAAAAACTGCAGTACCGTCAGCTGTCCCCTGGGAGGGGGATGTGGTACTGCATGGCTGTAATCAGACCACAGAGTGCCTAGAGCAGAAAGAGAGGCTTACACTTCATGCTGAGCTATCTGTGAAGAATGAGAAATCAGGACAGCATGGACTTAATGAAATTATACTATTTCTTAGAGACAAGACCCACACACTGTCCAGTATTCACACAAGGGCATCTTCCCTCTGCACCAGGGAAGAGGTTTGTAACATTAAAGGTGTCTAAAAGATTTTGTTAGCCATGTCAACAATGAAGGAAATTAGGATGACACTCACAGTTGCCTGGCCCAAACCAGCCATGCAGTGGTGGAGCAAGGCAGGGCCACAGCCCTAGGACTGTAGGGCTAAGGCAAGCTAAGGCAGTCTAGCAGTCCACAGGTAAATGGTGTGTCTGTCCCAGCTCAGTCAGATCTCCCCATGCAGAGGCTAGCAGCTGCAGAAAAGCCCAGAATGGGGTTAGGACTGGTTGCTTGAAGCTCTGTTGGTCAGTCTTTCCGTCCTGTGAATAATACATCCCTAAAGGAGCAGCACAAAGTCATGAAATCTTAGAATCATTTAGTTTGGAAGAGACTTTAAGATCATCAAGTCCAAACATTAACCCAGCACTGCCAAACACACCACTAAACCATGATCCTATGTCTTTAAAATCCTTCCAGGAATGATGACTCCACCACTTCTCTGGGCAGCCTGTTCCAATGTTTCCTTACTCTGACTACAAGAACTACACAAGTTAGCAGCAGCAGCAGTGATTCTCCTGTTTCTGTTGCTAAACAGTATTGCATTTCCATGGCTGCTTGGATTTTGCTGTGTAAGGCACTGGCCACCAGCTGCCCAGTCTCTTTACTGCACCCCTTCTCGCACCACTAAGAGCTCAGAACCATGGCCACCAGGACCAACACATATTTAACTTGGTGCCCAACACATATTTAACTTGGTGCCAAAGGCAACCTAGGCTCCCTTCCAGTTTCTTTTTACCAGATTAAATAAAATCAAGCTCCCACACTGAACACAAAGCGGTGGGGCTGAACACACCTCAAAGCTCAGGAGAAATTCAGCACTTCAGAAATCACTCTCTGTTAAACTGACCCCAGCACAGGAGGTAAAATGTCCCTAAGCATTTACTAAAGCACTCCTCTTGCACCTTTGCCCAGCCCCAGGCAGAGCTGGGGACAAAGGCAGGGCCCTGCCCCATCCTCACAGAGCTCTGGTCCCACCACACCATTCACCCAGACAGGTCCAGTGGCCACCTCAAGCAAAGGACAGAAACAAGGCCAGAGGGAAGCTCAGCTATGATAGAGTGACCATCTTCATCTGGATAGTACAACATAAACTATATTTGGAGGCCAGGATATGGCTGTGCGTGCCTGCCTACCACCCGAGTTCCTTTTAGCTGCACGTTTGGAAGGCCAATTTGCCTTTTACATTTTGTTTTAATGTCCAGTGGAGAAAGAAACTTCTCAAAGATAAGACCTTTCTCCCCTTTGCCATTAACATTTCTCACTGCCCTTTGCTTTAAAAGATTTAAAATGTTGGCAATGAATGCTTATACATTAGAAGCAAGTGAAGTCACTACATTTTTACAAAAAAACCCAGACAGAGACATTGTGACTTTTTAGCTGTGTTTTCTCTATGAAGGGGTGTGTCCAAGATGAAAAAAGTAACAGTTATTGTAAGATTATTCTCCATTTTGAATCCAGAAAGTACAGGAAACTGAGCAGTCTTTTTGTTCATCCAGCTACTGCTGCTGCTGGAGACAAGGCAAGTCATGTGTCTACATAATCTTATGTTGATTTTGCTTTTCTTAGACAAAAGCTTTTCTAATGGGTGGGGTCAGTCAACAAGAATGGAGGAAGAGGGATTTGCAGTTACAGCTGAACTGCCTTCTGTGTGCCCTTGGTCAGCTTTCATCTATTTCGTTGCTGTGTACATTGGGCTATAGCAAAATTAGTCCGGAGAGCGAGGGAAGGAAATCCCAGAATAATGCCAACATCATGGGAGAAACATTGCCCATGAAGTTAGGGAGCAGCAAAGAACCCCTGACCTGACACACCATCCAGCCAGGGTGTTTGGTGTTAGTTAAATACAAAAGTGATATTAATGGTTGCTCCCCTTTCCCCTCCATTTTTATGAAATTTCATATGGAAAATTGCAAAACTGTTGACCAGCTCTATGAGTGGGAGAAATATTTTGTAAGTGGGCCAAAGGCTTTTCCCTTGTTAATTCTCAAGAGTTCAAAGGTTCATCAATATTTCAACCTATGATAAATTTCAATCAATTATAAGGAATCACAGCTTGAAAATCTTCTGGAAGAAAACTTGAGAAGGATTTGGTGGCAATTTGAGAAGATGAGTGGATTTCACTTAAGTGGATTTCACTTACTCAGAACAGTCATATGCTACAGAGGTTTTTTCCTACACTTCAGCATTTTTTACATTTCCTCAAAAAATGCAGTAGAATGAATTGTACAAATTACATTGTATTTGCGTTAAATAGATGTTCTGTGCTAGGCAAAAATAATCATAATAAAAAAGCCAAAATAGGAATGAGGCAAGTTAATGGCATGACAAGAAAAGACAGGGAAGTCCCATAAAAACAGAAGCAATGCAATGCTGTCCCTGCGCTCTCTGACCTGAGTCCGAAGACATGTGTTAACAGCTCACACTGCAGCCCGAGGCAGAAAAATGTGATGTGGCTGAAAAAACTGTGGCATGACTAAAGACAGAGCATGTGAATTGTATTTATGTACTAGTCTCTGAAGTGGAGAGCATATTGTCAAGCAGCCTGAGGGAGCTGTATCATATGTAGCTCCGTGTGCAGCATGGTATAGCTGTATCCCATTAGGATGCTGGTAACGGAATATATTAAATATCCTCTTGAAGGCTAAGGGTCCAATCCTCCTGTACTGAAATCAATACAACTTTTGCAATTTATTTTTAATGGGAAGAGAATCAGACCCTTTCAGCTGTCACTCTTCTGAAGGATCCACGTGCATACACAACAACCAGTATGTGTATGCAACCAACAAAACTGGAAGAGAGCTCCCAAAATGCCCATCCGTGGTCATATCACAGTGACTAAGGGTGGGCTTGTCTGGTGATAGGTCTGCAACTGCTCTGCCTGGACCCCACCCAAAAGCCAAGAGATCCATTCACAGAGAAAAAGCTGTCAAATGCTGTCTTTCAGAGCAAGCAGACCAGCCTAAAGCACAGAAATTTGTTTTTTGATTGTAATATACACTTAGATGTATCCTAAAAGACACATTTTATAGTCTGCTGTTAGAAAAGCCATCACATGCTATCTTGAGTCACTCCCTCCACAACAGTTTTTTTTTAATAATCATCTTCACAGCTCACCTCCAGCTAAATAACTTGTGTGTATGATTCTGTTTCCAGACCTCTCAGGAAATACACAGCCAGAGAAATAATCAGAGTTTAGTACACTGGCTTCCTGTTCTGTTACTTGAGGAGAACAGGCTGGGTCCTGTTCTGCCTTCCCCTGGGGAAACAGGGAGGACTGCTGATGGTGATGGAGCTAAATGAAGATAAAACATCAAAACTCAAGAAAAAGTGATTCACAGAGGGGATTCTGGGCTAAAAATATGGGGCACATTTTTAAAAAAACAGCTGTTGGCTTACAGAGAAGTTTCCTTTAAGCACAGTAAACAGCTAAGTCTTCCATTTGAAATGAACTTGAAAACAAAACTCAATGCATCCTGAAGGCTCGGAAGTCCTGTTGGCACATTAAAAAATGTCGTTAAGGTAAAAAAATCCCACAATGTGTGTATCTGTAGTGGCTCATAGCCCATTGCTGGAGGCGGACAACAGTGATCCTCTTCACTGATGGTGGTGTCTTACATCAGAGCTCTGCTTTAAAAGAGGGGCTTGGGAAGGATCCAGCTCTGGGTCCTGCAGGATTTAGACCTCAGTGTCCCCTTGGGAGAGTGCTGCAGCAGAGCATACTGCTTCTGGCCACAGCTCAACAGGCAGGGGTGTGCTGCTTAATAAATGATCTTACTGCAGTGCTCCGTCAACATTACCAGCTCATACAGCAGGAATTTCTCTTGAAGGCCACAGTAACAGCTTTTAGGTGACTGCTTGTTAATCTCATTCCCTTAACCAACCAAGAGTAGCCCATACAGGTGAGGCCACTTTGAGATCTCCATCACACAGGCAGGCATCTTCATCTCTTTGGAAAGAAACAACCTGAGTTTTATACGAAGCACTGCTCAGCAGAATCGGGTTCAGCTTCTTACCAAGAAATCTATTTCTTTGGTGTTTTTGGCTCCAACCATTTATCTGAAGCAGAGAAGTAAAGCAAAATACCAAATCTCAGACTGTTTTTTCCCTTGCCTGAGTTGTAAAAACCTTATGGCATTTTTCTTAACAGCTGAAGATGCTTCATTCTCAAGAGCTTTATGAAGAGGAGCAGGAAAATACAGGGAGTTTGTGCAGTCTCTTCAAATGGAGGCAGCTTATTTTTGTTCCCGCTGATTCAAAGGACAACTTGTACAACTCTAGTTTTTAATTTGCCAATACCATATACCAAGCACAGACCCAGTGTGCAACAGGGCATGTCAGATTCAAAAAAACCCCTGAACAATATGTGAGCTGAGTACTACATATATATATATATATATACACATACAGTAGTGATGCTTTCTCTGCACCTCAGGGGTTCTCAGCTAGGCTTGGGGAAAGAGAGCAGATTGCACACAAGATTTTCTCCTTGTTGGAGTGGAAGAAACATTTGGGAATAGAGGTACAGGGAAAGTGCATCTATCTGCAACTGCCTGCCATAACAGCATTCATGCATGTTAGGTGTTAGCACTAGGGTGCACAAGCTCACCTTAGGGCTTGATGAACTTTTACCTTTCACACCTCTGCTTCCAGGAAGAGCAGCGAGGACTGGCAGAGCTCACAAGAGCTGACTCAGAGCAGACCCTGGCTGGACACAGTGTGAGTACTGCAGTTCTTTAGAGCCCACCTCCAGACCGGCCCAGAGCTATTGCTGTTATGGGCAAGAGGCATTTCCTGTCAACTGTGGTCTGGCTCTTCAATCTTTGTACAGAACAGGTCCATTTTAGCTATGTAGGGATAGCAAATACACCTCATTCTTCCACAACCAGCTCCACAGCCTTGGAACTCCACTGCAAGATCTCAGACAGAGTCGTACTTCTGTGACCTGGGCGTCTTGATCTTACTGTCATTCACACTTTTGGGATACTTTCTGAGAGGTAGGTATATATTCTCTGTAATTCAAGCAGATACAGAACCTGTAGCATGATACAGACATCACAGGAAGAACTGCAGCATAGTAGGGGTTCAAGGTTTTGAACTTCCATCAGTGATGCATCAAAGGGCAAAATCTGGAAACAGCATAGATTTACCAAGACACTAAACCACTGAGGCAAAGAGAATGGCTGACCTGAGAGCCTGCACTGCCATGGGAAGTCCTCAAATAGTCCAAACACCAGGAGGGTATCACATATAAACAAAAGCTGACCAATGGCATTACAAAACATGGAGAGATGCCCTAAATTCACCAAAAGAGCAGAGTGGCAAGACCTGCAGACTGAAAATGCCCACATTCATATTTCCTGCTTGGAGTGAAAAATGTTTCACCCACAGCTGGTGACATCATTTGGATCTTCCCAACACTAAAGTGAAATATTGTCTGAACACTCACACATGAAAGTAAAATAATTTCCAAGCATTTTCATCTTTTCTGTGTTATTAAAAATACATTTAAATATGTCCACAATAATTTGATTCCAAAGAGACAAAATCATTCCTGAGTTATTCCTACTAGAAATGTTTATTGTAGAAACAATCCCTTTTCACCTGTAATTCTTAAATTTCTAGCTTCTAAATTATACAAATTGCTGTGAACTTTCTTAATTTAGTTGTTTTGGGGTTTTTTTAATCCATGTCTCAAATATTCATTTTTTTTCCTTTTCTGTTTTGTTTGACTAATTTACAGGTATTTGAATAACTTACAGGCAGTTTAATAACTTACAGGTACTTTCTTTTGAAAAACAGGAGAATCTTCTTTTCCAAATGTGAAGTTCTGACTTTTCTCCATCTGAGAAAATGTTTCTCCTCAGTTGTCAATTACGATTTTTACTTCCTTTTAAAATTTCTTTCCTCCAACTGATTTGACCCATAACTTTTTGAGGGAGACATCATCTGTCCTGTCTCAGCACTACCACCAGGCTGGAAATACCCATGGGAAGATTGAATTTGTCATGCTGTGCTAAAATAAGCAGTGTTCTCTAGACCACCAGGACCAGCTGAGGTTTTACACAGCTCTTTGAATGGGGACAGAGGCCACCATCTGAAGAACATTTCACGTGGCTTCCATACCTTTCCTCAGTGTAGGAAGAGAACAGATAACTCCATCAGGCCAAAATATTTAATAAACAGCATTTTTGTCCACTGGAGTTGTGGCACTAAAAAATCAGCATCCATTGCTCATTGTTTCCCTCAAAACACTGACTGATCCTGATGTTTGACTTCGTGGAAAGCTGTTTGAGCTAGGATGAGCACATGGGCAGGTTTCCATTTGTTAGGCTCGCACATAAGAAAGCTTCTCCTACCATATCAGATCAGAGACTTTATCATACATCTAAGTGAGGAAACAGAGTGAGTCGGACTTTGCTTCTACAAATGGAGCTGTGCAGATGGCACATTGCTTACAAAGAGGCAGGAATATTGTCTTTTGATCTCAGTAGGAGAGTGGGGACAAGGAGGGGGAAATCTGATATTGCCCACAAGCTGGGGAAAGTTTCAAATCTCCCTTAAACAGGGAAAGTATTTGCTGCTGCATTTCTGCTTTTATCCTTCTCATCACCAATATTAGCTCCTGATGCCTCCTTGGTTTTTTTCCTCAATGAATTTGCAGTAATCTACAAAGCAAGGTTTAAGATTCACTGGAAGATGAGTGAATGCTGTTCTTGAATTATAAACTCTATTAGAAAAAGAAAGACTTCTAAAAGCATTATTTAGTAAAACATATTTTACTAATACTAATTGCTCCTTTCCATGAATAATGACTTAAAATTCCTAGAGCAGAGCAAAATTTTTTGATAGGTTAAGTGGGAGATTTGTTTGGGCTCAGCCAAAAATTTATGAATCATCAAAGCTGATTTAATTTAGTGAAAGCAATAGATTTAAGATATGTATTTGATAAAGCATCTGTTGCAAGAAGGATATGCCTCCTCCTTTCAGTTTAACCACAATAGCAAATAGCTGTGCTGAAGTCAATAATATTGCACCGAAAATTATTACAATAATGATAGGGTTCATTCTGTGCAGTTTTATAATCTTTTTAAAGGAACATCCTGAAACAAAGTCAGATTGGTAAGAAAATAAACAAGCAAACAAAATATGTATCAATCGGGACAGATGCTTTTTTATGAAAAATACTGCTTCTATATGTTTTTTTATGTTTTCTGAAAACCTGACAACAATTTTAAGCATGAAACACCATTATTCTTACAGGTTTTAAAAACCTTGAGATTCTCCAAGGAAATCTTGGGAATTTTTGTTTTCACTTCTGGTTAAATACTGTAGTGAAATTATCTTCTAAAATAAATCCTAGTAGTTTAAAATACTACTTTGTGTACATGTGTGTGTGTGTATCTCAGAAGGAAGAGCCTTCTGAGAGCAATGCCAATTACTCAGCAGATGAGCAATTCCTATGCCCCACTGACATAACAGCAAACTGAGAGGACTCGTGGTTGGCCCCAGAGCTAGGTAGACAGGTGTTACACTCTTTTTTTATTACGTATTTCCAGTCCTACCAGCTGTATCTTCATTGTCATGGAAGATAATATGATTTTTTTTTTCTTAACTTGCACTGCAAAAGATAGATGACAACTTGAAAGCAACCTTGCTTGATTTATAGGGTCTCAAACCTTTTGGCCACATTTGTCACTTAAGAAAAAGTCATTTAACTTCTGTGTAAAGTTACATGTTAGAAAGAGAGAGGGAAAGAAGGTTTTCACTTGACACAAAGCGCTTTATATTTAAAGCAGAAGAAAACCTCATCAACATTCAAAATTTCTTCTGTGTGTACTGAAAGCAGGCTGATATTTATATGCCAAATCAGCAGAAGAGGTGGAAAAGGCAGAACAACAGTGTGTGAAACCATAACCAGAAGTCTCATTCATACACATAAAATAGCAAGGATGAGCTGACTTTGTAGGGCTTTTGCGTTAATAGATACAAGTCTCAGTTGCAGAGACTGGTGTTGACTCTCCTGAAAGTTGGAATATTTAACTCAAATTCTCAAAAGAGAAAGCTTTGTACATGACCTGGACTTGGAACACGTGAAAAATTCCGCATGTAAGTTTCTCTGGTTCATGAATATTTTTGTAAAGGTTTTTTCAGGAAGTGAGAAACTAAGCAAGTGAAAGATGCATGAAAGTATTAGAAAATGGCAAAACCTGCAACACGTATTTCTGGTGCAGGATGTCTATTTCTTCATGGAAAATAATAATCCACTTTTGATCTCTTGGGTTGAAACTACTTGGGCTGAAATATGGAGATTATTCTCTCTTTCTCTTCACTGACTACAGAGGGAGCCAAGTTTCCTCAGTTAGTTTAGGTAGGTGTCTGAATTTTTGTAGCTTAAATTCCTCTAAAATTTCTAATGTAGAGAGCATAAGCAAACTAAAAGTTTGATTCCCTTCAGTTTTACAATAATTTTGGTGATACAACCTTCCTGTGTGGAAGTGAAATCTTCAGTTTGCCTTTTTCTCAATGTGTTTCAATGTTTACAGCTCAGAAGTTTGTATACATTTCCAATGCCAAATAAAGAGCAATAACAAAGACAGGATCCTAATGTAGCTAACATTAGCAGCAGCACAAAGAAGCCATTACAAACAGTGAATATTGTAAATTAAAAGCAATAGACGTGTCAGATAAAGTTGATTTAAATCTACGAAATCCAAAAATCTATGACAGTGGTAAATCTGTGTGCATCTGGGGAATCAGTTACCAAATTTTCTGTGCTTGTTCTTCTCCAATCTTCCAGCTTCCAGAAGAAACTGGACAATACCCTGCACACAGGAAGCTGTTTCTGAAGGACCTCAACATAAAGACCACTGTGGTGGCAGATGCCTAAGGCTATGATGTTCCACAGCTTCACGGAAAGCTCTGCTAGAGGAGGGCTGCACTGAGAAATAATTGCCAAGACCTGCATGAGCTGCCAGGCAGTTACATCTTGGTGGGGAAGGACCAAATGGGTTGGCCCCATTCACAAACAACCAGAGGATCCCAGCTCCCCAGACCATGTAAGCTGCAAGTGTTACAAGACCAAATGCTCCATATCCCTTGGGATATGTTGAAAGATGAATACCTCATCTGCTTCTCCTTATTAGCACTTTGAACAGGGTGAGATCATGTTTGAGGAAACTGCAAAAGGTGGCACAGAGAGTGCTTTGCTCCCAGGAAGGAAGACATTTGGTGGAGCATTAACTATTTACTTCACTTACTTCACTTTGTTGTAAATGGAAAGAATCACAGACTGATCCTATTGATGTGGCTTCTTCCCACATTTCTTGAGTGTAAAAATTTTACCACTCAGTTCCTTTAAATTATACTATACCTTTTGGAAGTACAAAATTTTTGATGGAAGTAAGGCTTTCTAAGAGCAAACAGTCTTCTGAGATGTGAAGCACTTTTTCAACAAAAAGCACAATCAAGTCTTAGCATGCTTCTACTGCTATTTCAATTCTTCTGGCTCTGCACATGAATGACTTAACAGTTTGTCACTAATTTCTGAGCTGCTCTGGGCTAGTGTATCTGACTGCACAGATAGCAAAAGTGTCCACCCCTGAGTTCAAACCGATGTCACACACAAAAAAAAAAAAAAAGGCAACAATGTGGTTCATACCAATTTTGACACCATGATTATGTCAGGAAAGTAACATGTCACTGACAACAAAAGCTGCAGGAGAGAGACAAGATTCACGTGCCTGGGATGGTCTCTGAAGACAGACTGCTAGATAGGTTTCTATCAAACCTTACCCCATCAGTTTTTTAAGAATGAAAATTAAAAATTACATTTAACCTTCTGTGGTGTGGGAGTTAACCAGAAGAAATGTGATGTCAAAGTCCATGCTTATGAAATGAGTGTCCACCTGCTGTAGTCAGGGACCACTTCTCTGTTCATACTGTCTTGCCTGGAATTTGAAACACTCTGTACTTGGAAAAAGTTCATTTAATTTCACTGAATGAAAAACTTTGGGAATAGTGAGGTCAGCTGAGTGCCTGCTCTTCTGTGCCTTCAGTACCGCAGATTTCACCCTGCTGTAGCTGCAGACTCTTAACAACTTTGCTTTCTTCTGGACTTTGTCATAAAGGTAGAGCAAGATTGCCCACAGTCACAAGCAAGCAATTCCAGGTCATGCTGTTACATATGGCTGCATCAGACCTCCTTCCATTTGATTAGTGCTTCTGGCATTGCAAAAGGTAACATGGGAAATCCCTGCTTTGAGGTAATGCAGAATTAGCAATAAGCGGCTCTGTAAAAACCTGAGGCTGCTGAAGTGAATTTGGGTTAAGACCACAACCAGAATGTTTTTGGTGCTGGCTTTTTCTGCACTGATGAAGACATGCACACAGGAGTATCATAATTAGGCTTGACATGTGCTTACCATTTTGATCTTTATATCTGTATGTGCATCTCTACAGACATTAACAATTACACTCCTCACTACAGAGATAAACCCATGTGGGAGTGCAGAAAGGGGTAAGTGATAGTATCTTTTCTGATAGTGTCAGGGTTCAGAGGATATAGGAAAAAATAAAAAGAAGCAAGGCAGCAGTTGTTCCCTAAACACCTCGATGCTCAGGGAGATGTAACATTCCTGTAGACAGAGGACAGCCCACATAACACAAAAGGAAGCCACTGCAATCACAAGCCCACAACAGCACAGGGCTTGGCTGGTGGCAGGTCTGAGCACTTGTTTCTGCTGTTGACATGAGACTGAAGAATTTCAAATCCATTCCAGTTCATAGACCTTGGGAAAAAGAAAGAGGAACACTTCATCACTCTTCTATTAATATTTCTTTCTCCGTTCAGGCCTGTGATTTACTGGACATATTTTTAAGGTAATCATAGATGTAATGCCCAGTTGAAGGCAATTTTTCCCTGAATCATTCTTTCAATCTACTGTTTACATTTCCTTGGATGAGGTGAAGACAGTTCTGAAGAACAAGGTCATACAGAAATCTGGCAGCCCAAAAGCACAGAGAGAGGGGACATTCCAGTAATTCACATTTACTGGGGCTTGAGAAGGGACTGCAAGTAATTGTCCTGAAGGGTGGCAGATGGAGTAATCAAACAACTAGAAGAGCCAATGAAAGAAAAGATTTCCATTGATTTCAAAAGTTTCCACCAGGTCTGTGGTGGAAAGGTACATTGCCTCAAATTCCAGCTGAAGAAGCAGAGAAGACACCCTCACATACTCTCTGGAGCAGGAGAGGAGCTGAAAGAGCAAAGTGCTTTGGGAACAAAGTGACCGCAAGCTGGCAGGAAGGGAGCTGCAGGGGGAGCTGCTGTTCAAAGAGGAAGGCTTGCACCCCTTTCATAACTTGGAATAAAATCTCCTGATTCAGACAGACATATTTCAATAATTCTGACTCATCTCCAGGCAAATACATCTCCCCAGCAACTCCCTAAATCTTGCTAAACACCCAAGGAATATGTTTGGAAATGCTGCTAACCTAGTAGCATCCAGATCAGTTCTTAGTGCACTGCAGCCCACTTAAACAAGGCCCTTTCCTTTTGAAATAAGCAACTTCTTCAAAGAATCGATTTATTTTTGCTCCAGAATATATATAGTAAATACAGTGGAACTGCAGAAAAAATAAAATCTCTTCTGAAGAAATAAACTAATTAAGAGAAGACTGAAATAATTCTGCTAGCATGATCTGATCAAGCAGGAGTTTTTATAAAAATAATGAGGGCCAGTTGTTCACTACTCTATGTGAGTCTACAGTAAACAGCCTCTGGAAAAAATATAATTATATAACAGCAAGAAAGCATGCATCTGAGCCCTCACTAAGAGAATCCTAGCATAACTTCTGCATGCTGGGAAGTCATACAAAGACCAACAGCATCTGCTGACATCCAGAGCTCAAGTGGCTAAGGTGATCTTGAAGTGGGAGGGAGGCCCCATAAAAACCTTTTTACCCTTTTTAAACACTTTGAAAATGAAGTAGATCCTGTCCAGTTCTACTGCCATGACCATGCCACACACTACCTCTCTGAGCATTCCCACAGGTCTTCCAGTCTCCCTCCCATTCGGCAGGACATGGACACAGATCTCACAGAGCGAATTGGCCACATGCTTCCACCTCACATACCCTGCACTTTTTGTTATGCCTTTGCCCTATTTGGTGCCTTGCCTATTCACATTTCACCAATCTGTACTCTAGAAAAAAATAGTCCTGTAAAACCAAAGTAGCTTCACTAAGAGTCAATGGGTTTGGTTTGGGTTTGTAGTGCTATAATTCAAAGCAGTACAATTCTCTGTGTGTATGTATGTAATGTTTTTTCTCTCTCTTCTCTCTTGTATCTCATTGCATATCACATATCAAAAATGTTTTTCCCAAAAAGGCATGAGGAAAGCAAAGAAGCTCCTATCTCTCATACTTCTTTCCTGCAAGCCAAATTGATGAGAATGAATTATGAATGCCTTTCAGTTCAGCTGTAAAAATATGAGGATCCAATTCCCTTCAAGAGTGTCAATAAATATGGAACATGCATGTGTTCATTAGAAAACATCAAGATAGAGAGATAGTATTGTGATTTATGCATTTAAGTAATAAAGTAACTCTTCATTTGAAAGCAGAATGGGCCTCTACCAGGGCAGCTAACATGGGAGAGAATATGAAATGTTACGCAAAACTAGAGAGACATCTATGCTGCACAACTTCCACTTGTTTGTAGGGCATGATGATGGGTTGATGCTATTTTTCTCTGTGGATTACACAGCTCACCGAGTTTTTACATTGTCTGAAACACAATAAACACAGCAACACTGTTTCTAATGCCAACACCTTTGACTCCAAGGCTAATCAAACAGGACCAGGAACCTTTTATGGCCTAACCACACCATATAGCACTTTCCAGAGTCTTTCGTAGGCTACACAGATGCCCTGAAGTCTAATACATAATTACTATTTTTCATTTATTTATTTCAGTTCAAAGTGTGTGCATAATGTGTTGCAGCTTCTGAGATTTCATAGCAAGATGCTGAGGTTATACCCTGCATGCCCTGGGGCAGGTAGGCACCAGAGGGCCTCCCAAAGGCACAAAGCCTAGGAGGACGGTGTGGTGGATGGAATTAAGCAAACCACAGAAGCTGGAAGGACCCAGACAGCGTAGCATTCAAAGTACCACACAGATGGGAATAGTCCTTGTGTATGCTTTTCCCTGGCTCGTGTCAGGAGCGTGCTAACAATTAGGCAGCAAAAGCAATCTGCAGTCCAGCTTGCTCCCTGGACCTGTTTTATTTAGCTGCCTAGATGTACATATGATTTCGTTGATACAGCACTCACAGAGACAAGGATCAGACCCTGCCTGGGAAGACCCTGCTGATAAAGGCTGGAGATGAATTCCCTCCTGGATCAAGATTAAAGAGACCCTTAGGGAGCTGGTTATAAATTCCTGGCTCTCAGGTTGCTGCTATTTCCTGAACTGAGCTGGAGAAGTGCTGTGCTAGCTGGCTGTGGGTAATGGGACATTTTGCATTACATATGGATTGGTGAAACTGGTGATGAGCCCACCTTCTCAACACTCCCATACATCCCTTGATCCCCTTATTCCAGTGCTGGGTGAAATGGAATGGGCATAATTGTAGCAGCCAACCAGCTCCACCTTCCTCTAGAACACAAATATCAGCTGAGCAGGTGTTGCTCCAGTTTCCATCTTATGTTGTGTTATGAAGGGGCACAGAACTGGGGCAAGCAAATATGATGTTTCTCTGGATATGCTGGCTTGACTGTTGATGCAGTTTTTAGAACAGTCTTAATCATACAGTGTTCTGTGATTTTAGTGCTTTTGGGTATTAACATTTCTGAGGTCTCAGTGTGAGTCTCAATTATCGAAATGGCCAAGATTCTGGCAAGAAACCACAGGGAAGAAATCAGTTCTGTGAGGAAGATGCCAGGAGGCAAACATTATTTACATAGAGTACAGAACTACAGAAATATAACAGTATGTAAATTTCTTGACAGATGCCCTGTTTGGCAGCTGCTCAGAAGCAAATTTCATTCTCAGCCAGATCTGCAAAAACACAGATCAGTAATCCAGGGTAGAAGTGATTTGGTAGAAATTCTGGATGACAACTTACAACTCCCCAAACTACTACTGAATTAACAAAGAAATAACAGATCAGGGAACTGATAATCTTTGTGGGTCTGAATCAGGCAAGGTCTCAAAACATGAGAAACCTCAATGAAGTCAGGAGAGACTGCTGCATCTGTAATGTATCAAAAGATTGTTTGCCTGACTCTCTAATCCAACACAAGGTTATGCTGAAGAAGGTACTGCTTGCTAGGGTGCTGTGTTAAAACAACGTGGCACAAATCTGAGAACTACTTGAGACCAAATTCTGCTGTGAAACTAAGATCAAACATTAGTTTATCAAGCCTGTTTGGTGCCCTCGGAAAGATGAATTTGTATAGATGTGCATCTCATATGGCAGCTGATGCTACCAGGCACAATTGCTGCCGATATAGCAGACACTTGATGTGAGCCATACCTCAGATGATAGGTGAGAGCTAAGGCATGTCTGTGGGGGAGTTTGACTTGTTCACAGTTGTATCTGTTCCATGGGTAAATTTAAGCCCTTGTTTCTGATAATACAAACTGAAAACAGAACTTCTGTGTGATTCAAAAGAAAATTATGAATTGTTGTCCCTTTCTTTAGGAAATGCAGGAGAGAAAGGTGGTGGAATTACAGCTTAAGATGGTGGGGGTTTACAAGTTTTTAATCATATCCTGGCTGCCTTTGAGTATATTTGACCCAGGATTCAGCTAACCCAATCTATTAGAAGGCATCTTCATGTTGTTAACAGCCTGATATGGTTCACTGGGAAGGTCTCTGAGCTATGACTGAACGTTCAACACCAGTTGATTGGTAAGGGCTGCTTGCATTTGGAGGAAAGACATTTTGCTTGCCAGGTCTCTGAGCTCTGCCTTATGCAAATACACAGTAACTACGATTTTTCTCTGAAACCAGCCACTTCCTGCAGTGGAACATCAGCATGACGATTGTGTGCTATCCTGCTGGGAACACGGCCTGTGTTATGCATCCCCATGGCGGCTACAGGGCAGTCTTGCCCCCCTGTCCAAGTCAAGAAAAACTAAAGCAACATCAGCGCAAATCCATCAGGTTTTATTCTAAAATGTATGTCAAGCAATACTGCCCTTCACTTAAGGTAAGGGGAAATCCTGCTTCTCCTTTCAGACAGTTTTTGCTTTGAAACATCTCTGTTTCTGCAGTCATAGCCCTGGGCATACTCCTAGCACATGTGCCCTATACAGTCACAAGCCAGGTGAGCTGCTCCCTCTTCAAGCAACCTATTTACTCCGCTACAAAAGCATCCTGTCCCCGTCTGTTTCCCTCATCCTCCTTTCCCACTGGCCAAATGTTACTTTTTAACTCTAAATAAACACTCTCTGCTCTGGCCAGGGCACATGCAGCACAGCTGCCCTGGGACACAGGCACAGTCTTTTCCTTGGTGTGTGGTGAGCAGAATGGTAAAGCCACACCAAAAGCTGAAAGAAATATCAGGCGATAAGTAGCAAACCTGTATTATCAGCAGATCTGAGTTCAGGATTTCGTGGTCATTTGCCTTTATTTATGCCTCCTATTAACCTTACTCAGCCATGACATGTGTTACACAGATGGGAAACCCGAAGCAAAAATAGGTGCCGCGGTTTTCCCACCTCCTGCAGAACAGCGGCAAAAGCCGCGCGGGAGCACCGGCGAGCCCCGGTGTCCAGCGCTGTCCATGCGCAAGGGGGGCAGGTACCGGCTCAGCCTGGGAAAATTACAGCCACAAGGAGAGACGAATCCAAACCCTTTGGTGAGACCACCGCGGAATTCCCCTGATTTCCTGCGCCCGGCAGCCGCGGGGGTCCCGCTAGATGGTGCTGGAGGGACGGACAGACCCCGGCCGCGCTGCGCGGCGGGCACGGACGGAGGGAGGGAGGGAGGGAGGGAGGCAGCATCCCCCGCTCTCCTCCCTGGCTGCGGCTCCCAAAGTGTTTCCTGCGGAATGCCTGCCTGATGATAACAGGATCCCTTTCATATATACTAGGCAAACACGAGCCCAAGGTGGGTAAACATCACAGGCAGACTCATCTTTCTGCTCTACGCCGCGACGGTGAAAGCCTAGTTGTACGAAATAACAAGCTGCTGAGCGTTTTATTTCAGGCCATCTTCCAACAACAAAGCAGGTTTTGGATTACACATTTAAAAAGAAATAATTACTAGCCAGTCATCTGAACTGTCCTTCTGCACCATATATCTTGGTATTACCCATAAAATCAGTGTCCTGCTTATGCTAACCTGAATATTTACAGATGCAAAAAAGCATGTCACTTATGTAAGGCTAGGGAATCGTGCACATGCATGAATAGTCCCCTGTAAAAATAAATAATAAAAAAGGTTCTGTCGAGATATTAAATTAATTTTCCTTTTCAGCTAAGATCCTTGTACTTAATTCTGTAAAAGTGTTCTTGGCAGCCTGAAATGTATCCTGTTTAAACAGGAGCTTGTACTCAAACACACTTTTTTTTTTTCTGAATACTATTCCCACTTATGCCCTGCACAAAAAACATTGAGAAAGCAGAAAACAGGAATAAAGTCATCTTTGTTTCAACTTTTCCTGTCCCCTTTTACTTGAAGGGAAAAGTAAGTACCTGATGAATGAGCAATCCTTATGTGTTGACGAGAAGAGGTAAGTGACCTATAGACTTGAGGACTATTGGCTCTTTTGTCATTCTGCTAAAGGCTGGGTGATAAAGTGATATGGAGTTATTGAAATAACTTTTTTGGAAAAGGAAAATATTTTATATGTTTTCAGTAAAGATCATTATTCTGTTAAACCACTAATTTATGCAGAGATTGATGACACTAAACTCAAGTCCATTGGAAATGTTCTTCTTTCTGAAAGCCCAAACCAATTCATCATTCAAGGGATGCTCTTCTTACTATTCCAGCCAGGAGTAAAACCCACACATGGTGAAGCAAGTGCTGTGCTCTTTTTTCCCCAGTGTCAGTCCCAGTTCCAGGACTTCAGTGGCAGGATGCACCTCAGCACAGGAGGTGTTAGGGAAAGGAGAGAATCCATGGAAGAATTATGATGAAAAAGGAACAAGCTGCAGATGGAAAAGGTAGCTGTTCATGCAGTGGGGGTTACATGTGGAAGTCTTGAAACAGAGTATATTTAAGGTGCAAGAAAAGTGTACATGTCTGCATAGCACATGGAAGAGAGGGGGGCTGAGAACAGTGTGGAAGGGAGCATGCTGAGCTATGTCTGAGCATTTAATTCAAACTGCTATATTGTTAAGACTCTTGAGCAATAAAGCAAATTTTCATTCCAATTAAAGATTCAAGGGTTTTAGAACAATCACCAGAAGAAAGAGAGAAAAAAGGCATATCCTCAGAGGACTTGGTAATGAATAACAAAAACAGTTCTTGTGCATTGTCCAAAATGAATGGTATTCAGTATAACTGCAGAGAGAAGATTTAATGCTACAATCCACTGTGGTGTTCTCTCTGAGTAGATGTGGGATGGCCCATGATTGACAGCAATACTTAGCCCAGGTCAGTATCTTCTGGTCAATGTGTAACACAGGTCATTCTTGGTGTTGCTGCCTTATTGTTGTTGCTGGGTTGGCAAACACTGGAAGGGGCAGAGCCTGAGGGAAATTACCGATTGCTTAAAGCTGTTGGAATGAGTTCACTCACACAACATGAATCATATTGCCCATGCATATGCTTCTCTCTGGATATATGTTGCAGTCTATCAGCCAAGCCTGCAAAGCCACTGCAATGGAGCAAAGGAACTACAGCCTGGGGAGAAAAAGAGGATTGGGTTGGAAGCTAAAGGATGAAGCAATGTTGGAGGAGGAGGAGGAGAAGATATGTGCACTTTGTAACTTGCAGTCATAGATGGGGTAAATCTGCCCTACATTCAAACATAAGCCATGTACGGATAGGAAAGGTGGTTCAGAATACTGAAGCAAAATTTACTGTGTTTACTAACTGCATATTAAACTCTTCCAGGGGCAGAGCTACAAGACAGAGAGACTGTATTTCACCTCACCCTCAGGTCTTCCCTGGCCCACAGCCCTATGCCTCCTTTCTATGGGTATCCCCTTACTTTTACTGTGCTATAAGGCAAGAACATGGCCAGGGCACTAACCATGGCCTGGGTCCCTGGTTGAGAAGATGCCATTCAAAAGGGCAGCAGATAGGAAACCTTGGGAAAACACTAAAGGCTGAACAGAGTAGCTCTGCACGTTCCACCACTTCACTACCAGGAGCAAAGAGGGCTGCCCCAGTCTTAACTCTGCTGCCTTGCAGCTGGGAGCCAGCTCTGGCCAGCCCATGCCAGCACTGAGCTGCTGCCTTCCTGTGCCAACCCTGCTGAAAGTGCTCTCACACTCATGGAGTTCAAGAGCTCAGATTAGTTATCTTTCCTCTACTAGAAAGGGCTCTGGATTAGGACCCCAGAGGCTTAAATTCATTTGTCAGCTTAAGTACAGACTTTGTGTGCAACCATGAACAAGGTCTTTAATCTGTCTGAGTGTCGATATCCTTAGGAAAGGGGCAGTAATTCTTCCCTAATTCCTGAGGGCTCGGGGAATAAAATTGGTAAATAACAGAGCAGTGCTCCACTACTGAAGGGATGGTTGGCACAGCTCTCCTGGCTGTACTGAGTTCCCTTGCTAACTACCCGACATATGTGCTGCAGATCTGGGGCACTCACAGTTAGTGTTTTCATGAAACAGAATATAAAATCAGAAGGAAGCAGCAGCTACAGGGAAATTACACGTCCCCTGACTAGCACACCTTTAAGCACCCTTCACTGTTTTGAAGCCTTCACTGGGGAACCACACTCCCAAATGATATCTAATGCCTAAACTCAGTCAGATAGCTTAGGTGCTGCCTGTGCTTGGGTACAATCGTTCACAGACACACGTGGAAACTGTGATAAGGATGTAGAAAATACCAATACCAGAGCAAGGCTGCTTTAGCAGCACTTCTCAGAAACAAAGTAAAAATTGAAGAAGATGGTGGGTCCCTCTTTCACCAGGTTTAGGTTGCCTATTCCCTCTCTTTAAACTTTGCCTTCCTCCTTTTTAATATTTCCCTTTCACATGTTTTCTGCATTCAGGTCTGCAGTTTTCCTTCCTGCTGAGTTACAAACCCCCACCTACTTCATTCCTCCACTTGGCACTTCCCTGCCCCAGCTCAGAGCACGTAGGCTTCATCCCCTTGATGATCAGCTGAGGAGCAGATGGAGGATCAGAGGAGCAGGATGTCTGCTTAGGAGGGGTACCCATGGCAGCACTCATGGAAACAACCAACAAGTGACCAGGAGCCAGGATTTCAAATGATGCAATATCCAAAGTCAGAATGCAGGGGAAGTCATAGTCAAAGTCAGGGATCCTGCAGTTTTGGATTTTTCTCAGCTTTCAATTAAAGCAAAGTTTCTAGTATTCATATTCTCAGACAAAAGCTTGAAAATGGAAAGCCTTGAACATAAAAGAAAATGAAAGAATCCAGAACTGTTTGGGGTTTTTTTAAATGTCATGATTTTGCCATCAACCTCACATTATGTTGGAGAGTAGCTTAGGATTTTTGAGCATGAAAGTCTGGCAGGACTACAGATGCCTCAAAATCATAATGAATTGAGGCCACAGTGAGCTTTTGAGAAGGCTGCTCCCTTGCAGCTAAGACAATACCGGGATTTTGCAGAATGGTTTGGTCCTCCCCACACAACCTCTCACTGGTGAGCCTTGCTATCACAGCCTATCACAGGCATGGGTGTTTTCTTTCTTTTATCCCAGTTAAAGAGGAAAGGTTTATTTTAAGTGCAAAGAGGCTGCCGCACCGCACCACTACTCAAGGTGGCGAAGGCTGCAGGCTCATGCAGAGGCCCAGACGACCTCTCCCAGCCTTGCCTTCACACACAGCTTCTTGAGGGGACAGGAGTCCTGCATAGTTGTAGCCATATGTTGAATGCAGTGAAGGCATATGGAGCTAATTATATAAATAAACAACTCAGTCCATGATGATTCTAAATAATGCAAAACATAAAGAGGCAAAACACTAATGTTCTAACTAATGATAATAGATTCTTAGGGTGATTAATTTACAATAAAGAGATGCTGCATATGTCAAAAATGGTGCGTCATCGTATGATTTAATGTAATTAGGCACAGCTGCATTGCTCTTGATGTTGGCAAACAATGATCTTGTTCACCTCCTCCTGCATCTGTACTACAGTATTAAAAGAGAAGAAAACTGCACAGTAGAGCCAGCAAACATTTGTGAGAAAAATATTTTTAAAGCATCTTGATAAATATTTACCAACCTTTGGGATGTTTGAATGCTTGAAGTTGTGTCAGGAAAAAAGCCTGGGCTGATATCCTAAAAACAACACAAGTGGTCAACAGCCTCCGTGCAAAAGGGACTTGCTCAATACAATAGGCCACTGTTGCTGTGACTCTTAACATTGTTTACCTCTCACAGAGCTTCCAAGTACAAAGCACTTCAAACAAACTACACTAAGACTTTAAACTGAATCCACCCATCAGGTTAATAAAACAAATATTGATTGGGTTTGAGACTCATTACAGAAAACAAATCCTTTTGGATTGACAGATTTCCTTTGTTCAAGCAGTATTGTCCAGAGACTTCAAGCAACATATTAAAATCTCAGCTTAAATTCTGAGGCAATTTTCTGCAGTGTTTGCCCTCAAATCTACTTTTATTTGTAGCATATGTGTAAATACAGATACACAAAAAGATAGGAGCAAGCATTTCATGCACACAAAGGAAGGAAATAATGCCAACTTCAAAAATATGCTCGAGATTCTAAAAATGAAGAGCAAAAGTAAAATTTTTTCAAGTGCATATATTGATTTTTACACCCAAATCTCATTCCAAAACCTGCAACTTGTAGAGAGTTTTACCTTGACTCCTCTAGGAACCCAACCTCTGCAATGCAGAAGAAAATCACATTAGCCTGCAAATGTCCTTTCACAAGATGTCCTGCAAGATCTAATGGACTAGGAAAGCATCTTGACATGATCCAGTACAGTAAGGCAACCTAGATGCTTGAGAGCAAGGGCAGAAA
This sequence comes from Lanius collurio, assembly GCA_020086605.1. Lineage (NCBI taxonomy): Eukaryota > Metazoa > Chordata > Aves > Passeriformes > Laniidae > Lanius > Lanius collurio. The sequence continues at coordinate 17,465,044 of JACBWW010000015.1, forward strand.
CAGCAAGGGTGCAACACACAGAAAAGATTTGCAGAGAATTATTGCCTCAGGTACAGGCTGATCTGGATTTTTCAGATTTGTTGCCTGATTACTTGACAGGGAGCAAAGACATCTAAATGATTTTAGGTCCTCACCCCACTTTCAAACCTAGTTTGGGTTCTAAGAGACTTTTGTCCAGAGATTATGCAAAATAAAAGGAGTGATCAGGAGTTCTAGCACAGCCACCTTGCCCAAGTGCTTCAAGATGTGGATTGAGAACATCAAGCCTCTAGCATAGATTTAGACAAATATGTTCAAAAAGAAATAGATTCTCCACATGCTTTTGGAATTTTCATCCACAATCAAACCGGATTTATTCCCACAAGTAACAGCACAGTCTACAAATTCAAACAGACCAACCAAAATTTTATTCTCTTGCTCTTCTGCAAAATTTACTTCGTTCTCTAAACACAAAAGACACATTAGAAACATAAGCAAATAAAGAGTGATCAGTAGGTCACTGACATGTTTTAGCAACCACATTTTAGCCTAGTAATACCAAATGAAGAACGGTTCATACTTGTCACAGTAGTGTGGAAACGCAAGGAACAGTAAAGAATGAAAATATTGTCAGAAGTTAACAAAGATATTCAATACTCCCATACAAATGGATTAAAGTCCAGAGTGCTGACAATTCCTGCAAACCCAATTCTGCCAGCAGACCAGGCTCACAGTTCCTTTGGGTCAATAAGGTACTGCAGAGAGAAATGGCAAAAAGACAGGTAAATATCAGGAGAGGAGGATTCTCTAGAAATTTGAGCAAACCATGGCACAGTTACACAATCACTGTTACACATTAACTCCATATACACATTTCTTAAATAAAAATTTATTCTCTTTTCCTGGCAGTGTAAAACAAATTGTGCTGAGTACATCCCAGAGCAGACACCTGACCACTGCATACAAACCTTTTGGCACACTGGATGTCTTCCTTGGCATTCAAACAGGCCCTGCATGGCTTTTTCTCACTCATTCACAACATTCAGGTAATTGTTGATAGAGAATTCTCAGCAGAGCCCAGTCAGCAGTGGAGACTGGTGTGATACTACAGTGAGTCCCTCTAACCCAAGGCACAGTTTCTAAGTGACAGAGAAGGTATTAAGAAATTACACCACCACTGAATGAAAGTGCAGCACATACCCAGTGCTCAGCATCTGCCTTAGCTTAAGGGCTCAGCATTCTGCAAATCTTGTAAAATCAGGTGGTTGATCTGATAAGACACTCTGCACCACTGGGGCTCTCCCTATCTAAGGACAGAATCAAACCCCATGAGCTTTGCTCAGAGTATCTCATTCGCAGCTAGACTTCTTTGCTGGAAGAGTTACACAATCTCAGCTTACATCTTATCACCAGCCCTGCAACAGTCAGACTTCAGGGTTTGTTGTCTCACATGCCCCCACTTTATTCTTGTTGCTGTGGAGCAGCGTTAGAAGCACAGCCTCAAAGTGAAAGAACAACAGGGAGGCAATGAGTGATAAGGAGCAGAAAGAGCTTGCAGAGTTAGCACCTGCACAGCAGGCTTAGGCTGAAGCTCACTCCATTGATGTGGGGCTCTTCTTGCATCTGGAGCATAATGATTAAGAGAATAAAATACATGTTCTACCACACTGAATGCCAGAAGTAACTGTCATGTTCACTCACACGGCTCTGCTTGGGGATAATATAGGCTACTAGGCTTGGGTAGGACAAAACATATTTTAAGAAATCACTCAGAAGACTAATGAAATGCAGAAAAAATTTCTAAAATGGAGAATAATATTACATATCCTTAATAAGTGAGAGGTTCAATTAAGTGTTCCATCTTTTTGAATCAAGACAGGACCTTCTTTCACAAGTATCTATGTCCAAACACTAACATACACACTGACGCTTTTGCAGACTTTTGCCCTCAAACTCCCTGAAGTTGTGCGTTTTCTGTTAACCTCTGTTCTTCATCATGGCGCTGAATAAAATACATCAAGCTTCTAAACCATTCACTGCAGGCCTTGATGACCAGAAATAGCTAAAATGCCCAGAAAATGAGAAGAGGGACCTCCCCCCTTGCCTTGCCCGATGCTCCTCCCAGTACCACTCCCAAATATGTGATCTGTTGAAGGTGGATCATCAGTAAAGAAGTGACCTCCTCTGCTCTTGCTCTAAACACCATAAGTCCTTGATGCTGTCTCTGATTTCCTGTAGCTGAAACTGTGGGTGCAGCTGTACCACAATTCATGTCCAAAGTTTTGGAAAAGACTACAGTAGCTTGAAAACAGAAACAAGTTTGCATAACCAGACAGTACTAATGAATCAGTTCTGTCTGCTGCTGTGCATATGCTTGTCCTTCTAATTTTTAGCCCTGGTTCCAGTGGGGATTGCCAAGGGTCAATCTAAAGTAGAGGCTTTCTAATGGAATTGAGCCTTACAGTCCCATTTTTCCCAAATCATGTCAAACCAGCAAAAAACAATGAACAAATACAAATCTAGACCCACGCATAGCCATGAGAAACTCAGAGGAAGAGAAAAGCTTCAGAATAAAATATGAGACTGCATGTCAATAACAAAAAACAATGTATTGCAGATAAATTTTGGGTTTTTTTTTTTTCTTTTCTTAGACACGGGAAAAAATAAAATCTTTATTTTGATCAGATATGGAAATAAAGGGATTAAAAGAATCAGACGAGTGATTTGTAATTGGTCTCCAGACTACACCTCTTCCTTTAGTAAAGTGCATGCAAGTGGATAAAACTGCATGGATGGACTTTATTAGCTACAGCTTTCCTTCCTCACTCTGGGATTAGAGGAATGCTTTAACCTTGACACATTCATCTTATACTTGCAAAGCTTCACTTTTAACAGCCACTTCTCCTTTCCTCTTCACTTGTCTGGTTCTGGCACATAGTTTTCTAAATTAGAAGAGGCTACTGTTCTGTCTTAAAAAGCAAAGGAATTCTCACCTATCTTTGTTAGCAAGAGCATGGAGAAATTCAAGATGCTTACTACATCCTAGAATTCTATTGCAGATGACAGGAATATGGCAAAAGCAAAAGTTTGTATAAATAAGGCTCTTGGAAGGATGCATTAAGCTGTCATTTAAATAGGTTAAAGGAAAAATAGCAGGAGCGTGATTTTATTTATGAGATAGTAGTGCAAAGCCAAGTATACAAATTCATGTTACTTGTATATGTGAGAGACCATATTTTTTTTAAAAGATTCCTTTATGCTGAAGAAGTTTGCAATGGGATTTTCAAAAGCACTCAGCACCGCCCCAGCTTTGTGCTGAGCTGGATGTTCAAATACTGTTCCTGCTGCTGTCCACACAGCCAAAATTGGGCCATTACAAGGTATCCACAAGAAGCCCACAGGTAGGGAGGGAAACTGAGATGCACCACTACTGGCACACAGCTATCATCTACAGACAGGAGGAAGAGGGTCTATGGAAATGAATGCTTATTCAGAGGGCTGGGGAATATGAGAATTCAAGGAAGGTTTTTTATGTGTGCATGGAAGAGGGTGTTATTAAGCAAAATACTTGAAAGTTAATTGCAGAATAAAAGAATATACCTCAAGGGTACACACTTTCTCAGTACACTGATTTATTATAATTACAGAGTTTACCCTTACCTTTTTTCTTTATCCAGCCACATATTTGAGTTGCTTTAGATTAAAGTATACGTCTTGTTAATTATGGCATTTAGTTCTCAAATTGTAATTGGTGTCTGGTGCTAAGCTCCTATAACTCTTCTTGTCACTGTTTCAAGGGGGCCTGTTTAATTTGCCTGAGGTAAACTAAAATGGAAAGTACCGTCTTATTTGAGTAATATGAGATATTTCTTGTGACTCTAATGACCAAATATTTTCCTGTTGGGGGGGGGGGGAGGGGGCGCAATTAGGTGGGGGTGTCTGTGTGACAATGCTCAGTCCTACTTGCCAAGAGCTAATCAAGGTGGATGCTGCCACAATAATTTTTAGGGGTTTTATTACATCCTTTAAGCAGATGAAAGTAATGTTACTTAGAATAAACAAACACCATTAGATATTGGATAAAAATCATTACAGTGAGCTACTAGGAACTTTCCTGCCATGTGTTCCTTTAAAAAAATCTCGCTAGAGTGTGGGAGACTAAAACATCTACCCTGCCTAATCACAATTTTGTCCAACCGTTTGGGAAACACATCAGGGACAAAAGCTGAGGAAAGGACTTTGGATATTTGGGAGGAGAGCACCTGATGACTTTCAGGTGAGAACCAAAAATGGCTGTTGCATCCTTTTGTAAACCCACACTGTCTAAAACTAACACACTCTACCTTCCTCAAGGCTTTCCTTCAGATGCTTTAGGTACTGTCTGATAATTCTTCATTCAGGTCAAGGCAGATGCGTATCTTCAAGTTAGATTCCAAAGCTGTATTTCAGCATCAGCCAGATTTGCAAGGCAGTTAAGCCAAGAAGTTTCTAATTTTTTTCTCCCAGTGGCAATTTACCTCAATAAGCATTTTCTCCCACAGTTTCCCATTAAATTAAACAATTAGCCTGTTTTGTAGCTTTGAGGGCCTAGTTTTTCTGCACACATAGTGTGCCCTTTTTGCTTCTATTTCCTCTGTCAGCCTCATCCCACACACATTTTTTTTCTGTTCACCAACTTATCAGTATGGAGAGATGGTTAGACAGTCTAGATAGTAAGCAAAGTCACTCCTTTAAAAAAGTGGGTTTTTTCTAAGAAACACATAGTAGGCAGGAACCAAACTACTCTACCTCACATTTACATGAACAAGTTTTTCTGTTTTTGCTCCGTCAGAGTTTGGCAGCTGAATGGAGATGACAGAAGCCCAAGGTAGGTTCCTCTTTTGTTCATGGGAACATTGATCTTGGCAGTTCCCTCCTCTCCTTTACACTTCCCTCTGGATAGCAAGAGGTTAAAATATCTCTCTTTCTGCTTTGGCTCTTGATAGTAAGTATCAATGTGACAAATTATCTCTAAATTTTTCTAGTCAGAAATAGGTTTCCAACAGGCATTTTAAGCAGGCTCACACTTGAATTGTTCCTGTTTCAAAGCAGCAATAATCAATTCTTTGGTTCACAGTCTTTCTCGATTTCCTTCAGGTAAGATATGCATCTTTATAAGAGCACCTCAATTTTATGTAGCACTAATGCCTATCTATCTGAGGTACTCTGTTTCTTGTTTATACCAAAGGATAAAAAATCATATTGTATTCTGTTCCTTCTCCTCTTTCTTCATCCAGCAACAGCCAGAGGAATCAGGGCAGACATTCATTCACTGCTGTAACTCATAGAGCTGTCAGCGAAAAACTTAGGTTTGCTTGCTGCTTCAAGTCTCTGCAATCTTTCCCATAAATAAGCTGTCAAATTGCTGATCATCAGGACTGGGTCCTACTAAGAAATAGGAACAAGCAGCAAGACTTCTGGAGCAACTGAGAGGTAAAAGGAGTCTTTCAACCAGAAAGCCCTTGCACATAAAGTTTTGCCACTGTGGGATACAAACAAATGCGCTCTTCTGCAATTTGAGATGACAACTCTGGGATGGACTGAGGAATTCCAGAGCTGTCATGAGATTCTTGTGCATGACTTTCATATCACCTTGAAGCCAACAAGACAGACAGTCCAAATCAGAAACAGACTATTGCCTTTGTAGTTCTTTGGAACTATGACATTTGTCATCATCATATTTCTCATAGTTCTCACTTTGCCTCGCATGGAGAGAAACAGCAGATATGTAGTCTTGCTGAAGGCACAATTGTTGCCTACTACATCATTAGCCATAGGCCACAGATTTCAATTTCACAAGCAGAATGAGAAAGCTAATGTGGCTGCTGTTAGCTGAGTTGCCCATCATACTGCATCATATATCCGAACAATGAAGCTTCGGCATTTGGTAAGAATTTATCTCCTCTGGAGATGATGAGGTGGAAGGAGATTTTTGAATCCCCTTCCTTAATGCTACCTGATCTAGTGGAAGATGTCCCTGCCGTAGGCATGGGCTTTGAAACTAGATGATTTTTAGAGTCCCTTCCAACCCAAAACATTCTATGATTCTATGATATACTCCAGAGTCACCCAGGAAAAGGTCTTTTGCACAGAATGAATGCAAATATACATAAAGGATATTTATGTTTTGGAAACCCCTACGACACTTTTTTTCATCATAGTTGTCATCGAGAAACCTGCTGGAACTTTGGGAACTCAGCCACATCAGTATCATCTGCCAAGAGCAAACACCCAAGTCTGCTGAGGCTGGGGACGACATCTGTGATAGTCTTTATTTAGAAAGACACTCACTCCAAGACACTGAGAATCATTTCTGGAAAGGAAAAGAACCATGGAAAACATAGAAGCTTGCTGATGCAAAGACAGCAATTATTCTTATTTTATTCAGCAAGAAAATGAAGATACTTTTACTCCATGATCATAGACTTGTATGGACTAATGAAAGAAGCTGTATAAGGGAAGTCAGATCCAGCTGAAGGGTGGCAATTGCCAATGGAGACACCTAAAATCCTCCCTTTTTGCATCACCTTGTTCAGTAGGGTCAATACCGCTCTCTCCTATCTCTGACACTACAGGGGTCATGACAGTGATACCTTTGGAAGTTACAAAGTTAAGTTTTTATTACAGCTCTGTTCAAACAGTAATTCCTATATTAAGAACCTCCTTGCAGTCAAGAGCTCCAAACTTTATTTCCCACAAGTACTTCCTGAAAATGAGGAATGTTTCCTCTCTGTGCTGGTCCTTACAGAACATCTATTCCCCTTCACCCAGAGCCCGAAAGAGTTTGAGCATCTCATTGGCAAAGAAGCCCCAGAGCAATCCCCACAAAGAAACATACTACATCAATTGTACCAAGTTAGAAGTCAATTGGTATCATGTAGCATGTGGTAATCGTAAGTGCACTAACACCAATCTCAACACACACTTCATGTCAGCATCTGCTGTAGATTGGCATACAGTGCTATTGCTGGGCAGAAACCTGTCATGAAATTAGACCCACTCAAACATGTAAAAAGCAGATCATTGGCAAGGACACCACAGGACATGAAGTGATGCTATTTAGGGAGACCACTTTCTGTTATCTCTTTCCCTCTTACCTGCTCAGAAACGGCAGTGGTGTTAGTGCTATAGGGTATATACTCCTTTACTTGTTCCTTTTAATATCTCTTTATAGATTTCCTATCTGTGAATCTGTCTAATCCCTTTTTGGACTTACTGACACTGTGCCTGCAAAATATCCTGGGTAAGAAAGTCCAGAAGTTCATTACCCGCCTTTTCAAGGATTATTTTACATATTTAAATTCCCTCCTACTAGTTTCCCAAAGTGCTTCTTAGTTTTAGTGTCACAGGATGTGCTAACAGTTTGTCATTTAGTTTATGCATCACTTTCATATCCCCATACATATCTCAATCATATCCCACTTCAACATTTTTTTCCAGTCTGAAGAATCTCTGCATTCTTAATCTCTCCTTGTAAGACGATTGCTCTCTTGTGTCAAACATTTTAGATATCCTCTTCTGAGCATTTTCCACCTCCACTATTTTATTCTCCATGTGCAGAGACTGGAACTGTGCCCAACACTCAAGATGTGGACACATCGGGTTTACACAGGAGCAAAATGTCAGTTTTGTTCACAATATCATTCCTTCTGATGCCCACAACTTCATTGGCTTTTTATTGGCTTCAACACATTAAGCCAAGAATTTCAGGGAATCACTGGTAATGACTTAAGTGATAACATACAGTTCAGAATCCAGAACAGTGTACCCTGGTTAAGATCACCTTTTCCTAAATGAATTACCTCTTATTTACCTAAAGTGTAGAGTATCCACCAGCTTTTTATTCATTTAGTTTTATGATGTTTCTGAGCAACTGTGGAAATTATTAAGGAACCAAGTATCCAAGTTATAAAAAAAAATGTAAAATTGGTGGGGCTAGTGCCATCCTTCTCAGACTGATGTCTCATTGCAGTTAGCATCATTCTCACAGACACTGATAGGATCAATCCAGTAAGCCTCTGTGCCAAAACCAAGACAGTCATTCCTTGGATAGCTCGCCTTCTACCATAGGTTTCTACCACAGAAAAAGGATTAAAGTGCTGAACTTCACAACATTTTCTCCATGGGATTTTCATGGCAAAAGACTAGCTAGTACACAGCGGCCTTTAAAATTATTTGACAAGTCACGTTCCACTCACTGAATTCACAGAAACAGTCACCACTTTTGGTTAATTGTGAGAAGCTGTATCACTGACTTGATGTACCTCTATCTAGAAATGAAGTCCCTAATGCTTCAATCAGGGCACTTAATAATAATAGATAAAATTGTGCAGGTCTTACAGAGAAGCATTCCCTACTCTTGCATGTCGCTGTAGGACACGAGAGCAAGACGCGTGTTCACATCAGCTAAGGTGAGCAAAAGAGGAAGTTTATTTTCTGACTCCACTATTTATAGTTTTACAAAAGAGACAGGGGATTGGAGAGTGAAAGAGCCACCTCTCCAATGACACTGGACAGGTTACCAATCTATCAGCTTCTCTCCACCTCTATGAAGGAATGCAAAACAACTGAGTGTTTACAGAACAAAGTGTGGGAAAGCGTGTAACTAGAATGTAAATATCAGAAGGCTAAAAGATTTCTAAAAAACAGGGTGACACTTGCAGGAATCAAATTTTTCTATAGTTTATATATACAAGTTGTCCATAGTAGATTTATACAAGTGACAGGTCACTCCTGTGATTCTCTTGAAATACTCCTTGTTAAATCCATATGAATGCAGAAGGGAAATATTTTGTTAGATCCTATCATGTTTTCAAGCCAGTAAGAACTCCTAACTATTCAAGCAACCTGCAGCTGCACATGTGGTCCCAGACTGTGCTGCTTCATCGTCACTGCTGCTGGAATATTTCCTTACTTTGTCTGTTCATGTTGACTTCAGGTAGCAAGACTGACTGTCTAACAATCAATGCTGCCCTCTGTTTCACAGTGGCATTAGGGAACAGCCAGCCAAGAAATTGTCTAAAAAGATCACTTCATTTTTAGCATGACAAAAAAAGCTACCTGCTCATAATGCATGGGGACACTATCTTCTTATTCTCAAGCAAACTAGTTGACACTTCTGTTATCTTAATATACTATGTCCAAGAAAACATGGTCATGAAATACTGGCCTGATACTATGTATGAGACCAGCTGAAAATGTCCTAAAAGAATTAACCACTTACAAAGATACTTGAAATGAACAAAAGCTCCATTATTGTTTGAAAATGCTGAAGAAATCCTGATCCAAATCCCATACTGGTAACACTAATCGATTTATTGCAAATCAATTTTAAACTTTATCTAGAGAAGGCTTAAAGTGATTTTGCTCTCCACACAAACAGCTAGTGTAACAGTCTCTGCTCTTTATCAACTATGAAACTTAACAGACTCTTGGATACTGTCACATCTGACCCTAGGATCTCCTTTTAACTCTGGTGATTTTAAGAACTTCACCAAAAGCACACTAATTTGAACTGTCACTATCATGCTGTGCTGTCTCTAGGCACATGGTCTGGTTGAATGTAAGGTGCAACCAGCCAAACATTTAATCCTTTCAAGCTGTTATTCAGGGAGACTGGCTGATGAGGCTTGTGGAGCTCCTCATTGTTCTGCATGTCACTCCTCATCTGACTATTGCACACGGCCCCCGAAGCTGTCCCATTGGACAAGTTATCAAACTATGCCTCACTCGTCGCAACCCCGATCTATCTGAAGGATTGCAAAACAAGCAGGAGCAGGTTTTTGATTCATCTCTGACATCATCTACCTGGCATCCCTTTGCAGTGTATATGAGAGTGTATTTGCTCAAAGCTACAGAGCTGTGCCAAAGGCAGTCCCTTCTGTTATCGAGGCCACTGCACTTGACTCATTCAAAGTGCAGATTGCCAAAGGGTAAGTTGGAACTACCGTGTCAACTGGTTGACAAGACACCCGTCTTTCAGCTCTTCACTGGCCTCTCTCCAGAGCCTGGGACTATGATTGCATTCACAACCTGATAGTCCAAGCTCAGCAAAGCTCACAAACTTAAGTGTGCAATACTTACTTCTTGTTAGGGTTCATAACAAGTCACAGACCTCATCACTCCTAAGGGAAAAGAGTGCAAGTGGCAGAGAAGCTAAATTTGTTTCTTTCAGATGAATAGTTACCACCTAAAACACAGGGCTTCAAGGTTTCAAGCAGTCTGAAACACCTACCAGAGGTTGTTGCGTTATATGTGGGGGATACTGTTCTTTGTTTACACGAGCACAACTCCTGCCATGACCTGTTTCTCTGCTTCTCCATTCAAGCAGAACCCAGAAAGGTGGGGGCAGGCCAGAGGGGAGGAAGGGGAGAGTTGTTTGTGGTGGTATTTTGCTTGTACTGTTGAGAAGTTACATTCACACACCCAGGCTGCCTCTAGTCTGTGTGTTCTGCTCCACAAGCACAACAGTGTACATGCAGGAATCTATTGGCTCAAATATATGCAGAAAGCTGTTTTAGGGACAGCTTCTCTTTGCTTTACCCATGAATGACTTCTTAGTGGGATTATTCCACATGAATAAGGAAGGGTTATCTGGTCTCTAAGACCTGCTTTCTTTTGAGTCTTGCAAGGGAAACAGTAGAAGCTCTATTGTTGAGTCACATAAAACTGGAACAGACAAGTTGCTACGGACAAGGCTGTGTCATTTAGACTCAAACTCTCTCGTGGGAGTCATGTAGAAGGCCCTCTTGTAATGGGCATTTTCCCTTCAAAGGCCTCATAGTTGCTAATTCTGGTAAAAGACTGTGTCCGTATGCTGCTGGCCAAACTGGAAGAAGACAGCCTGCTAGCAGCTTTTCAATATTCCCCTCAGAGTACTGAGCTTGCTGTGAGGAGCAGGCAGGGAATGCCCATTCTCTGTGTCAAAAGGACCAAGCAGCATTGCAAGGGGAAGAGGATTTTGTTCATCCCTATCCCTTCTAGATAGCCATGTCTAGGAGAGGGAGATATGAACCTCAAGAAGAGCATGGAAAAAAGCCTCAGGCTCCAGGCAGAAGGGATGAAGGCGAGGAGATGCACAGGGCCATTATTTTCCCAAGTCTGATTGAAACAACATCAGCTTTAGTCAGCTGTCTAGCACTCTAACCTCCCCAGCTTTAATTCTGTCTCCTTGCCCTTATCACAGGCCTCTGAAGTTGCAAAGAACAGCTTATTGGGCACTACCTACTTATTTCTGGATGTGTCACTATATTCTTCAGTTAACCACCTCAGTTTCAAGGATCAGTCATACAGACACCATATATAAGGCAGACTCTACTCTTCTGACGACTAATTGCTGGCAGCACAGCCCTGACCATTGACACCAGGATCATTCAGAGAATAGGCACACACAGAATTGTGCACTATACTTGTCCATGAACTGGCGCAAACACTTTTCTCTAAGTTTAGGGTCTTTTGCACTATGACTGTTTCAAAGGCAAGGAGTAAGCCAGCTGTGCTTTGTAGCTTGGTAGACCTGGTAGCCAGTCTGCTGGGAACAGGGAACAGTTTAAAGCAGCAGCTGCAGCAAGGAGTTAAAAATCACTAAGCCCATTCCAAAAGCCTAGCTGAAGGGCTGATGCACTGTTTGGGTTTGAATTAGTCACTTGACCTCTGTTTGTTTTAGTCATCCCAGCCGGAGAACTGGGCATAAAAACACCCTTGCCACAAAACTACGGCAGATTAAAAGAGGGAAAACAGAGCACACTAAGAGAAAGAACGAAATCCACTTTGCAGTATTTTCATCAGCATAACAGCTGTGGGCTTCAGGTAGAGTGTTAAAAATGTCTCCCTGACTTAGGATGCAATTTCTCAAGAAACAGAGGTTACTACAGTGTGCACAAGGCAATGACATGCAGAGGTACCAAATATTTCCCCCTAGACTGCCTTATGCTGCATTCAAACCTGAATCTCAACCAAATTAATGAAGGTCCAGATGCACCATGATCCAAGAAATTAGGACAAAATGTGTCGCTCTGCTGGATACACCCACTGTTTTTGATCCCAAAAATCTTGTTGAGGTAGAATTCAAGAAGTGCGGAGGTTTGTCTGGGGTTTCTAGATCTACAGCCCCCTCAGAGCAACACACATCTTCCAGCACCCATTGGATACATGTATTGTCACAACACAGCCACTGTTGGAGCATACCAGCTCTTTCTAGACCAAAAACATGCTGCAGTGAATAAGATGGACCCATGCCTTTTTAGTAAATTTAGCTAAACCTGATTTAGTGTGTGCACACCTCCACATACTTCAGCAGCAATATACATGAGCCAGAGACTCTTCTCTCAGGAGATCTGAAGAATCAGCTCAGGCTCAGTAGTCATAACTATGGTAAAATATGACCTACGGGGCAAGAATTGGTCGCACTCTATTGTGCACTGTCCTGCTGCCAGTCAGCTCACACCAAGCCACCTGGAGCATCTCTGCACCTAAGAAACTTGTGCATCCCTATGGACAAAAGGGCATTTCCAAAAGTTACTTGAAAGCTGTAGAAATTTCTCTTCTCCGCCTGGCCTTTGGATAACTACAATAAGATCCCAAATCCTTTCTAGACATCCAGCTTCCTCTGAAGCAAGGTTTTAAGAGATCCATTTTGAGTTCTAGAAAGCTTTATGAGTTTGTGAACACGAACAGCGTAAGAACATATAGGATACACAAGTATACTGAAAGACAGCTGGAAAAACTCCGTTCAGAAGCAAGAACCTATGATAGAATGGAGGATTAATTTGCGTGATATAGTTTATATTCACTTTGCACCTCTTCAAGGAGTTGAGTTTACCCTTGGTTGTTTTGTTTTATTTTACTGACATCTTTTTATTTGCCAGCACGTACACCCACTTGCCTCTCTGCCAATAGTGTTGGTAGAGTTTAAATCTCCAGAAGCTTTCTCGAGGTTTGCAAGGACATGCATGTCCAACAACCACTTTTGTGGGTTTGCTTTTGTTCAAATGGGTGGGGTTAGTTCAAGTAAATAAATAAATAAATAAAAACAACAAGTAAATATTTGCTGCAACTGTTATTGGGACATGACATCACACCTAGTTCTAAATGAACTGACTGACCTCAGGATCTTTTTGAAGTCAATAACACATGGTCACTGCTGACAACAGAACACCTGCAAGTGCTCAAGAAGTAAAATCTGTCTCTGTGCAGTGGATGAGTTCACAGACCAAACGTCACTCAGGCTCCTACTGAAGCCTGTCCAAAAGGCTGACATGGAATTCAGCCAAAGTTGACACCCTGTATCAGGTACAGAGCCATGACCCACACTACCTGTAACAAAGGAAGATAAAACCAAACTGGCAGGGTGAGAGTGGATTTTTCTATGTTTCTTTTGCACCAACATATAATAGTCTAGTCCTGGCAAGCATCACACAGTGATACTACCAACAAAATCAAATCCCTTCGTTTAAGAAAAAAACAAGAGTGGAAATCTTACTTGCATGCACACAATAACATTTTACAGTTATAGCATCATAAAAGCATAGCAAGTTCTAACCATTGAAAACTACCTTTTATATTTAATACAGAATAATTTTCTTATTATGTATTCATCATTATGTATGATGAAATCCAGGTAATCAGAGAAACCCATAAAGGGATGCTTGAACTTCTCTCCCTCAGGCTACTCATAAACAAAATGATGTACAACTTTGGAAAGTTTATTTCAAAGCCTTTTTTTATGCAAAATTTGTTCCAAGAACTCTTGTCCTTCTAGCAGTTTACCCATCCAGATATATAACAATCTGCCAAGCATTGACTTTACCTGGTTTATTCACCCCTTGTGACAATTTATCCTATGAGAGGATGGAAATAGACCAAGACTGTTTTGGGTCATGCATGAAGGACACTTCTTTCAAGGAGTTTGCATTTCCTGCAGACACCTGGTGGAAGCCATACAACAGCACGCCATGAAATTTTGTGACTCAACAGTACATGCAATTTTGGCAACTCTGCATGAAAATATGTGCACTCTTACTGGATTTATACATGCAGATGGAAGACATTTTCATAGATTTACCCACTAAGGCCATACCAACAAATTTATCCTCAAAATGGCTGGGGAGGAAAATGAAAACCACATTTTTCTCCAAATTCTGTTTTTAAAACTTTTTTTTCAGAATAACGGACAATATTGCAATTCCAGCATAGAAGCAACTTATTCCATGATGCTTAATTGCACAAAACTCCTGTGAAGTTACAATGTTATTGTTAGACAGAGTCTACTTACTCAGAGCTTTGCCTTTGGAGGTTCCATATTCAGTAAAAACAGACTCCAACATGTTTGCAAGTCTAATCTTGAACCTCTCTGCTGAGTCAGCCATGAGAGAGCAATAAATGCTTGTTGGAAATCAGACTCCAGACCACTATCACTGAGTTACAACTCAAAACAACAGCTCTTTCATCTCTTTCCCCTTTAATTACATACAAATTTCACTGGCAAGTTAGCCTGGAGTGCCCATCCAGGTTACCACCCTCAGTTGCTAGTCCCATTGTGTACAGCATACATGTAGCTCAGGAACCAGTTTCCAAAATCCTACAGCTCTCATCACAAGGGGAGAAATGTGATCTGAACATGGATGTCACTGGGAATCCCTCATCAGAGCTGTTAATTTTAAGAGTTCATTTGCTGATTCAGAAGCAGAACATGACTGAGAAGAACAGATCTCTGGGGTCAGTAGCAACACCTGTTCCATGATCTGAATTGTCTCCATCAGCCTATCACTCCCTTGAGGTTCGTAAACCATTTTTCCCTCAAACCTACATATTTCTCATGTAATTTTGTTCTCACATCAACTAACTTTGAAATACATCCACTAAGGCCACATAAAACCAAGACCTGGTGACAATCAGAACTCAATGTGTTTGCAGCTGTGTTGGTGTAAATGGCAGGAGTCTCTTCCCCATCTTCTTTCACTGCAGCTTTACCATAGTGCAACTCCTTAAAGCCAAGATACAAAGTCTTAACACATCTATTTCCAAAGCTGTGGCTTTGTAAACATAACGATTTTCCAAAACTCCAATCAATCATTAAAAATTACAAGAAATATAAACAAAATATACATGACCCTGGATTTCCTCCAGAGGCCTGTGGTACACTGCAGGCAGAGGATAATGTAATTAAATATGGGCAGTCTGCCGACTACTCACTGTCGGTTTTGGCCGGATGTGAGCTGAACAAGTTTGCCCTATTGCAAACACTTGTTTTACAGTGCTACAACTTAATTGAGCTTGGAAAGCTTCTGCAGGCATTAACAATGGCTTACCACACTAATGAGTAGGGATAATACGACCACTTTGACTTGGTGGGCAAAATCCACCCTCATATACATTTTGTAACCTCACAAGTGAAGGTAGGCACTTATGGATATTTGTTATTGGGGGAAAAAAGAGAGTGATAAAATAAGCTTAAAATGGTTCTCTGCATTGAAAATATACGAGAAGAAGATCTCAGCTACATGATAAATGGAATATACAGGCACGATTTGCCCAAAAATCAGTGGGGAACTTCCTCTACACTGCTGATGCTCACCTCCTCTCTGAAGTTGCTTAGACACCTATGTCAGAAGAGATTTAACCCAGGGAATCACAAAAGGGCTACTGAAATATCGGTCTGCAATAGGCCAGTTTGTACTCAGTCACAAGAAGCCTCCTCTTATTTCCTAACATCTCTCTGGGTGCCATATTGGCTTAGGCAAACCAAGCCCTCTGTCCCTAACAAACTCAACCAACTTCCAACAGCAGAGTGGGAACATTTCCAGCAGTTTATTTGCTGGGTGGTGCTATTTCTTTCCTTGATTGGGTTAGGAAGCAGCATTTGTTTTGAATGGAAAAACAAATTAGTACATTGCCCAAACCCCTCCTTCTCCCTGGGAAGACAGACATTCTACCCGCAAGCTTTATCCCAGGCTAAGTCTGGAAGTCTCTTGAGGAAGCCCCTTGTTAAAAATATTGGCAGTTACTGCAAAAATGGAATTATAGTACTCTGTCTTCCTGAATTTCATTTTGTATGATCTAGTTTGAAATATGCTGCCTAGAATGGCTGCAAAATAAAGGACAGATATGAGCGATCTGTCTGCTGCTGTAAGCCAGATGAGACTGAATAGTTGCTTATCTGTTCTACAAAATGGGATCAAAGGTCTTCCTTTAAAAGTCCCGTGAAAGATGACGATACCAGAGAGCGGCTGAAGCTCCCTGAAGTATGACATTTTGTCAGACTGTGGCTGGGTTTTGAAAAAAACCCTGCATGTTTGTTTCTCAGAAGGTCTTTTCACAATGCTCAGTCTTATACTTGAACACACACAATGAAGGCAAGCACAGGAAGGAGACTTGGCTTAAGCTCAGAATTCCCTGGTGGTTGGGACTTCAGAGTTATTTTCATTCTGTCTGACTTGTACGCTGTAATTACACTGGGGTTGCAGATGACAAATTAACTTACATTTGCCGCTATTTACAAGTATTTGTTTGGATTCAGGGTGTGGTTTTTTTTTTTTTTTTTGCACATAGGGATGTGTCAAGCATGTGTGAACTTTGCATTCATAAGATCAACATTAAGCAATGCACCTGGGAGATGACATAGCCTGCAGCCCACTACCTGTAAGAAGAGACTTCTGGAAAGCCATGTCTGTGTTATGTACAGAATATGGCGTAAGGTTCACACAAAATGCATCCTTAACAATACTGCCAAGACATATTTGAAATGAACAGGGCAGGCAGTTCAAAGCCAACTTGCTCTCCAGCATCACTCAAGAAGAACCTCCTTCTGTTTATATTCGTACAAAAGAGATACCAAAACCAGATAATGTCTGCACCTGGTTTGCTTCTGACTTTTCCAAATGACTTCCCACATGACTCACCTGGGTGGAGGATGGCAAGCAAACCATCAGTGAGATCCCTGTAAGCAGGCACAAAAACAAACAGTAGTCTTTTTACTATTGTGCATGAAAGGCAACCCACGTAGAGCTTTTACCTTGAATAACTGAAACAGGAAGACATTTGATTTTGTTTAGCCTTCCACAGGCCAAGAAGGTTTGCTCCCAGCTCAGGCCAGGCCTGGGGCCCTCTTGAGACCTCTTTGAAGCAGTAGCATCATAGGTGAGTACAGTACCAAGGTAAACCTCTACACTGAGTCCCAGACTGAAAACCATGCCTGGCAGAGGGCCTTGGAGCAGGTAGCTCCAGATCAGAAACCAGGCATTATTCCTGTTCTGTGTCGAGTTTTAGAAAAAGCCTTTAGCAAGTTACCCTGCATGCATCTGCTATTTATGCATGTACATATACACACATAAGAACAGCCAAAAACATCTGTCTGCTGCTCTTTGACAGTAGCCAACATCATCATATACTTAAAAAATACTACAGCCACCCAGAATGAGTGGCTGACACTTTTCTGGAATACATACCTCAATTCTGATGTCTAGGAACATCATTAGCTAAATACTGACTTCAGGAGACTAACATACATTTTATTTGACACATTTCTCAGTCACTCTTCCAGCCTAGGACATGTGACACAGAAACCAAAAGGTTTCAGCAGCCAGAGATATACACAGCATGAGCAAAAGGTCCTTGTTGGTGATGTGATTGTGCACAATGTGGCTTTGAGATGAGAAAGGAAATAGATGCAGCACAAAGCTCGCTGTTTTCCATTCCCTTCCAAATGTACACACATCCTGCATTAAGTGTAACTGACTGAAATGAGTATTTCTCTCTATTAAGTATTCCTTTCCCCATACTTTGAATAAAAATTTAATTCAGTAGCTTAGGTACTGTTAATAACTGAATATTGCTGAGCTCCTGGACACCTGTACCTAAGTAAACAAGAGTAGAGACAGACATAGACGTATCAATAGTATAGATATAGAAAGATGAGGACAAATTGTTGTTTTCCAAATTATTGAGAAAACATTCGACTCAAGTTTTGATGGAAGCCCAGTTCTGGTTTGCTGTTTGAACATGCTGGTGATAACGGATGCTTCCTGCAATAGTAGCAACAATATTTCTTGTGAATCTAGACATTTATTTTTCCTTGCAAAAGTGAATTTTTCCAGGTCCCACAAAAACAGGAACTGCCTTGCTTACTGTCTTAGAAGCTGATGACAGCTTTATATTGTATACTCATGCTACAACAGCGTATTCTGACCTCAGCTAGACCCTTCGAGCTTAATACCATAGAGAAAATGAGTAAATGATAGTTCCTATCTGCCACAAACATCTCAGTAAGATCCAGCCATGCCTGCTCCCAAGATAGGGAAAGTGTACAAGATATCACAGGATCTCCTGCTTCTCTCAACTTGTATGTGCAGTTTCCACAGATAAGATGCAGTAACCCACCCTTACAGGTAGGAGAGAACTGTGTGGATCATGTGAACGAGAACAGCTCCTGCAGTTTGTCCCTACTGCTCGCTTTCCCACTGCACACCTGTAGGTGAGTGAATTTTCATGGTCCATTCATAGGTTTGTTCAGCCTGGAAAAGAGAAGGTTTAGGGGTGACCTAATTGAAGCTTTCCTGAAGGGAGCCTGCAAGAAAGATGAAGAGGAACTTTTTGCAGTGCCGTGTAGTGTCAGGGCAAGGGGGAATGGCTTCTAACTGAAAGAAGATAGGTTTAGATTATATATTAGATAAAAGTACTTCACTCAGAAGGTTGTGAGACACTGGAACAGGTTTCCCAGAGAAGCTGTGGATGCCCCATCCCTGGGAATGTTCAAGGGCACGTTGAGTGGAGCTCTGAGTGACCTGGTCTAGTGAAAGACCCACAGCAGCAGAGTTGGAACTAAATGATCCTTAAAGTCCCTTCCAACCCAAGCCATTCTATGATGCTATGATTTTTCATGGCACAAAATCTCTAATTTGGGTACCCTAGTCTCAGGCATCAAGACTGACAAGAACATAGAGTTCTGTGCCATGGCAAAGGAATGGAAGAAAAATAAATCACTTCAGCATAGCCTGACAGTATGTATAGTCTACAGGGATGAGTATAAATCCAGATAACAGCAGCAGGGAGCTTAACTCATCACCCAACTATTACAAAAGTGCAATCTCATTTCCTCTCACCATCTTGTCTAATATTTTATTATTTGCTCCTATCAGGACTACTCACATGGCTTTCCAGTTTAGTAGAACAGGAAAGGAAAAAATCTTCCCACATAATATTATTGTTGTTATTGATAAATGAAGAAAGAGAAAAAACCCTAAGCCCAAAGTTATGAGTCACCTAAATGCATTTAAGTCAGATGTAAAATTAAGAACAGGCACTGACATGCAGTCACAAGAAAATAAAAAGTTGCTTTAGCCTCTCTCAAAATGAATGCTGCAGGGCAGTAGGACTAAGGGGAGTTTAGAAAATAAAAAGAGAATGGGGGAGGGGGAGGCTTCTTAACATATAAATCACAGTGTCAAAATCCTTTTATCTTTTGGCGCCCAAATCTCTCATCTGCTTCAGAAAATGCTAAACAAGTCACTAGCAATTCTTTGTGAATTTTTAATTGGTGTTTTCACAACCTTATTCTTGATATTTCTAAGAGAAATTAGCAGATGTTCATGAGAGGAGTTTTAGAGAGAGAGATCTCTCAGATAGGGTAGGGGTAAGCCAGAGAAAGAGCTGGATGTCCTCTACCTTAGCACCAGCTCCAGTAAAACCTCCTAGCTTTTCTCAGCTTCCAAATATACTCTCCAGGAGGGTAAAAATGTGGGCTGAAATTGCCTAAATTTGTGGGAGCATTAAGTTTCACATACATAATCTGCAGCACCCGGTCTCTAGTTTGTACAGAGCAAGGTCACAGCAAGACAGAAGCTTAACCCTTCTCCCTGGTGCCAACACAAAACTGTTTTATATTGCTAGAGGAGGAAGAAAGAAGTGAAAATCTGAGGATGAAAGTAAATAGCCTGCAACACAGTTTCAAAAATTTGTTTTCTGATCTCATCTACTGACTTGACAGAAAACTCCTTGAAGAGAGGAATGTTAGGTCTGGACCTGGAAATGGTTTATTAGATGGCTTACGAATAGACAGGCAACAAAGACATCTCCTGGTAAGTTTCTTGAAAATTGTCTTTTGTTCAAGAGTCAGAGAACAAAATGTGGCAAGTTTCAATTTCAAAGATGCTGAAAATGTTTTTTTCAAAATTTTTAAAACAGATTTTTCAATTGTCATTGTGCAATGCCATTTTCGTTTAAAGGCTTTCCTATGTAAGAGTAGGAAAGAAATCTAAATAGTCAAAAACTGAAATAAATCTTTTTGATTGAAGATAAGTGAAACCGTCAACATTGACTCCAACACAAATTTTCTCATGTTGGTGTTGCACCAATAGAAAGAAAATGAACCGTTTTGTACAGCCTTACTCAATTTTAAGTCAGCCACTGAAACAAAACCAAACCAAACTATTGACCCAACTTGGCTAAATGACTAAAAGCTCCTGTCGCTGGAACATGTAGGGGGCAAGAGAAAGTTTTAAGGAAAACAGAAGGTGTGGAGTCAGTACATTTTTGAGGTTGAGGTTTTGAGTACATTTTTTGAGGTTCTTAATACTGTATGGCTGAGCAGAAGCGTGAAAGGAGCCATTAATCTGTTCACCATGCTGGAGCCAGGGCTGGATTACAGGAGGCAGAAACTTGGTCATTATCTTACTGTTTCTTCTTCCCTGTTTCCCACTTCTGCATCACAGACAAGTTCCTCAGGATAGCGAGCAATATTTTATTCTGTGTCTGGGCAGTATCTGCCTGGTCCATTGCAAAGACTCTTCAGCACAAATCACTCTTGCCACAGGAAGAACAATTTTTCTCAAATGCGATATTGGCTTTCCCGTTCTCCTAAAATAAATATGACAAGCTGGTTGAAACAATTTTATCCTCCTTCTTCCAGTGAAAATATGACTTTAAACAAAAGTAAAATCCTCATTTTCTACAAGTTGCAGCATCTAGCTCTTCAAAATTGAAGAGGAAGCTCAGGCCTGCACTACTGAATGAAGACACTACTGACCTGAGTCTGGGCTTTTGCTGCATACATCTGCTAGCTCTTCACATGAACTCTGGTCTTGGGAGAGGTGGAACTGCAGGTCCTCAGGGAAATAAGCCGTGGGGTTGTACAGGTATAAATCAGCTACATAATTGGACCTATCTCATTTGGGCTTCCTAGTTCTAACTGGAACGTCTGAAACCATGGATATTTGCAGAGTTTGGGGCATTGTCAATGAAAATCTAACTAGATAATGTGATTTTCAACAGATACCTATCACAGCTGCACCATCAAGCCTAGCTGACAATAAACTGATTCTAGGCAGTTTGTGTTCCCTAAGTCCATCAGCTTTCCCTCTCCTCACCCTTTATTCTTATCCAAGCTGTGCCTTAAAAAGGGGCTCAAGTGTTTGTAAAGTTCTTCTTTCTCTTCACACCAGATTGAGAGAAGGGGAAAAAAAAGCATCTTGAATATGAAAGAGCCTTTCTTTTTCTCACACATCTGCAGCTTATTAAGGAGACTATCGCAACTGAAGACACTCTGACCAAGCAACTCCAGGTTTGCTCTGGTACGGCATGATCAGACTGCAGTGTCAGAGGCTGAAAGGGTGCCAGGAATCACCTGCAAACTTGAAGCAGGGGTAGTAGCCAGTATGGTGTGAAATGTGTTCTTTGGTGCAAACAGTCCTGGAGGACTGAGAAACTGCCTAAGAATTTTAAGTCATTTGAAGAGATTGTGGCATGTTAGAACCCACAGAAAATTGTTTCTTCAATGCATTATTTATTGCTTTTCTGTATTTATATAATATCCAGCTTCCTGAGAGTAATTTGTTTTGGATTGTGTAACACTGGGCAGAACATCAAACATATGTTAATCAGTGGTAATAAAACACTGAGGTTTATGGTCACTGAGGTATTAAATATTGCTAATAAATTATAGGGCTAGCATTTTAAATGAGCTACAGTTTGGAGAAGAGCAGTAACACCATGTCTGAGAGCATTAATTGCCACTGCCTGACTTCCTAATTAACAAGAATTTCTAATATGTTTTTAAACCAATATATCACTCTCTGTTACACTTGCAATGAAATACAGCTGAAATTTGAAAAGCTACAATAGTGCTAAGTATTTTACCCCTTCAAAGCACTCTGTGGGCATGAAAGCATGGTACCTCTGTGAAAGAGTTAATTATTACTATCCCCATTTTATACATAGGGGAAGTAGAAGTGCAGAGAGGTTAAAAGTCTCCACTGAGACCACCCAGTTTGTCAGGGTTTGTGTGAAGGGGACACGCATACTCTGCAGTCTTAGAGCACAATGAACAGGCAGTGCTCCCTTTCCCCAGATGCAGCCTGACTGTGTGGCAACAGCAATCCCCTCATAGCAGTAGCATCCCGTCCTCATACTGTTTCTTCTACTTGTGGAAGGGCTGGAAGACTGGCAAGGCACTGGAAGAAGCAAGAGGCACTAATCTTCTCCTGGAATAACTTACAGAGAGGGAAACAGCTCTGCATATGACAGTCTGTCCTGCTTTCTGTATATTACATTTTAAAAGCAACATTTTTGGTGACTTGCTGTCCTAGGATTTGCCACAGTATTGCATTGTACCACAGGTCATGCCCATCAGTGGAGACGACGCCACTGACGTAGCACAAAACGCACATGAACACCACAGCACTGGGAGAAACAAAGTCCAAAAGGATCTGGCGAGTGTTCTGCTGTAGGCTTTTCTTAACGCAGCAGTGAGCACATTCCATGTGCCGTGGGGACAGGTGTGCTGCTAGGGAAACAATCCAGGTGCTCCAGAATGGGACTTTCACCAGGGTCTTAAGGCATTACCCTTACACCAGGACCTGGTGGAATGGTCCTTACTGAGAGCTGCACAAGGGTCAGGTTTCAAAGCAAGGGGCTTCAGGAAAGCAAGAACTGGGGAAGCCTGCTACATCTTTTCAGAGAACAGGGCTTACGCTCACCTGAAGAGGACAAGCCAAAAGAGCCACAGAGAGGCCACACGCAGTTGGTTTGAGAAGCCTGGCAGCATTTAAGGATGAACACTGCTTGTCCTCTGCCTTGCACCTTATTTTTAGCCCAGTTCCCACTCTGTATGAAAAACAGGAGCCACCTACCTTCTGTCACTGTCCATTAAATTCTCTCCAAGTATAGTCCCAACACTCTACCCTCATGCTGAAGTGCCCTCATCTGCACCCCTGCCTTAAACCTGCAGGGCACATTCACAGAATCACAGAATCATTTAGGTTCAAAAAGACCTCCAAAATCATTGAGTCCAACCTTTGCCTGATCATGTCAACTAGACCTGAGCACTCCATGACATGTGCAGTTTTTCTTTGAACATGTCCGGGGAAGGTGACTCCATCATGTCCCTGAACAATTCATTCCAATGTTTAACATGATGAAATTCTTCCTGTTATCAAAGTTGAACCTCCTCTGGTGCAGCTTGATTCCATTTGTTCTCATCCTGTCACTGATTGCCTGGGAGAAGAGACCAATCCCCACCTGACCCCAGTCTCCGCTCAGGCGGTTGTAGAGAAAAATAAGGTCTCCCCTGAGCCTCCTTTTCTCCAGGCTAAAAATCCCCAGCTTCCTCAGCTGCTCAGCTCACATAAGTTACTCTCTAGACCCTTCAGCAGCTCCATTGCTCTTCTCTGGACACATTCCAGCCCCTCAATGTCCTTCTTGTCATGAGGAGCCCAGAACTGAACACAGGATTATACTATTCCTGACACAAGCCAGACTGCCATTGGCCTCCTTGGCCATCAGGACACACACTGGCTCTTGTTCAGCTGCTGTTGACCAGCACTCCCAGGTCCTTTTGCACCAGGCAGTTTTCCAGACACTCTTCCCCAACCTGTAGCACTGCCTGGGGTTGTTGTGACTGAAGGGCAAGACCCAGCACTTCCATGTGTTGAACCTCATATCACTGGCCTCCATCCATCAATCCAACCTGTCCAGATCCCTCTGCAGAGCCTTCCTATACTCCAGCAGATCAACACTCCCACACAACTTGGTATCACTGAGATTTCAGACAGGTCCAGGCACTATGATTTGGGGCAAGAGAAAACAGGAGCAGCTAGCCCTGACTCACCCATAAGTCACAGGGGCTACAACCAAACGTAACATGACAGCAAGTCTGTGGGCAGGGAGTGACTCACAGAACCCAGGAGGGGCTGTGGCTTGTCCAGCATGGCCATGTCTGGGTGGGGGTGGGGAGAGAGCTTGTGCACGGCAGTGTGGTGCCACAGGACACGTCTTTTCTGCTGGCCTGCCTGCTGCCCCTCTTAGGGTTGCTCCTGGAGATCTATTCCCTCCCTTCAAAACATGAAGGGTCACAGAGCTTACCTGTACTTTCAGGTACTTCCCTGCCCACTACAGAGTGGGAGAGTGAGCCCTCACCTCCCCCGGGGCTGGGCTCTGGGTCCTGGTGTGGTGTAGGGGCCACCAGCCCTGGCAGCAAAGCTTCTGCTGATGCAGCAGGGCAAGGAAGAGGCTGAATAATGAACCCTTGCTGCAGGGTGTCTGATGAGGCATGCAGAACATAAGGACATGATATTTGGCAGCAGGAGCCTGCCTTTCTGCTTTGTGGGCTCTTTGCTGGCTGCCTTGTGCCTCCTGACGTAGGCACTCTGCGTGTGGCGTAGCCCAGGCTGCCTCGGGGGCACCAAGGGAGCTGGCTGGCCCTGGCATCCCCTCCCTGGCACTGCCATGAATAACAGCACTCCCACTGCTCCCAAGGGGACTCTGGTCCCATCACAGGGTGACCTGTCAGGGAGTCTGGCCTGGGGCTGGCAGAAAGAAGACACAGCTGAAAAAAAACATCTTTACTCCAAAAAGGCAGTCACTTTGCTGCCAAAAAATAAAATTATTTAATTTCTCAGGACAAAAGGGAGCTGAAAATTGGGATGAGAAGAAAGACAGAAAAGAAATAATGCAAATCAAAGCACATTCAGACAGTTCACAATTGTATAGTGAGAAAATATAAAGAGCCTTCACAAACAGTCACAGACATATTCCAGCCTCAAAATCAAGGATGACACAAAAATTGAGTTTAAGGAAGAAATATTTATCAAATGAGAAGTTAAATTCTGTGAGGAAAGTTCCCTAAGCTTCCTTCAGAAAATATATGTAAACTTCTAAGATGTTTCCATTTTTTTTATTAACCCTCTTATCTCCCATTCCTTGCACAGACTTATTAAAGAAAACACTACCTAATACGTTGGTTTGTAATACTCTGAGCACTCCTGACACTCATGATCAATGGTGTTATGTGTTGAAGAACTACATTTTTGCCTCTAAAACACACTTAAAGTTATGAATAATTTGCAGTCCATCCTGCCCCTTATCTCCTTGATCTTTTAATTGCTAACGACCACTGTATACTCTGGCAACCACTCGGAAAAGCCATGCAGGTGTTTTTTGCAAAGCCCTGCTTGAATTCTCTGTGCAGTGAACATGGTATGGCCTCAAGTCATAGCAATTGGGCTTGGATTTATTATAACAATGAATTTGAGTGCTCTCCCAGAAGGCTGCTGCTTCAGTTGCACTATGCAGTGCTAGAAGCACATCTGGTTACAAACAACTTAAAATTGCACATGAGCAATGCTTTGCTATTCATATATCCTGCCAGCATGGGCAAACCCTAAAACCTTTGGGTAGTTGCTTCTGTCTGGTGGTCAAATGTTTGCTCACCTGTGGCTGCTGGATCTGCCACACTGAACTCAAAGAGACTTCAGAGGTACAGGATCACAGTGTGGAAGAGTAACAAGATAAAGCCCTTGAACACTCTGCCTAAATTTCTGCCAGCTGCTGCATTAACAGTGAGCCCAGTCACAGGAGCAGAAACTGCCCTAGAAGACCCAGTGCATTTGAAGGGCCCTCACAGGCAAGACTCTCCTTGAATATTGAAATCCTGAGGATAATTTTCTCCATAGGCCACCCTAAAACATATATTTATTAAAGCTGCTTTTAGAAATTACAAAACACAAGTTCAACTACAGACCAGAACTACTTCCACATCAAAGCAACTTGATTCTTCCACCAGATTTGTAAAGTCTCAGTTCCTAACCCTCCTGAAAACCAAAGCGCAGCAAATATTTACTTCTCTGTCCGACACACACCTTGGCTCCTGCTTGAGTGTTACAGGCAACACCACTTCAGTCGTACAACAGACAGACATTACTTCCTTTTTGCCCCCTCTCTCATGCTTTCCCTTTGGCTCCTCTGGCTCTGGATTCAAGCACAGCCAGCTATTGCACTTGTTGAAAATAGACTGCATATAAAACTTCTTGTTTGTCCAATCTGACCTGTTTCTCCTGAGTGGAATAGGAAGAGGCAGCAGATCAGGACTTCAGCAGCACTACTGGTCACCTTGCTTCTGATGTTAACTGTCTTGAACAGAAGATACGTGAGTAGCAAAAGCATTTTGGTTTGCTACTATGCAAATCCCCTACCAAAAATTGACAGTGCTGTTTTACACTAATTGTCATTATCCTACATCCCTCCTCAGCAGCTGGGGAACTGATACTTGGATCAAAATGTGAACTGTCCCATCATTCAAAATATACTTCAAAACGTTCAAGCCCAGCCTCCTACTCTTCTGCTACCAAAAGAAGGGGAGACGGGCTCAGGCTTCTCTTCTAATTGCCCTTTCTCTTGGTTTTGCATGGGTTCTTTCATTTCTTGAATATTTATCTGTGACTATTCTGGACATACTTGAGGCAGATTTTTCCCTCCATCCAACTTTGGTTTCCTCACTTGATCATTGAGTGTCCTCTGCTGGTTCAAATCCTCCTGAAGAACCCCACATGGAGCTGCTTCTTTTCACTGTATAATCCATGGAGACATATACACCTGTATATCCCTGTATTTCTTGAAGCCTAAGGTAAAGCTAGCAAACAGCAAGGTTTTTAACCAAAAATGCTTAGAAGTGCATACTTCCAAATAATGGCAATTAAAGATTTAATTTGAACCAGTTTGGGAGGGGAAATCCCACTTTTGGATTATTTATCACAAGCTAGGAGCTGTACTCAACGATCCTTCCAACTTGAGATACTTCGCTGTGAAGTCATAAGGAAAAAAAGACTGTCAAATTCAAGAAGAGAAAGTTCTGGGAGTTCTCCAATTATTTTTGTTGCCAAGAAACCTTTTTGGTATCCACATACTCAGATTTTCTGTCTCACCTTATCCACAATTCTCAGACAGCACTTTTCTGTGCCATGCCCTAGAGGAGAGAAGTGCCAAACCCCAGCATTGTAAAGCATGTAAATGCCTGAATAAAATGACTATAAGGATGAGAAAGCTATATTGGATTAATTTTAGTCTAATTTGCTATGTAGAGAGGTGCAAGGAGGAAAGAGAAACAGCTTTATCTGAAGTACTTATGTGATCCTCATTACTGGTGCATCTTAATTCTTTACAATCTCTAATGTATTTATGCTAAAAGCACACTTGTGAGGGAAAGAAATATTATCTTCTGCATTTTACAGATGAGGAACAGGGATTCAGATACTTAAAAAGTATTTACGAGTAAAATTCACTGATTTCAGCTCAAGCTGGGTCCCTAAGTTCTCATGAGAAATCAGCCCAAAGCAGGTACAACATGCATAAGTAACCATGGGATTACAGACCTGGCACTTTTGGAGCTCAGCTGCCCAGGGGCCACACAAACTATGGAGTACAAGTCCCTCAGTGCACTGCTACCTACCCTGTTCTGCTCTCCCTGTTCCAGCAGCTGTAGTTCCTGGTGCTGAGCTTGTCTTGTTCCTTGCCCCTGCTGAAAAACATCCTGCTTCCTCCAGACCATGCTGTCAATTCATCAAGATCATTGAGACTCCAAAGCTCATCTCTGAAGTGTTCATTCTTCCTTTCTGGCTTGCTGTCATTGCAGTAAGGACTCTCTGTACTCCATCGTGTAACTGCCTACCATCAGCAATGAAAGCCATCAAGCAGAACAAGACTCATCTCAAATCTCAGCTGTGCTTTACATATTCCTCCATCTGACAGGGAACAGATCATCATTCTCTGAGCACAGTTTTGCCCCATTTGTTCATAACATCATCTTAAATCAATGACATTTGTATCCTTGAGAATGTCAAATACTTTATAAAAGGTAAAGTTAGGTTAAAAGGTTGTTCCTCTTATGAGGTGTATTTTCTGTACCTAAGAGGAAATATGATCAATTTGACATGACTTTGAGAGGGAATGTGAGGTAAAGCTGTGCCATGCAGCCACTTATAGACCAGAAGAAAATTATTTAGGATGTCTACAGTAATAAGAGTGGGAATCAATGCCTGCTGAACTGGTTTCGATCCCCTCCTAGAAATATTTTTTTTAAAGTTTCTGAAGAATACTCATGTTGCTGCTTTCTGCCACAATTTGTTGAGAAATGGCCAAATATACATAATTTCTCTTGCAATTTGGCCACAGACAAATTATTTATTTTTCCCAACCCAACTTATACCTTTCAGAACTGCAAAGTGAGGCTTTGCTATTCTCCATTCACTGTTTAAAATGACTTCACAAAAGAGGTCCTGTGAAGCTACATTTATTTTAATAATTGTTATCAAATTAAATTGTTATTTGGGAGCAAAGTCACTCAAGTGTAAGTGTACCAGTATCACTAAAATTACTCTCAAGAGAAATTGGTCATCTGCCAATTAGTTACTCTGCCTTTCCTCAGTATGTGTCATTGTGTTCAATCTTTGGCATGCTCAATTCACATTGTGCAGATGTGCTTGTGGAAATGAAATCTTTCCCTTTTCAGTTCATTAGATTTAGGCAGTCTTTTCTGCTTTGGTCTTAGACTTCTGCTTTCCTCCACTATTTCTGATGGCTCTCACACAGATTGCAGTGGCAAAACTGTCAGCAGTTCATAAGAGGGCCAAATCCTTTCAGATGTTGTGTACAAGTTTCAGGGCTGTTTTCAGATTTACTTCCTTTCTTGCTCCCTTGCAGATATCCCTTTGATCCACAGAGTAGATTTGGACATCAGATATACAACCAGCATGTGGGACAATTTTCTTACAAGCCGGCCACATTCACAGTCATGATTAGTCTGTTGGATCTCCAGAGATCAAAATGAAATGTATCCAAAGTCTGTATTGTTTTTCTACGCCCTAGACTGTAACAGCAAAGTAGTCCTGGAGCCAAACTTCCTTAAAGTTGACAGGACACCAGACTTGAGTCATCTGGGCACCAGACTGGATCCAACTCCAGTAGCTGGAGATGAAGACAAACCTTTTTAATTTACCATAGGAGAGATTAAAAGGTGTTGATCAAAGTCTAAACACTACTGTCTTTGTCTGGACTACTATGATTATTTCAGTTAAGTTGCCACTCACTTACACCTCAACATAGCTTCTTTTTTTGATTATCTCCAAATATGAAACAAAATAAGCAGAGCTTGTACTAGGCTACAGGGTTTTTTCTGTTTATACTGTGTTTCAAAATTTTTTAAGCATAGTAATCGAGAGAGTGGAGACTTACAGTCTGTGTTTCTTACAGTCAATGCACGGTAACTTCCGTTTTTGCTCCAGTGCACTTTTTTTGTCCATGCCCTTGCTTGGCAGGTAGGAGGGAGCAGGAGGTGCTCTCCTCTTAGGGCAGTGAGGAGGCTTGGCTCCCTCAAAGAGAAACCACTCTGATCTAGGCTGGGACACATCCAACAGCAGATCCTGACTGCCCTCCTCGGTGTGAAGGCTTGAGCCTTCCACGATCTTCTGTACTCTCATAGTTATTTGCAGTGCTCCAACTTCTTGTGCATCAGAAAGAAAAGCAGGTGCCACAATTTGACAGCCAGGGTCACAACTAGAATTAAGCCTTAAAGAGGGAAGAGCTGGCCAAATATCTTCATGAAGAGTGGTCTTGAAAGTGGAAATATTTAATCCTCCTCATTTTCAAACTAGTTTCTCTTGGGTTTTTTTAATCATTTTACTAGCTAGAGAGATTTCCTCAATTCCTGGGTTAAGAGGTTAGCAAGATTTGCTCCAGCTTTCTTCTTTTTTTTTTATAATACAGGGGTGTGATATGAGAAACTGAGTACAAATCTTCTATAATTAAGACAGGGAACCTCCTGAAACTAGTCAGGTTTCAAAAGCAAATATATATTAACACACAATCACACTATTTCAGGAAAATTTTAAAAGCTTTAATCATGAGGAAAGGGTAAAGGCACTTTTATTTCAGGCTTACTTCAAGCATCATCCATCTTCTGTCCCTTCCATAAAAGCAAACATTCTCAAGTTACAAATTTTGAAAGATTTTTCCAAGTCTCCATTTTCCTTGGAGTTTAATGCTGTCTTTAATCACGACTTCCTTGTGGAGCTCTACAGCTTATTCTACAGTCCTTGTAATCAGCATTATTTCTAGCTATTCATTTTTCCAGTTTCAGTATTAGAAGGCAAGGGTTATTTTCAAATTTTTGATTGCATCAAAAATATAATTTAATTTTAAATTATTTATATTTTTTGCTAACTCGGCTAAATTTTCCTAGCAAATACTGAAACTGAAGTTCAGCTACTAAGACTCTTTCTAGGAGGAATGCTCTTCCTTTTCTGTAGAGATTTGTGGACAGTATTTCTCTTGGAAATACAAAAAATAATTAGCTCCTGAACGAGTTCCAGGTTTAAACTCAAAGACAACTCTCTAGAAAATAGCAGTCAAAAACTCAGAGTTCTGAAAAAATTGAACATACATATATTTATTTAAGAGTTCATAAAATTTAATTGATATAAACCCCAGAATAAGAAGCAAGAAATAGATACTTTAAGGGCCAGGTAGAAGTATTTGAGATACATGAAACTCATCCTAAGCTAATAAATAGGAAGAGTTTCTAGAGTAAGGAGTCAGAGAAGTTGTATCATGACAAATACAGTAGAATAAAAATAAACTACAAGCAATGCTGACTACAAAGAATGAATGACAAAAGTGTTTGGAGCCAGCTATGGTGAGGATGAGAGCTGGGCCCCCACACTGCAGCCCTGTGCCTGCCCTGAGCAGGTTGTCCTGTGGCAGGGTTACATCTCAGAGGAACTGGACTGAAGCACCCTTCTATCTGTTGTCCCATCCAGCCTGGGCTGCAGCAACAGTTCTCAGAGGCAGACAAGCCTCATTTAACCCTTTCCAGGCTGCTGCTGTGCTTCTGAATAAACCTATTATGAGCAGAGAAAAAATGTATTTTTTCCAGGACTCACTTCTAATCACTGTTAGCAAATTTGTTAATGTTTCAAGGGTATTATAATAACCAACTGGGGACATGATAGAGAGTGCTTCCCTACTGAGCCTTCCTTCTTCAGGAATCAACTGCTGGCAGTGTTGATTCACTTGCTAATACGGAAAAGAAAATGTAGAACCTTTTAAGCATATTTTTGAGCAAAACAGTGCAAGGCACATGTTGTGGTTTGACCCCAGCCAGCAGCCAATCCTCACACAGCCACTTGTTCACTCCTCCATCAGCAGGATGGGGAAGAGAATCAAAAGGGTAAAAGGTCAAAAACTTGTGGGCTGAGATAAAGACAGTTTAATAGGGAAAGTAAAAAGCAGTGCACACAAGCAAGGCAAAACAAGGTATTAATTCCCTGCTTCCCATGGGCAGGCAAGTGTTCAGCCATCTCCAGGAGAGCAGGGCCCCATCACATGTAACAGTTACTTGGGAAGACAAATGCTATCACTCCAGATGTAGCCACTTCCTCCTTCTTCCCACCACTTTATATTCTGAGCATGATGCCATATGGTCTGGAATATCTCTTTGGTCAGTTGGGGTCACCTGTCCTGGCTGTGTCTCCTCCAAGCCCCCAATGCACCCTCAACTTCCTCACAAATATGGCAGTATGAAAACATCTTGGCTCTGTGTAAGCCCTGCTGAACAGTAACAAAAACATCTCTATATTATCAACACTGTGTTCAGCACAAATCCAAAACTTAGCCCCATCTTCTCACAGTGAAGAAAGTTAACTCTAGCCCAGCTAAAACCAGCACAGCACAGAAGGTATTAACAGAAATTACAGTTTGGGGTAAATTAAGAGGGAAAACAGTGTTCAATTCCCACCAATAGCAGCTGTATGTGGTCAGGCTGATAGATAAATTAGCTAAATGGGGAGGCTCTGCTTCCTAGAAAGAGTAAAATATAGAAACTTCCTTCTCTTCAGACAGCAAGAAAAGATTTCAGCTCTCTTGTCTGGATGTATCCATTCACTGTTACATTTTTGTGTTTTTAGCAAGAATATATTACTCAAATATGAAGGAACATACCAAAACAGTTGACAGACAACAAAAGGCATGGAAGAATGAAACATATGAAGATGCTTAGAAGAGCAATGTATGTTTGCTATCCCAAATGTTTCTTGTATCAAAACATAAGGAGGTTTCAGAAAAGGATCTGAAGGATAGATAGGTGACAGGAGAGTTTAAGGAAAGTGTTTTCTGAATTTAAGTCATGGCCAGGGACATAGCGGGAAGTAGAAGCAAAACAAATAGGGAAGACAACAAGCACAATGTGGTGATAACTGCTGTCATGAAGCTGGGCTGAGTGGGTTCATGGGGCAGGTTTTCTGGTGAGGCACGAAAGAAAGAGCTAAGGATCAAGGAAAGACTGAAGTGGAGAGAAGCAATAGCTGAGGTCACTTAAGAGAACAGAGAGCAGGGAGAGGATGCCAAGAGTGACAAAAAAGTGATAGACATTAATGGATTGGAGGTCTCAAGAGGGCAGGGTGAGGCAAGGGGCAGAGGGTAAATATGCTTTGTTGAAAGAAGTAAAGAGGTGAGAGAGAAAGCGGTGCCCAAACGGATCAGAGGAGGACCAGTGTTTTGGGAAAACAGAAGCAAGTCTCTTTCAGTGAGTGGGAGTGTTGCTCTGGGCTTGTAAGTCAAGGGGGTGAGGGAAAAAAGTCAAGGGGCTAGAAGATCAGGCAGAATGTCAGCCAAGAAGGCAAAGTCAGCTTCAGATGAGATTATGAAGGAAAGCAGGAATCACAACTATTAGAGGTGGAGCGGGAGAGCAGCTGTGATTTGGACAGGATGCCTACTTACTAGTACCTCCCTGCTATGGAAGAGGCTGGTCAGGGCTCTCAGGCACACACTGCAGGAATAGTGCAGGGCCTTTAAAATATCTGGCAGTCTTTTAGATCCTAGTCTCTTCCCACCCACACCCCACCAAAATGAATAGCTCTATTCATTTGGGCCAGAGTATTGATTTCGGAGTGCTCCCTAACATGGAAATTCATTGAGGCCTCTTTGCCTTTGCTAAACCATTTCCTGAATGTTTCTTCAAGATCAGAGAGTGCCTCCTCCTGACCCCAGGAAGAGGGAGAGCCCAGCCTAGAGTGCTGGCAAGGCTGGTAAAAGTCAGTAATGAGCAGAGCAGCCCCAGACCACAAAGGCCAGCCCCATACAGTCAGTCCTCCCTCCTTTTCTTGTCAACACATGAACAAGCCACTGTCATTCCCTCTGTCCCAATGAGTTTGCCACTGGTTTAGGCAGACCAAGGATCTTCAAGCACAGCCTGCATTGTTAGGGTACAAGCATTCACATTTAAAACTCCTGGAGACAACTGCAGCACTCTGACATCAGTTTTTGATCAAACACATCACGTCTTTGTGGAGGGAGCCGGTGCAAGTGCTCTGAGATCATTATCGGGCACCGTGCGCAGAGCGGTAACGGTTTGACAGCTACTGCACCAAGACCTCTGCCTGTCACTTCTCCTGCTTGTTTGCTCTCACAGCTCTTCCTTTTCCTCAGCCTGCAGTTTTTTGCTCTTCACTTACAAGTGCTTTTTTAACACTTTGAGACTATGCTTTTGCTCTTATTTAGGCCACACCTAGTATGATGCTCTCTGGCATGGAGGACGTACAATAGCATAACATAATTGACAGGCATTCTACTGAAATGCTAACTACTCCTTACAGCCTGCGTGCAAAAGAAACCATGTTGAATGTGCAATATTTCTAACTTAAGACATCAGAGAATTAAAAGCACTAAAACAGGCACTTCATACTACAGACAGCTGTTGCCAGCTGTGCCTTTGAATAGAATTTCTAACAAAACTGGCCTCACAGAAATAAAAAAGGCTTATTAGTATCATCCCAGAGAGCAAATAGAAAATCATCTTGCATTCTGTCATGTTTTTACCTGCTCTTATTTGCTAGAGTAATCACATAGGTTTTCCAGAGGTTCTATAATTTCCATAAATCTTACACAATGCACATCATCCTTCAACAAGTTGATGGTTCACTGGATGTAACTTTCATGGGGTGCTTTGAGTCTGAGTGTTTGGCAGTTCAATTACAACATCAGCTCTACATCTGAAAGCAAAGGGTCAAGTGATCCTGGGCAAAGCAATCACCTCAATGAATTAATGTTTGTGTTAAGCTTCTGAAGAGACAATGTGTTATAGAAGCACCAACAATACTAGATGTAGATTTTCTTCCTCATAAGCCTTTTGCTTATGGGGACGTACAGATGACACATGACTCATTTTGAATTCTTGCATGAAATAGCTGTGACTCTTTTCCTGAAAGAAGGGGTAGCAGCTTTGCCCTCCAAAACCCAACAAAGTTCACACAAAGAACAGCGTTCCTTGTACTC
Organism: Lanius collurio; assembly: GCA_020086605.1. Lineage (NCBI taxonomy): Eukaryota > Metazoa > Chordata > Aves > Passeriformes > Laniidae > Lanius > Lanius collurio. The sequence continues at coordinate 17,499,649 of JACBWW010000015.1, forward strand.
CAAGTCTCTCTCTGTTATCCATGCACTTACTTTTCACTGTACATAAAATTACTTTTCACCAATTTTAAGCAAAGAAAAATGCTAAGTGACAGACAGCTCAGGTGTCTAAGCACAAATGCAGAAAGACTGAATAAAAATTCCTGCTGGTATTTTCAGGGGGACATGGTCATCAGACTTTCAACTAATCTCAAACAAGTTTTAAATCTTGTCTTAATGAGAATCACAAGAGGTCTCTTGGTAGTTTGCATTGTATGCATTACTAACCTCACAGAGTTACAAGCCATGAAATAACAAGAAAAGGGGACTGCAGGAAGGTAGATAGTAAGAGCTCAAGGATCTTCCATTCAAGCCGTCAGTATGAAAATTCAGCAGTCATATCTGCACTGCATGCTAATCCCATCCAGATTTTAATGTGCCCAAGGAGACTGACAACTAGGAGAATTAGGCTTCAACCCATCTTGAAAGTGAGCTACAGGGAGAACACAAACACATGAGTCACAGCATCTTTGGGGGATTGCACAGAGCTGACCTGATTAGTGCTGAGGATGAAAGAGCAACCCACAATAACACACTCCACACTACAGAGGCTGCAGAAAACCACCTTCAGAGCACACATGCATTCTCTTGCTGTGGCTGGCATGCTCCCTCTTTGGAAAGACAAACTTGCTGTGGTATCAGACATATTAATGAGGGCTACCTCACCGGGCTACAGCCAAGGCCTCCATGCATATCACCCAGCCTTGCTACATTCCAGTACTCATTACCCAGCTCAGCAGTGAGGCACAAATGGCCTTGCAAGGGCTTCATGCCTTTCTCTTCACATCATGGAGAGAAGTCTTACAACCTGCTCTGCTCATGTCTTGTTGAGACCAGCCGTGAATACATTCACACTGTATGGGGATAACTCCTGAATCTCTCATCTCTGACATCCAGCAAAAGGTGTGCTCCTGAGATCTCTAGTTAGCTCACTCTTCTGATACTTGTCACCAGATAGAAATGTATTTTGCAATTGAAGGTAGGATTAATTTTTACAGATATTTGAACATCAGAACTTAATAGAATATTATATTCCCTATTTCAGGCCACAGTTTAGTTCTACAAATATGGAATTATACTTAAAGAAACCACTTCAAAGGAGTCCTTTCTCAACAGTAGTGCACCTTTCTGTAAGTCTTTATAGGAACAACAATGGGATTGGACAACAGGACTCCTAAAGGGTACTGTATGATCCAGACTAGCACTATATGACAGACCAAATGTTCAGACCACCTGTCCAGACAGACCATCAGTTCAAACATTTCACAGACTTTATTTCCAAGTACATTATGAAATAGAATTACTGAAGAACATAGAAAGGAGATGAAAGAAGATGTGAGCATGGCCAAAAAAATTAAAGTGTGAAATAAACATTATTTTTAGGAACTTCCACATGAGAAGGATCCCTAGAGGAACAGGATCTCCTATCATCCAGCTGTATCCTCCAAGGGACCAAGAGCCAAACACCATTTTCAGAGGAGACCACAGAGTTTTGTGGCTGACAAGAATCACAACAGCAGGAGTTAAAAATGAAATATCATTATTACAATAAAAAGATAAAATTGAAGGTAGTATGAATCTGCTAACTTTTAGGGCATAAGCCAACTTCTAAATTGTCAGGTTAAGAAAAAAAAGAATCTCTGCTGTCTCTTCATCCTACGAAGGTCTCTGTGAAGGTGTTTGCCAAAGCTTTCTGGGGGCAGTTCAGTACAGTTGAGTGGAACCGGCTGTTAAAATCACAGGTGGTTCCTAAGGTAGTTGTTCAAACCCCTATCAGACAGAGGAGTACCCCTCCAGTTGTGCCCATTCTCCTCCTCATTTTCTCTTTTTCAGGCTCAGACACAGAAAACTGTGGCCCTCCCTTCATGCCACACTTCTCATCACAGTTCTGTGAGCAGAAACACCCTCAGAACCTGAAACATCTTTTGAATTTTGCATCCCAAGAGGATATGGGGCAGGGGGTGGCTGAGTACCACAATTCTTGTGCTCCAGGGTGACTACAGTGGGAAAGCTACAGGGTGGGGCAAACCAAAGCCTTCTCATTTACTCCTGTACAGCCTCCAATCCAAAGTGTCACTTTTCAGCTAACAGCACAACCTAAATAGTTAAAAACCAAACAAACGAAACAAAAACTCCCAAACCAAAACCAAACCCAAACAATCCAGCAACTGAAAAACCCATATATCTCTTTACCACGTAAAAGCTGGGAACAGACAGAGAAATTTAGGCAGGATGCCAACATCCTGCCACTATGCAGACAAAGCATGTCACACCTCTAGTTTGGACATTCACAAATAGATTCAAACTATTGATACTTTGGAGGCCAGTGAGCAGAAACAGGGAAATCTCTTTTTAAAATCTAATGGCTGTATTCAACTGCAAGACTCCCATGTGGGCAACAGAGAGTAGTAGACTTTGTGAGACAACATCTGGCCTCCCACCCAACACTTGTTTCTGCTGTAAGCAGCAGCATGTACTAAAAGAGTCATCCCCTTATGTCTGTGGGGATATTGAGGCAAGCTATGAATGCAACACTTTCTGAAATGAGCTAACAAATTAGTTAACCCTTTATTTTTAAATTGTCATGAAAATGCACCCTACACTCTAGCATGAAGACCATTGGCATCCAAGTTTGGTGATATTGAGTGCTAGTGGAAAATATGTAACAGAGTATTTTCTGTCTTGAACAAAAGCAAGTGCAGCCTTTACTGAGGACAGAGGATTAGGAAAACACACTTATCAAAATATGCTTCCCAACCCTTATTGGCCTCACATTCATGTTTCTTCTGGGACCAAAGAGAGTCAGAGATGGGAAGAAAAGTGAGCATTGACGTTTCTCAAGCAATCCTCAAAAGATGTTTGGTATGAGATGGCTTCATGAAACCATCATCCCAATTCCTAAGTAGTTCAAATATTGCTCCTGCCTGCCACCTCCAGTGCTGGTAAGCCTGTCCTTGTGCTCAGACACATCCAGCTGGCTTGTCACACACGTGGTTTGAATCACCGTGCACTGGCAGCGTGGTCTTACACAGCCCAAGCCCTGCATAAGCCAGAACAGCTGCTGCCCAAAGGAGACAGTAGGGTCTTGTACACGAGATACAGGTTCAATTCCCTCTCCCCAACAAGTTATTTTATTATTGCATCCTGCCATTCACCATCGGAAGAATAATCCTCTTCCTCTACACAAAGGGTTGTAAGAATAAAGAGACTGGTAGGAACTCTGATACTGGAAAAGCAGGAGAAATGTAAACCTCTCATGCATTTGCAGGAGCAGAAACAAATCTATAATGGCTCTGAGAACTGCACTAGGGTCCCATAGCTTAGGTTTAACTGCAGCAATTGTCCTTAGTGTATCTTTCAGAATAAGGTTTTCTGTATTCAGTCAAGACTTCAGGGAGGAATTTGGGTTTAATTCAAAGAACATGCCTGTTTAAACCTTGCTTCTGGGTGGAGTAATCAGAGGTGGGTTCAGTTATTTTATTTCTCCCATAAATAATGCGAGTCTAATGTGTCAGTCTTAGAAGTTCTTCCATCTGGAGATGGGACTTGTGCCAATTATGTCATATATTTCTTGCCTCAAGTGCCTCATATTTATTGTATAGGAATCAAAATCCTAAGCAGCTCAGGTGGTGAGTAGATTTCCTTGTTACAATGAAGCATATTTTATTGTAGAATTTTAGGCCAGCTTCCTGCCACTACATAACAAAAATATGATTAATCATACGTAAAATCCATATTTTGGAATAGAAATAGAAAAGAAATGTTCCAATGGCCCAATTTATCCGGGGAAATTTTATTTTATCATTGCTTGACAACATAATTTTATAGAATAAAACACTTTGTACTGAGGGGATTTCACTTCTGTGTTAAAATATATTCTTACTGCAAAATAGTGTAGAAAAGTTTTGACTTTTAGAAAAGATTAATAGGCTAGATAAGCTCATTCTAAAAGGACATGAGAAGAAACTTTTTACAGATGGAATTGTACTAGGCATAATCTTATTTTAAATGAAAAATAAATAAATGCATGGGTAGAGTTTATGCATGGATGGGTTGGTTCAGGGTTTTTTTTGTGAATAGAAAAATACGGTTTTATAAATTACAATGAATTCACAGAAATTTGCAGCAGAGGAAATCATTAAAACATTATACCATCCAAATACGTGTGGCAAGTGTGTGTTTACATAATTAAAAATACTTAAGACTTGACAGAGAGATTTTTATCCAGGCATTGCAGAGAGCTTTCTGAAGATGGGAAACATCATTTTGCAAGGGAGCAAGGCAGACAGAAACCAGGGAAGTGGCCTTCCAAGTGATCTACATGGACAAAAAGCATAGGACAGAAAAGAGTTGTCCTCAGAGTTTGGTCTCACACATTGAAACTATACAGCTTACAGTTAACACATGGCATTGAGTGTGTGGAATTTTTCTTGCTACAGAACACTGATAGATTGCAGTATAGCAACTCTTACACTAGTTTCCAACTGGTACTGTCTTTTCTGGGATTTGAAGCTGCTTCATTTTGCCAGAGGAAGACTTCTTATTCACAGGGGAAAAAAAATACGTTTTCGTGTTAAGGCCAGTTGATTTTTGCACTTAATTTTGAAACTGATTTTGAGCACACTGCCTTTCTCAGCACTAACTATTAAATAGGTCATCCTCATCCATAGGAAATTTTTAGGTGCCCTCCTGAAATATGACAAAGTTTTTCCGTGCAGCAGAGACAAAAAAGGAAAGCTGGAGTATTTGAGAAAAGAACTTGACTACTGTATTTAAACTTCGGGTATCATAAACTTTTAGTTGCCAATATGACAAAACATTTCTACCTGCATGTGCACTACAAAAACACAACTCTATAAAGAACATAAACAAAAAATCTTTTCCTACTTCACATTGAGAATGTCCTTAAATCTTTTATTAGATAGAAAATTTAACAGAAGGTTGCTACAGGCCCCTACAGCCCAGTCAGCTCTTGACTCTGCTCATATTCTGTGCAGGGTCCTACAACACTTCTACAGCCAGGAGTGAACTTTCTAAACCTTATTCCTTGCCTTTTAATTCCCATGCAATATTCTAGTAAAACAATTACAAGAAATATACAAGTTGATCCCTTAGGATGATAGAATAAGCCTCGTGGTGAACGGTTGAGAGAAAACATCAGGAGTAAAACAGCCCCAGGTGTCATTAGACACTTCAGTATCATCACTCACAAAAGGTACTACTGATACTTTTTCATATCCAAATTCAACCTTCTGGTGGGAACCAGGATGAAATTCTGTTACCTGAGTTATGCTGTAATCAGTTTGGGGTGAATTTGGAAATTCTCTGTAAACTGAAACCAAACTGAACACTACCACGCTTTGCTGCCAACACAGGCTTCTCACATAGCTCCAAATTATCTGGTATCACAAGTGTAAATCACAGCTTAATTGTAAATAAGACAAAACCAAGATATAATAGGACAATCTTTTTTGAATGAGAGCACATGCATAATAGAATTGTAAAACTGAAAGGCATTCTATGAAGACTTTGATTTAAAAATATGCTATTAGTTTTTGCTCTCTTCAGTTGGTCAGCCAGGCTGTGGAGTAGAATACATATCTGCTGAGATCCTGGTCCCTGCCATTTCTGGGTTGCCAAATAAAACCAAGAAAAGGCAGTTGGAAGAGAGTTACTCAGTAACATTTCTGCAGGGATTTCCATCTGGCAGTGGAACAGGTGAACTTGAGCTTAAAGTTCAGAAAAAGCTCCAGAACCACAAAGAGATTATTTACTTTTTTGGGGTGGAAAAAAAAAAGTCTGATAAAATCTGATGGCTTACAAAATTCTTTTCCTGGTACCAAAGCAGTTATGAGAGCAGTTGGTGTTGGACTTGTACCCTTCATGTTAGTGGACCATCTTCTGACTGTTTTGAAGAACCTGGCTCTAGCCTATGGCCATAAGAACAATTATTTTACTTGCATTGTACCTAAAATCAATATCCAAACATTGTAATTATCACCTGCCACATACTATATGGCTCTTCCTTTTTTCTGAGTAGGAGAGGAAGACAAGTCAGAAGGAGGCCTGTTTGTAAAGTAACAGGAAAAAAGTATTTTTCATAGCCTAGGATGTATATGAAACCCAGGAACTTTAATATCTTATACTCCTTATATGCCAGGTTTAATGAGCAAATGAGAAGGCAGATTGGCTTTTTGTGTTTATCCATTTCCTCTTACATTTAGATTGTGAGATAAAGCTCTGTGTCAGGCCAAAACTATTTCACCCATCACAACATGTCAGCAACTGTGACTCAGAACACATTACAGTCAGGAAGAAAAAGATGCAAAGATAAGATATTAGGACTGAAATCAATACAGGATTCTCTTTTACATATCCCAACAGTCTCATTAACTTCAAAGTAGCTGATATGAATGTAATTAAAGAGCAGAACAAACAGCAAAAGGGGAAAAGAAACCACAGGACCCTGTTTCAAGATCCTCACTAAAATGGCATAGCACAAGGCTGTAGCATAAATCACAGGATCACTCTGTCAAGCCTAACAGAAATTTTTTCAACAAATAATAGTGACATTTTAAACAATGCAAATTGTATAAATGTGGGCATCGGCAGTTTAAACACAAATAAGCATTGCCACCAGGGAATAACTCTCTACAACAACAAACAAGTTCTTGGTGCTCTAATGTGCTAAACTCAAATCACAGCTGGCTGCTAGAACAAAACCTATCTGCTACCCACACAAGATAATCCTATAAAAAAAGGAGAACCAGGAGCACCATGACAGAGCTGGATACTGGAGACTTTCCAAGTCAACTTTGCATTGTCACTGCCAGAAAGCACCACTGTGCAGCACTGAAATGCACATCATTGTTAGTAATTAACACCATTAACCTGTTGGGCTGCTGTCAGGTTCACAGGCTAATGTGCAAATATAAATGACAATGCTTCTGTGTGCCGTGGGTCATACAAGTCATTCTTAGAGAAAGCAGATGTCCATGGGACAGACAAAATTCTAACCTCAAGGGCAGTCAATGGCAGCAGTTGCAAAGAGGAGGCTGGGTGGGTTGTGGGTCTTTGAATCTTCCATGGTAATAAAGCAACTTTCCACTTGCACAGGGCAATGGGCTTGGCTGGGCAGCAGGAGAGAGCCCGAGCTGCTACACCCCCAACATCCCAGCCTGTACAGAAAGGGGAAAGCTGAGTCTCCATGCATCAGGAAGGCAGCAGTGGCACATTGATAACAGGCAAAGGGCAGCTACAGGGAAAAGGTGCAAAAGACTTCAGGGGAAAAATTTCTTCCAGTGTTCTTCATAAGCTCTAAATTCCTAAATCCTCCCCCCTCCTGTTCACCCTACAAATGTGAATCAAGGGATCAACAGATCAATGGGATAATTGCATGGAATGTCTTTAATGGAGCATCAGCCCCTGTTTCTTACATACATTACTGAATGCTCCTACGAAGTGCTAAATTAAAATTTACGGCAGTGCTAATTGAAGTCACATTTGTGTGTGTGCTGCGTGCTGTTAGGCAGGAGGAGATTTCTTTCGCTGGAGATTAAAATTTCAGTAATGTCTTTTTGTGCTTAAACCAGTTTAATGCAAAAGCAAAACAATTTTAGGAGGCTGTTAATGGATTAGATGGCCAGTGTTGCTGTCTAGCTGTGTTCCAGTTTTTCCTCTGTTGGCTCTGTGCTGTCTGTTGTCATCTCCTAATTATCTGTTCCTTTTTCTGTTGGCAGCTTTAACATGTTGGGGGTATTATTCAAACCCAAATTAATTTGTGTTTTTCAGGAATTGCTTAAAGAGTAGGAGTTTTATTTGGAGCTTGATATGGCAATAAATTTTTTATCAGCTGCAAAAGAGAAATGTTTTTCCTGGCTGTCTTGCACTGCCATGAAACTATTCACATTGATCAATAAGAGCAGAGAAAACTCTGGTGTTTCAAAATAAAATAAGAACTTCTCAAGTTCTTGGCAGCTTATTTGTTTCCACATGCCCTATCATCATTAGCTCCCACCTATGGTAGTTTCTGAGGGCAGAAAGCTATGGAATTTGCAAAAACTTGGAGAGTGTGTCTGCTCAGGTCTTAACTGGCACTTGAACTGCTGCTGATGGCAAGTGAGTTCAAGTATATAAGGAAAGAAGTCTAGCCTTTAAATCCTGGTACTTTCATTCATGCAGCCAATGAATTAATAAGTAAGAACACATTTTTATAATGGTAAATATATATTTCAAATCCTGCTAGGTGCTGCAAACTCACAAGGCCCTTTAGAGCATGGAGCTTTGAATGCCTTGCAGCCATTCTTCCTAATTTATGCACTGTTTAGTCACCATCCACAAAAATATACAATGAAAAATAATTACTTATAGAATTCTAAGGAGAAAATAAGTAATGAATATATTTCCTAATAGATACTGAGAAAACACTGGGTTTGCATAATCCAGTGTTCCAAATGCACTACCTTCCAGTAGGCTCTGCATTTACAAGAAGCAAGCTGCACTGAAGCATTTATTCCAGCAGTCCAGTGCCATCTTTTAAACATTAAAAGTCCTCTGTATTCTCTCCTGAAAACCATCTCTTGGGAAAAAGGAGTAAAGAGAGGGAGAGGAAGACAAAATAAACACAAAAAGAGTTAACCTGAAACTGATCAAACCCCATTTTCATCCCCTGCATTAGAAATCTTTTTTTTATTTCAATGCTGAATTCATTTTCAAAGACATGCCGATCCTTTTGAGGGGAATTCCACATCTTACAGCTGTGCAATCTGCCCTGCAGTGTACGCCTTACTCGCCCACCTGCTCACTGCAAAACACCCTGAACTTCCCAGAGCGGAGGCTGAGCCAGAAAAGTTGTGCTTTAGATGTGTCACTGACCTCCAACAGAGACCATATAATACTGAATGCTCCCACATCGTATTTTAAAGTAAAAGTGGTAAAATTCAAAACTGCATAAGGCTAGCAGAGCTCTTGTTACTTTGCAATGTTGTGTTGTATTATGCATGGTCATCTGTTAATAATGCATGGTTTTATACAGCAGTTAAAAAGCAATTTCATTAAACAATTTCATTTTAAGAATAATTTGTTAAGAATGCAGTTTCTGAAAAAAGGCTAAGTTCTTGTTCCGCATTCAAGATCTAACCCACATTCTGAGAATAAAGGAAAAATCATAATTTAAACACATATGACAATTCATGCTTTGAAATATCGTGTAAGTCTAGCCTTAACTACCTCTCATTTGATATTTTATTTTTGCCCGCTTTTTTCATTCTTCTTTATTCATGTTGATTCAAAAGTATATACTCAAATTTTAATTTTATCTTTTGCTGTGCATTTTGGTGCCAACAATGAGTTGAACTGTACCTATTTAAAAGCTCATTTACTAGGGCAAAGTGATGTCATTTTTTCTCATAAGGACTAACCTTTTTTTATTATCATGGAAGACTCAAAGACATGACCTTTGGTATTGAAAATATTGTGGCAACTCCTACAACTTCTAACTTGAATACTATAAAGTATGCTTGCTTTGTAGGAAGCAGAGCACTAAAACATGTCCTATATCTGGCAGAGATATTTATTTTCAGCTTTCATCTCACGCATGCATTAACTACTGAACTGACTATATTGTTGGTAGAACAATGGGTCAAGCCCAGACCTGGTGGAACCTATCTGATGGGCAGGTGTATCAATGGGAAAGCATGCATTCACTCTAACAAAAACACAGAGCTGAAGTCAGAGGCACGCTATCCCCTCTGCCTTGTTAGTGGAATTAAGGCATTCCCTCCGTGACAAGTACTAATGCACAACCAGCTCCAGGAGGACAAGCATTGTCACTGAGGAGGAAAACATGCTCAGCAGCCAGCCAAAAAGAGGGGAGCAAGACTGCTCATGTACAATGCAATCACCCACATGTGCAGACAAAAAAATGTGGCAAGTGGAAAGAAATACAAGGTCTATCTCAGCCTGAAAAAGCTGAACTGCCTCTTTCTCTTCTTTTTAGTGTGTGTGGAGTTTCTTTGTTTTGATTTGTTTATAACAGAAATCACAGTCATTCCCAGGTCCAGACAATCTCTACAGTGAGAGCAAGCAGCATGGTCACCCTGCACAGTTTTGTTGTGGATGTTGTGATATTTGATGTCTCCTTTCCATTCCTCCTCCTCCTTAGAGCGCCTTATTTATGAGAAATACTCTTGTCTGTTCTAGAACAACAGCTTTCTAACCCTTGTGGCCACAGAACTGATCTCAAAAACAGCTCCTGGGGTGACAGTAGTGACCTGACAGCAGGGAGGTGACCACTGTGGATGCTCACACCACAGCCCTCCAGACCAGAGAGTCTCCCACTGAATATCCTGTTAAAATTCTGGAAAACAATGCAGTCTGATAAAATAAAAGATGAAAGCAGACTGTCAATAGAACAGTTCACCAGGCAATATATTCTGATAACTGCCAGCTGCACAGCAGCACATGCCCATGTCCAGTATCAGCCTATTACCAGGGAATTTTGAGTAATCCATGCCAGGGATCATAGAAGTTAAAGCAAGTCCAACCATTCTACTGCAAACATATGGAGAAGTAAGGCTGATCTTTCTGCAGGACAGTTGGTTTACTTAGAAGACTCTTTAATTACTTTATGAGTATTTTTTATTTTGTTTAAATCAACCTTTTCACCTCTTCCTCCCCAATCTGGACAGAAGAGAAACAAGATAATAAGGCAGAGGTAAAAGAGAAAAGACTCTTTGAATTTCTGATCCAGACTGCATTTTCAAGGCCAGCATACCAGGAAAAGCATTTGTTTGCATATCAGCTCTGAAGGTGCAATAGACTGGAGCACAGAAAACATGGTTCTGCCTTATGTTCACAACCCCTTTCCAACATATTTTTACAGTTTCCTAAAAGACAATTTGCAATCTCTGATTCTATATGCAGACTACTGAAGAAGTCAGCATGACTGAGCATTAGAAAATGTGGTTTAAAATACACATTTCAATTCATTTTAGAAGTGGTTATTTTTAAAGAGAGAGATTATGAAAACTTTCTTCATAAAATGAGATTTTAATTTTCTTTCAGATGACTCTAAATTGTTTAGTTTTGCATCTCTATCATGTACATCATGTTAACTATACCCAAAAAAACCCCACATTTCTTTGAAATTCTGGGTCTCACACATCTAGATTAATATTTCTTGACCTCCCAAAAAAAGAGAAAATTAAATGTGCACTTGCTAAACATCTCCCATAAATACAGTTACTTTGGAACACAAAGTCCTTCAAGAATAATGTAGGGTAGGATTTTTCAGTTCACTATTTTTCCTCTTTTCTAAATGCCAGGATCTCACAGTGGCCTACCAATAATAGGATCCAGCAACAATATTTCCTTGTGGCTGAAGATCCACTGGGAAATGCTGACCACAGAGAGACACTTACAGGACAAACCTGGACCAAATTCCATGGATCATTAACATCCTATAACCTTTCAATACTTTGTGGTGGTAAGGCATAAAATACTCACAAATATCAAACTGCATGGATTCATTAAATATTTACAAGAATTTTTAAGACAGTAGAAAACTTAGAAAAAGTCCTCCTATTTTATATACTTTTTGGTCAAGATAAATTAGCTTAGCTGAATAAGCATTCTTGTAAAATTGGAATGGGTCCCTTTCACAGGCAGCAATATTCCCCTTAGTTTTGCTTCCAAAGAAATGGTGCCAATTTATTATTTTTTTGAAAGGAATTGCATAGTCTGTAACTGTTTCTCAATTAAGGATACATGTTCCCGTGTGTATTTACCCTCTCAGTTAGAAATACACACATTTTCACTAGTTAAAATGTGATTTGCTTCAATTGCCAGCAGTTAGATCCTTTACCAAATGGAAGAGTCTATTTCCAAACTTTGTACTTCATGAGGTCTTGGCAGACACTGACCAAGATAATTAATATTATTTGCCTTTTGGTGAATTATGAAGTGAGTTTCAAAGTTCCTACACATTCTAGAGGAGTTTTTCTCCTTGAGCAATCTCATCTTTTTCCTGAATTGTCTCCAACTTATCATCAGTTTCTTTGAATTGTTGATGACAGACTGTGACACTGCAGAGAAATCCCAGTTAGATTTGCTGTGACATTCTCTGTTTACATCTTACCTCTCCTTGCTCATATCTCCAACTATGGTTACATCTTAGAGAATGTCATGAAGTCAGTGCTACGTTGACTTCATGACATTTCTCTGACTAGAACATTTCCACCACTCTCTAAACTCATCACTTCTCAGGCAGTCTCCCATTCTGCTGTCAAAGCTTTAATATTTTTACCTTCATGTTCCATCTTATCCTGATTGTATAAACATTCAGGTAATTACATTTCCTCTACCTCACCAATTCATGCACAAAGGTCTATTTCACTCGCCTCTTCATAATTCTTTGTTTTTTCCCCAATCCTGTCTCATTTGCAATGGCAATCAGTGAGGATCTGTTGTGCTCCTTTGGGTCATCACTAAATATCTAATCTAGCATGGAGCAGAAAGGAAACAGAGTCAGCAACTGACTTTTAACATACACAAAAAAAATTTAAATGTTGCAGAAAATGTCATGTAAACACGAGTACACTTGCTGAATATTCATTATTGCATGTTGGTAGAACAGTAGCACTGATACAAGAAATGTGAAAATGAAGGTCTGGAGTTGTAATGTATAGCCTTTTTATTAATAACTCACACTTTTTTCCCTGGTTTTTACATGCACACTAAATTAATTAGACATGTAAAAGACATTTCTCGCTGGCCAATTCAACTGCTTTGGGCAGTATTCCACCAGATTTCCAGACAATTAACAGCTGTAACATCTGGAAATCTCAGACAAACAGCCACCAACCATGCAAAAATTGACTCCATTTCACACAAGCCTTTGCTGCATCCCAGAGTTCAGTCACAGAGATCACAGGAGGCAGGCATGCACCGGATACACTGGAGGAGCTGCACAAGCATGGATCATCTACACATGCACATCCACATGCTCATACAGAGATGTCGGATTGGCTGTTCTGAGGAGGACTGGAAGTTATGATATGGTGACCATTTTATTGCTGAGCTTTCCATCAGCTCAGCACTGAAACATCATTGAGCTCTGTATCTTCCTATCCTGCAGGATAGAAAGCAACACACTGGCAGCACTCACGACAGGAGCAGGAAAAGCATTAATCCTTTTGTTTTGGTGTCAAAGATCAAATCTAAGGGACTCAAAATCAAAATCTCAATTTGTTCCTGTCCTTTCTTCCATGGGGCATGTATCCTCTAGACATCAGGAACCAAGTAAATACAGTTTGTATTGAGCTACCTTAACCATTGTAAGGATAGATCTGAGTGATGATACAAAAATACCAATATTTTCTCAGATGTTCTCAGAATCCTGGCTAAGGTTTTTGAATCCTGTTGGCCCAGAGCTGGGATCCTAAAATTCCTGGGCACACTACCTCATCTAAGCGCTGAACACCCAAAATGTTGTGGCATGACAGTGCCTTTCTCGGTCAATAATAAGTGAATAGTAAGTCTCCACAGTACAGAGCCTTCAGAGCTGGCTACTGACTTCCATGATACAACATTGTTTGACCCCTGTACCTTTGTCTACAGGTTGTTCCTGATACTATATCATGGCACAAGATCAATGCCAAGTCCTCAGCAGCTGTCTCAGAAGAAAGAGCATTCCTACAATCAATCAATCTGCAAAAAAAAAATGCCAAAAGTCACATTTCTGACTAAAAAGGCTTTCCACTTCAAGGCTTATTCCACAATTCAGTTCAGCTGACAAATGCAGAGATGAGGAATTCTCAACTGTGCAGTTTCCAGTAAGAGATGACCCACCCATATTTTTAGGAGAACTGGGAAAAGAGAAGTAAAGCCCTAAAAAGTATATAACTTAGACAGTACCATCAGGATGTAGCTCTGGGAAAATGTTACCACTTGCCTACAAGAAGAGAGTCAGCATCACACAGGATCAGCTCCCAACATTCCCAGAGTCAGTGTGCAGGGGCTGAGCATGGCTCAGAAAAGGTATAACTCCTTTGTCCTTACATTCCCATGGAAAAAAAAGTATATCTGAAATGGCACATAATTAAGTGGGGATAAAGGAGAGTCTTTGATGCCAAAGTTGTGGTGTATTTACACCACAGAATGCGAGGCAGTTGAGTGGTGTCAGAGAAAACACAAAGTCTGCATGAGATGCTGTAAATGTATAGAGAAAACCTTACAGGCATGTGCAGAGTTCTGACCATATCCAGACCCAAACATCCACCACTCTCTTTATCCAATTACCATTTTATTTAGCTGAGCAGTGCTTAACTGAAATTCTTCAAGGTTAGGGCCCCAGGAAGAGTCGCTTTTCTCTGTCAATTCTTTGATTGATTTTACCTCCATCTCTCCAAATACCCTGGGATGCCCCCAAACCATTTGGGATAAGCAAACTTGTGCTGAATTTTCTGTCTGTCTCATTCATTCACTACTTAAGCAGGGAAAAAAAACCCCAACCTTTGCTTGTTCAGCTAGCTTAATATTGAGGGTAGGCAGTGATGTCCTTCTCCATGAATATGCTAAAATTAATCCAATTTGCATAGGAACATATAAGCAGCAAATATTTATTCATGATTGGGAGGGAGCTGATCCAAGTATGTATACTAAAGGTAGACATTAAAAAAAAGCATAAACATTGATCACCATAGCTTTCCTACAATTAGCTACCAGGTATAATTAATTTGTGCTTGCAGTCATATTAAATCACTAACAAGCATAACATGTTTGAAATAAAGAAATAATTCAAGTAAAATGCAATTAGGGAGATCCAGTTATTTCAGTCTGGGCAAAGTGACCCTCACTCTATAGCCTGATAGTTAATGAAGCTGACTTTAAAAGAATTGCTTTTTCTCCCCATGATTATCTTTGTCTTTTCCTAAACTTCGTACCAAAGCTGAAAAAATTAATTAAATTTGCTACACAGTCTGGAGGAGTAAAAAGTAAGAGATATGTCAGCAACAGAAATGGCTGCCTTCTTATAAGCAGTTTGCCAGCAAAGGGAGTCATATGCAGGATTACTGTTAAAGTGAAGCAGAAGGAGATAAGAACCACATAGGCTTGTATTTTTGCATACTTTATTTAAACATTGTGAAAGGTTGTGTCCCTTAGCGGAAACCATTCCATTTCAGGGGAAGACAAAATTGCCAGACTGTATTTTTTTTACTAGAAGACAGATCTTTACTTCTAAAAAAGATCTCCAGTTTGTTATTTTGATGCCTTTTTTTTTACAAAAAAAAAAAAAAAAAGACTCCTGGCCATGAGCTTAAGGCCATGTTTGATCAAAAACAGCTCAGGAGGATCAATAAAAGCCAGCAGCTCACTGTCTTGATGCTTTTCTGCTCAAGGCTTCTAGGAAGACAATTGCCATGAGCAGGGAGCACGGGAACATTTCTGTGAAAACCTGTGCCACTGCTGCAGCAACCCTGAGCACTTGTGCACAGATGATTCAAAAGTATTTTAGCAGTGACTGAGGACCCAGACACACTCATGCATCATTAAGTAGCCCTTCTTTAGTTTGTTGGTGATCCTCTGCTGGAGATTTTGAGTGTTTTCATCAGAGCCATGAGAGTGGACTGTTACTTGTCTGTAGCTCAAGCAAAGTTCTTTAATGGACAGGAAAGTTGGTCTGAGCTAAGCTTAAAAACAAGTCACCACAGCAGAGGGAGAAGCATTTATCTCATCTGATAAGGCCTCATTTCCACTGACCACCCCATTGGATTTAGGCAGCCTACAAGCACACAGATCATGGTGCAAGAGTAGGAACAAAGACAAAAAATGAGAGCTTAAATAAAAAAGAATAAAAATCTCACTAGCTTCTGTGCTCATCTGGTACCCTGTTGCCACAATATTTAAGCCCCTAACTAGCTTCTGCATCTATCACCTTGTGGACAAAATATTCATTCTGTCTGTGCAAAGGTAGAAGGAGGAGAGGATGAGAGGATTTCAGCATTGTTGCACTCCTCAATCAGCAAATGACTAAGATATTTGTAATTTGGTTCTGAGAAAGAGGAACACTTTTTAAAAAAAGAGAATTCCTGGAACAGGTGCAGTTAAACACAAATACTTTTCTCATTATTTCTGCCCTGTTTTAGCAGAGCAGAATCTTACACACAGTTTGTAAATAAGTGAGACTCATGTAATGGAGAGGGGATGAACAGCTTCAGAACCAAGCAAGGCAGAGATGGCTGCACAAACACACATGGAAGGCCAGCAAAACTAGACTCTACTCAAGCACCTCTGCTCCCTGCTATACCCTGAAATGAGAAGTTGTGTTCCATTTTTCAAACCCATCCAAGTGATTCTGAACAGAGACTGGGGAAACAAGCACAAAAAAGAAATTCCTTCCTCCTATAGGAACAATAGCACAAGGAGCTGAGGTAGAAGATTTTCTCAGGCTGTGCCAGGACTTACCCTAGTCCTTACATGAGCTTCATTCTTTCCATTAGTCTACATCAGCCCCATTTCATCTGCTTCACCTTTTGCTCCTTCTTTTAAGGGTTCCTCCCATGCATACAACCCCTTCCCAGCCACATCCACCCACAAAAATACCTTTATTAGATAACATTATCTCAATAGAGATCTAAGCTAAGTTATCTGTCAGAACCCAATTTATTTGTTAAAAAATAGGCATTCATTTGCTCCATTAGGTTGCAATGGATTATACTCTATCCTGCTGCCCACCCTGGGTCTAACTTTTTTTCCGCTTGGGTTGCAAATACTATTGAATTGCCTTTCCTAAGCATCAGTTCAGCAGTCAGGAATGATAAAAAAAAACCAAACAAACCAAAAACCCCACAAAGGCCAACCAAACAAGTAGAATATTGGGATTTTTTGTAGTTTCCAGCAAAGAACACCATTATGTTATTATGTATATCATGTACAAATTGAAGGTTTTCTCACACTTCACCTGCCCTGGGGGTTGTGCTATCCCCTCAGTGCAAAAACAATAGGTTTCACAGCTCAGGCAAAAGATAACAATGCTAAGCCCAAGTGAAGAATCAAGAGGATGTTTACCTTGGGGTCATTGAGGAGGAAACTGGATTTTCAGAGCCTCTGTAACATTTTTCTGAATTTGCTTGCCTTTGCCACGAACATGGCAGGTACTAGCACCAAGTCAAGCATCACAGGTTTATCATGTCTCTCAAATCCTTCAGTGGGCATTTCCCCAGCTGTCCCCAAAGCCACAGAGGTGCACATGATGCACTCAGCCTGAGCACACAAGTAGCCTGCACAAGAAAGTCAGGTCTTGACACCCCACCTGACCTGTGATTTCACATGTAAGTTGAGTGGTGAGAAGTCATTGTGCAGCAGTGAGGTTCAGGCTCTGTTTTCTTTAACAAGATTGAACAAAATCGACTGTGTTGAGAGACAAGTTCAATAAAAGCATGACAGAGGTTTTGGGCATTTGCCTGGTTACACAGTTGCCCTCAATGGGCATTTTGCCAGAGCTCCAGCTTTTACATAAATGGGCATTTAAGCCTTTCAGGAAAGGGAGGGAGCCTGCAGGAGGAAGCTACAAGATCATTTACAAGGTAATGGTCACTTTTCCTCCTGTTTTCGAAAGAATATAATTATACAGTTTTATCTTATTAATATTAGCTTTGGAATAAATATCTAATACTAGTCTTGCGCTGCATAGTACCCTTTTCAAACCTTCATTGTATTTTCTATACACATACACATGCGTGTATATATATGTACATATATGTATATACATACACACAGAGAGAAACGATTTTGCTGCCAAATCCTCTCCAGGATTCCCACTAGAGAAAAAGCATTACAGCCACCATTGTATGCAACTGAGAGGACAGCTGAGCAGGCTGAGAATTGTCAGCCTGGAGAAGAGACAACCTGGACAGGTAATGCAAGACAGAGCTCAACAAATTAAAGAGTGTCTTTGAAAAAAAATGATAAAAATTGATTGTATGCTGTCTTCCAGCTCAAAAACTAAGGGACATGGCATAAAATGTGCAAAAACAAGGCTTGGGAAAAAATAAAAGATGGCATTTCTGCCTGTTACAGAACTCCTTGCAAGGATGTTGTGGATGGGAAAAATTTGCACAGGGAACCTGTACCAGAAACTTGAAGAAACTGATATTTTGGGGCTATCAAACAGAAAAAACCCCACACATTATGTTTGTGAAATGTTAGAGTTGGGAGTGTATTTGGAGGCACTATATTTTTTTCTTTACTTTTATTCTTCCCTGTGTACCTTCTTGTAACCACCTGGATGGAGGGCTTAATGAACGCTTAGACAGAGGAGAACAGATGTTCTTAAACTCTCAAATTTTCCGTCTTTCACAGATAACCTGCATTGTGGTTCTGTTCATGTATTGCCCTAACATCTGCTTAAAAGACAATCAGCAGATGAGCAGAAATTCTAAGTCAGTCCTCTAGAGCCTAGAACTAATAATTTTAACCACTCCAGAACTTTCCTCTCTGATAGAGAACAAACTGCTATTCCAAGTCCTTTTCTGGAGGAAAAAGTATCCTGAGATGTGGCTCACAGATCCAACAGTACACAGATTTACAGTACATTAACTATGGTCATGGGAAAATGTTGGGTTTTTTCTTCTATAAAGAGGGTCTTGTGTAATATGTAAATGCCACAAGGGATTAGCACAAGAAATTATTTTTGCAGCGTGTGAAAGTGTGCTGTGCCAATTCTCAGAAGGTCCAGCTCCAGCCAAGCTTCATGACAGACCCAGAGGCAAGTGCACAGTCCTCAATACCATTGCCCATTAGAGATGGGGAGAACCAGCTGAGAAGTCAGAAACACAGGCAAAAATAATAATTTACAGTCATTTCATTGCCCAACCTATCTGAATTAGTCCTGACAGAAAACAGTTCAAGCAGAAAATCCCCTTTTTTTTTGTAACTTAATATTTTATAGGTATTCCATCCTTACAAGAAAGTCCTACACCTTTAAAATTAGAAGAAAGCTCATGAACTTAAAAAAATGGACTCAATATTTTCATGATCATGTTACATAAGTTTCTATATGAAGACAGACTATGTGAAATTGTGGAGGCTGAGTGTAATGAGAAAATTTTATTATGTTTGTCAAAAGAAAAAACAATTTTTTTTTTGAAGTATAGGCTTACCTGAGGCACCCATTGTGGAAAAAATTCTCTTAATATCTTTTGACAATTTAGTTCTGTTTGTTGTGGGAAAAACCATCCAAAACATGGGCACATAGAGACCATGAGGTCTCTGTAAATACATTTTTGAGCTTGGTATGTGTTCTGCACCATATATGGAAAAATAATATAAAAGGACTAGAAGATGCATACAGGTTGGGAATGAGAGTATTGTTATCTATGCACAAATATTCCAGGTTAAACTAGGTATATTTTCAAGGTTTGGATTCTTTCTTGTCAAAATAAGGAAAGCAGTGGCCTAGAATAGAATAGAATAGACTGAGAAATTATCAGAATCATCCTTTTTTATTTGCTAGAACAAAGCATTTTAAAGACTGGCTGATTGGAGTCCCAGGCTACCCATTAATTCTTAAAACAGTGATGTAGCAATTGTCCAAATTTGATCATCTGTTCATATTTATAAATTGGGTATTTGGGCTATAAAATGGTGTCCTACAGATCAGATATAACTCAAAAGAAAAAAGTCCTAACTAGTATAGTGAGCTCTTTTGCACATCTGAAGTTACCAATTCATGCTTAAGGCTTCAAACAATTATGAAAGAGACTGGAAAGACCAGCAGACCACAAATGGCACGAAAGAAGCTTGCAGGATTAGACACGGTTTAAGTAATATTGTTGAAAACATACAGTAGAGTTTAAATAAAAAGCAAACTGTAATGTGCATAAGAACTTACACAGGAAGCAGACTGAAAAACAACTACAAGCGAGGAGGAAAATGAACAAGTCTATTTGATCTTTCCAGCTGACTTAAATATGAACACTAAAATAAAATAGTGACAACTAATTTGTGATGTAAAATTATTCCTGGTTTAATTAAATTAAAATAAATTAATGCAATTAATTATCTAGGTTGGGAGATGTGTCTACCCAGACCCATTGAGGGGAAGCAGGTGTATCAGAATGACCTAAATTTCATTCAATGTTGGAAATTACGAGTTAGATTTTCAAAGCTTTCCAAAAGGTTTCAACTACATACTGCATTCCTGGCTCCATGACTACACCCTCTGGAGCATTGCTGTGACTTTTCTTATATCCTCACTATTTTTTCCTGCTGCAACATAACAGGCAAAATTACAGAAATTACTCTTATGTTACTGCCCACCATACCATTCTGATTCTATCCTCAGCATCCTTTTGAAAGTTTGTGAAATGGGAGCAGGACAGCTTTCATTCCTCCTGCATATATTCCCTACACTATATTAAAAATTCTGATACCATGCTGCTGCTCTGATTATGGAAGAATGGCATAGATGTATTAAACAAAGACAGAAGACTTTCCAAGCTTCTTTTATTTTTACATAATCTCCTGGCCTGCCAAGTGGCCCAGCACATGGTGTATACAGATGCACTAGAAGACAGACAACTTTCATACCATAAATTCCTTTGCTACTCTTCTGATGTGAATGACAACAAAACTTTCTGCCTTATCAAAGATTGCCAGTCTAGTTATCCATGCATAACAGTAGTTTATATTTGAGAATAGCTTTTTCTGACCCTCTTTTCCATTTTACTCCTGCACTCCCCCCAACTGCCTTTTTTTTTAAGCAGCAATTTGCTTTCTACCATTTGCTTTCTCAGCAGGACTGTTATCAGCACTAGTCACTAACAGAGGACAGCTGGTAAGGGAGAGGAAAAAGTCAGACTCTTAAGAACATAACCATGGATTTGAACATATAAGCCTGCACTGTAAATTGTTTTGTTATGCAATTTGTATCAAACTCACTCCATAAGTCAGGAGCACACTCTGCATCATGTAAAGTTCATAGAAACAGTGAAGTTAGACCAAAAAGCACACATTTGAGCAGATAAAGCAAACTAGGAAACCATTTGTTGCAGAGCAGCCTTTGTAATTCTGAGAACTGGTCCCACATTCTGAAGCGGATAAAGTTGTTTGTAGAAAAAAAGATGAGACTCACAGCTGGAGGAAACACAGGTGTCAAAGTCTGTTGTTACTGCTTTTGTTGTGGCTCCAAACAGGCAGCCATACTTGGTATGCAAGAAAGACGAAAAAAAAGAGATAATTGAGCAAGTTCAGCCCAGAACTAAATGGATGCAGCAGCCAGGTGGGTCACACTTTACTTATCTTTTCCATAATTAAGTCCTTCCTGGTGAAGACAACCAGGATAGCTCGATTCAAGGCAGAGATGCGGACTGCGGGTTTCAACCCACCTTCGGCAGCAGCTTCAGAACTGACTTCAGAATGAATTGCACTCACACCAGAGCTGAATTTGGCTCGCTTCAGGGAAACATTTTTAACCCCTTCTGCTGGTTATGCTTCCTGGATATTACCCTGTTGGTTTCCTCTAACCTTTTCAGCAGCGAAGTTTCAAATTGAAGACAGTAGTCTGAAGGGGAGCTGGAGCTTGCTGAAATCATTGCCTAAAACTCAGCTTGTCCCCCTTACAAACCATTTGATACCATTACTGCTTTTTCCTTTTTGTTCAAACCTGAACTGACTAGCAGACCTTAACAGCTGCCTCTGCCCTTTCCTATTAAAAAGCTCAGACACGACATTGGTTTTAGAGGAGAAAGTGACAGGGAATCAGACTCTGCACTGGCATTCCAACGGTTTAATTGAAGATGAACACTTTGTTCAACTCTTGCCCCTTTCCCTGGGGTGGCCAGCATTGCTTCAAACGCCTGCTGACTTAAACGGAGACAGCTGCAGGACACAGACTCATGTATCACAAGCTGTGTGCAACAGGAGATAGCTGAAGGGCAGAACTTCAAAGCTGTTTGCTGCAGCCACCCGGACTGCACAGGGCTGCTGCCACTGCCAGCTGGTAGCTCCAAGCTTGAACGTGGGGACGTGGCCTCGCAAGCAACTTGACATTTGCCATATCTTGGAGGTGCTGTATATCCATCCCAGAGAGGCCGGAAGGCAGCAGCGAGGAGAGTGCTGATTGCATCAACATTTTTTTCAGGCTACTCAGGCTTCTCCAAGAACTGATAGCCATACATCTATGTGTGGGGTTTCCTGCCCTTTCAAGGAAAGGGCTGCATTTAAAGCCAGGAAGAACTGAGATTATTTTAGCTTGCTTTCTCCAGAACACCAGCTTCAAACATTATTTTAAAACTTGTGTGGAATAAAAAGAAACTATTCAAAAACTATTTCTAGGCGAAGAGCATCTCATAATTCTTCCATAGGAAGCTATCCACACCCTGATCAGCATCGAAAGACTCGGGCAGTATTAGCTGGGAAAGACTTTGTGGCCCCTAATACTAATTTGAATGCATGATTTTTTTGGCCTCATGCAGGAAAACCTAGTATAGAAGGTGAATTCAGTGAATTCACCTGAGATGGCCTTTGAATACAGGGATGTGTGGGCATAATTTATGCCTTATTTCTGCTGCCAGTATCTAACTTTGGCTGAGCCCCTCAGTGTGGCTACAGTTTGGAATCAATGGGTCAGTTTCAGACATGCCAAAACTTGGACCCATGTGCTAATAACTTCAGAAGGCCAGTGACACCAATCCGTCATTTCAACCAAACTCTACCAAATGTATGAATGAAGAAAAAGAGGAAAATACTAAGCAAACCTGGGGCCTTTTTCTCACCCTTTTCACATTAGAACAGACTTGCTAACTTAAACTAGATCTGAGAGGGTCTCCAGCAACCACAAAGTACAAGGCAACAGATTACTGGTTGTGTGGTGGCAGTGCCACAAAAGGACAGTAGACTGGCGCACCATGCTCAGAAGATGCCTTCATGGGGCTTGCCCAAATCACTTTACATATTTCAGTTGTTATGTACAAGATTGAGGTCTCCTAATCCGCATTCATTTTACGTCTCTAGAAGTTGACACTAAGCCTCGCTCTTGTTCCATGACCTCTCATACCAGCTTCACCTGGGTAAAAGGGCCTTGAGAAAGGAAGAAAGGGTGCTCTGTGGCTAGAAATAGTTGGGTGCTACCTCAAAAGGGATGGGGTTGGAAGGGGCACATTATCTGACTGCAGCCTCATGTTCAAATCACCACACTTCAAAACCAAGTCCAGGGAAACTAATGTTAAGCAGCCTTCACCCTCACAACAAAAGGACTACAGAAAGATGGAGAACTGCCATCACAAATGCATTTTAACTGGAGAGCCACAATCTTATGTTCTTATTTCCTTCCCCACCTCTGTTTCTGGGCTCACACCACTAACAATCACCCATTGTTTCAAATTAAAAGCAAATGAAAGGTATAACCACTAGGGCTGATGGCCTGGTGTTGTTAGATGTTCTGCTTAATTTATTAACCCTCTTTCACTTCCTCTGCTGAAAGGAAAACGCAAATTCACTCACCCACATTGGGCCTGTAGTGGTTCAGATGAAAGAGATTCTCAGGACCCTTCCACAGATCCTTCACCTTGCAAACTATTTAGACCAAATTTCTTCAGAAAATCTTCACACTCTTATGTCAGAGGTACTATATAACAATGGACATGCACCAATGCATTTTTTTTGTGATATAAACAGGGAGGCTCTGGATATGCACTTGTGTGTTGTAATTTCTGTCACACCATACTTCAGACACTTCTTATCAATGCAACACACTGAGCAACTTTCTTTATTTACAACATTTAGACCCAGTGAAACACTTAGCAGGTGTAGCTGTCATAACTTATTAATGGGTTGTTTACAACAGATCTGTAGATAGAAAACAAAATCCTTCCACTATTTCTGTTTGGCTAGGAAGACTTTTCTATTTAGGTAGGAAAGGATTATGATTGAAGCACAGACACAGAATTCCCATTCCAAAATCAGCATAAGTGATTTTGATGACTGACACATTACTAGTGGAGCCTGAAGAACATGAATCCACTGCTCAGTACAAGGCACACCCGACTCAGTTTATCTGTTGCAGAGTTAAATTTTGCTTCCAATTACATCCAAAAAATGCTATTGATTTAGACAACAACTGTCCCACTAGCCTTGTGTTAACTGTTCAGGGACTGTAGTGTGAAAAATCTCTTGAAGTGTTGAAAGCACCACACACCTCAAACCACCAAAGGGCACTACTCAATAGTAAGAGAGAGAAAGCCATGTAAATATTTCTCAGGACAAGGCAAGTTATTGGGGAGGAAAAGATCCCTGTGCTGCATCTTTTGCCTTTTCCAAGAAATTTCCTACTGTCAGCTGTCTGCAAATTTCAGAAGGCTGGAAACAAGCTGATAATTGCACCTCTAGCACAACACTTGGGGGAAGACTCCAATCAAAATCTTACTACAATGAAGGAAATCCATTTACCAGTATTGATCACCAGTACACTAGCAGGTTCCGATTCTCAGTGTGAGCAGCATAAATTTGAAGGCATACTAGAAATTCTCATGAGCATTTACTTACTTCCAGTTCACTAAGCATGCAATGGGGAATAGTAAAAAAATTACTTCTGTAACTGCAAATCTCTCTCTCTCAAATTTTCCTTTCATTCAACTGATGAGGTTGATGAAGAATCCTTTTGGCCCCAGAAATGGAGTACTATGACGCTGGAAACTTTCTCTTTTTTTTAAGAAGTGAGTATTAGAAACCTGAATTTCAGAGAGTAAACTACCAAAAAAAAAATGGTAACTTTTGACTGTGATTCTAAGGCAACTTATAATTTGGAACAATTGGAGCTGGTCATACTGCAACCTGCTGTAAAGTATGTACCATTCTGTATTCAGTCCTCAGGCAGCTGTATCAGTAGGAAGGCACGGTACAGCTTTTATTTATTCTAATCTGCTTTGTTGTTCTCTGTAGCACAGAGATCATTAAGAAGTTTTTCAGATACAGAAAAACATAACCCAAATTTTTAATGACCTCTATCTCAGTTCCCCCCTGCATATGCAGCTAATTATTTTGAAGTTGCACATTTGCTGGGCATTCCTTTATTCTGGTCAGTCAAGAACACCTAAATGCTACTAATAAAAGGTGACTGTTTCTCTAAATATTCTGGCAGCTGGGGAGAAGACACACTATGCATCCAACCTTCTTCTGCCCTTAATCTTTGGAATTTTTGAAGACAATGGAACAGAGGTGGCATATCCTCTAAAATCAGACTTTCCTGCATGAATTTGGATTCCAAATCAAGACAGGAAGACCAGAAACAACTACTCCTGGGATTTCCAAGCTGCACCTGGCTATATATCTCCCTCGGCATACATTCCATACAGACAAATGAAGAGGACAGAACATGAGGCAGAGGAGGCTCTTCCAGAGCAGCGGGGAATTTTGCAAGCACGGGGGAATAAAAGTCACAAGCATTATAACTCTGTCAATAATGTATTATACTTGAAAGGGTCTGGGTATATCTATCACTTAGCAAGTTACAGTCTCCCTTCTAGGGAGTTTCTGAATATAAAACCCTTACCTGATTTGATGGACCAGTGCTTTCAAGCCAGTCAGCACCTGCTCTCCAACTTGATATACTCTCAAACTGTTTTAAGTGAAGCCAAAGGATCAAAACTTAATTAGCAGTGAAATACTTCTTATACTGATCGGTTTGCACCAGATCTCCTGAGGGACATAGATTTGTCTCTATCTGGAATCCCCACCCTACCCTCAGCTGCTCGTTAGGAGGTTTGTGTTTTGTCATTTGGCAGACACTCACCTGCCGCACTGCTGCGACGGAAGAGCGCTTTTGGCAGCAGCGGCTGCGTGGCTCTGGGAGCAGGGGAGGCAAGTCGTAGCAGCTTCACCTCTCACGAGCACTCTGGGTCTGCCAAGCCAAACAACACAAGGTGACATGCTCTTCTTGCTGCTCCTCTGTAGAAAGACTCATGAGTTATTTGTTGGTCCCATGAGAGGGGTTCTATTTCTTTTTCCTGCGGGGATAACAGTCATTCAAGTGTAACACTTCGATTAAAAGGCTTTCCTTCTCTGAAACCACAGCAGTAAGAATCACACCTCTGCTTAGGAAAAAGGCTTTGCTTCCAGCAGAAGTGCAGAGGTGAAGCTATTACAAGTGGGATTTTCACAGGTGGTGTCAGATGCCTGGTTCAGTCTCTCAGGAGGCCTAAGCAAACACTTTAGCAACTCAGGCAATACAAAGGCATAATGAGTCGTTCTAAAGAAATGACGCTGGCAAGAATTCAGGCCATAAGGGTCTTAACACCTCAGTTGAACAGCGACTGCTACTACCAGAAAGAAGAAAAACTCCAATTACAGCCTAGAACAGCTAGGCCCCAATGGCCTCCCCACTTGCTGCAGCAGTGACTGGTTTTTTTAGTCACTTACACAACACAAAGCTAACCTTGTCATTCCCTTAATTTTTGCAAATCTCTGAACACATCTGTCTAAATATCCATGACCTAGAGGGGAAAAATAATATATTTAAAATACAAAATTGGTGCCAAATCTAACTCATCAGTCTCTGCTAGAATTCCTGAAAGTCTTGGGAGGTGGGACCTCAAGCAGTTTATTTTGGCATACTTCTCAGCTAGGGAATCTTTTGATTGCAGTCACTCTAGAAGAGACCTGGGCTTTGGAAGAAATCAGGGTAAGGACTAACATGAGAGCAGAAGAAAGTCTTACAGTGCAAAAGCGGGGGAAAATGATAAAATTTATCTGACTCAGTGTTTTTCATTCAGGGAGAATAAGAAGGCAAGAAAAAGAATAAAACATTTTAAAGTTGTGAGAAAGTTGTTTTCATCTAGATAATCCCTTTGACCATACAGGATTGCTCTTGCCCCAATTCAGATGTTTTGTCCCTCCTTCCCTTCAGACTTCAAGGGAAAGGAAACTAAAAATCTATTGGTACTATCTCTGAGATACATCTCTGATTAAAAGTGCTTCCATTGCTAATATCATGCCACTTGCACTGACTCTTCTAGCTGTGCCCCAAGGTTCAGCCCCAAAGAAAAAAACAAGGGAAATAAATAAAAACGTCCTCTTGTAAGCAGAAAGCTCATTTGCCTTTTCTCCTCTATATTCATTTTATAGTCTCAATATTTTCTAATACACTTTCTGATTTGACAAGAAGGCTAGGACCTTACTGAAGTTCAGTTTTCCTTTCTTAAGCAAACAACCAAGCAATCAAGGTGACTACTAGTTATGTTTTTCAAGTTGCAATTGTGACTAGGACGTCAAAAGAAGAACCGGGCAAAGGGTTTTTTTCAGCTAACTGTGGTTTCTTATCTTCCCACAGCTATTTCTAACATCAGGCCAATATTTTTAGCTTTGTCTGGTGAAAATAAAAAAGAGAAAGAAAAAGTTGTTGCTGGATTTGTAAGTCTTCCAGGGTAGCTGCAGTGCTGTCACTCAGGCACTGGGCTGACCTAGGTACCATCTCTGCTTTGTCTGGACAGAGTTTGAGCCAGAGTCTGCAGGTATTAATTAACCCACCTGCCAGGCTGCCTGTCTGGGCTCACACAGCCACAGTCTCTCCTGCTCAATCTGCATATTCAACATAGAATAAAACCCTTTTCAGGGCCCAGTGAGCAAAACAACTTCATCACTAAAAAGCAAGATGAGTCATGGTGAAAAAAAAGGAAAGGTTTGCAGTCTCTGCTCCAGGAGACACTTACGCACTTAAAATTAAGTAGTCAGTGTAACGCAGCCAGAAGCACAGATCTTATTTCTCCCAGGTGAGTGCACTAAGCCCCACAATTATTCTCTCAGTGACCTCCAAAATATTTCAAGTATTTTCCCAATAAAATTACAGCACTAAGAGGAATTAAGAAGTTCTCTCTCCTCCACTTAAATAATGCCCTTATATCTGAGTGATATCAATTCAAATGTCCTCAAGGTGAGGAAAAAAATTTAATCCCGGCCTCCCACACACAAATTAAGGGCCTTAATCACCAAAATCATAGATTAAATGGATTGCATTTACTTTGTCATTTCCTCTCCTTAAAGGAGCCATTAAACAAAATATTACATTTGACACTATTTTGTCCTGAATACAAAAAATCCATTTACATCCTAGTTGAAAAAAAAGACTACTCTGTAGATGTAAAACTTTTGTTAAAATTTTCAGTTTCACTGAGCTGATTTTCTTCTCTAATTTTTCCCTATTTAATTGCCAACCCAACCGGAAATAGCCGTCACTCACATAGGCAGAGACCAAATTTTTGTTAATCAATGAGATGATTTAACTAAAACCTTCTGTAAACAATCTGTTTGAAAAGCTAACACTTTTCTGTGTGGATTATCTAGCCCTCCTTTCTTAGGGACTTCTGTTTGAACATGGGAATTGAAAAAAAAAAAAAAGGCAGTTCTTGATTGAGTCTTGTGCAGTCTCAGCTTGTAAGGAATTTTGTTTAATTAATTTGCTATAAATATATATAAATATGTATCTACATATTGCTTTAAAAGAGAGACCACCTGCTTTCCCTGCTTCCCATTGTTGGAATCAGACTCTCATTATCATCCTGTCCTTGTATGGACTGCTTACACTTGTTTCACCAGGCAAATGGGTTATAAACCTCTCCTGCTAGCCAACTGGACTCCTACCATTAACTATACTACGACCAGCAGGAAAGTTTGGGTTTTTTCCAAGACACATGGGTTACACCCCTTCACATTTTTTCTCTCATTGTTAGCATTTTCATCATGGCCTCTCACCTGTTCAGAGACCCTACCTAGGATCTACCTCAATTATTCTCTGCTGCTGGCCCGTCCAGCAAGACATGGAAATCATAGAAGCTTCTAGGCTGGAAAAGACCTTTAAGATCAAGTTCCTGAGCTCCCAGTTCTAGAGTTACCCACTGGAATGGCATCTTCAGAAAGATCATTATGAATTCACAGTAAGGCCACAGGCTCTTACTGTAGATACTGATATTGTCCATCTCATTAGAAATATTGTGCTTGAATACTGGATGTTGCTAAACACTTCCAATTATTAAATAAGGAAGGAACAAGGGCTGGGACAACCAGTACCAGCAGAAACATCTGGGGAAATTTGCCTTTTTATGCCTTGTTTTATATTTCTTCTCCTCTACTAGGGGTAAAGAGAATCGTGAAAGTCTTGAAAACTTTGTGTTCTTTCCCAAAAACAAAGGAGGGTTTCGGAAAGAAGACTGGTATTTTTCTTCTTGTCTTTGGGTAGCCAAAACTAAACTGAGTTATTCAGCACTTAAAACAATTGGCATAGTTCACAACCACTAAAAAGAAAGAACTCAATCTTGCTGAAAATGGAACTTCCATTCAAAAACACTTTTGTATTTTAAATGATGAAAAGAGAAAGAAGGAATGAAAAATTTGCCTATTCTTTCAGGTTGGTTGGAGTTCCAGGCAGGGACCTGACACCCTCAGGGGCAAGCTATTGGGAATCTGTGATGCCAGACTGGCAGGAACAGGCCTTCCTCCTCATCTATCAGCAAACAAAATGGGTTCTTGAAAAACCCAGCCAGCCCATCTGTACAGCAAAATGTTAAGTTCGAGTATTTGGGCTGAACTGTTGAACCATCCTTGCTCCACAAATCCCCAGTTCCTTGCTCCACAAATCCCCAGTTCCTTGCTCCTTCGGTACCTGGCTTCTCATGGCCAAA
Organism: Lanius collurio; assembly: GCA_020086605.1. NCBI lineage: Eukaryota > Metazoa > Chordata > Aves > Passeriformes > Laniidae > Lanius > Lanius collurio. The sequence goes on from JACBWW010000015.1 coordinate 17,529,354, forward strand.
CAAAGCATTACATGGGGCAATTCTGCATGCTACCTGCACCTTACAGTACCACAGAACAGTGCAAATGCGGCTCAAGGGGATGCGAGGTACCTCATGCAGAGTATTTTAGTGGCAGAGAAAAATTAGAAATGTTATTGCATACCTAGTCAATAAATTATATCTTTCCTGGAAAGAATTACCTTATATTTGTCTAGAGACTTTGGTCAATATCCAGTTCAGGCTGTGCTTAACATAACAATTAGCCGTGTGTGTGCAAGCAGATACAGACTTGTTTGTGTGTAAACAGAGCTGCAGCCTCTGCCCTGAAGAGCCCACATTCTTTTAATGCTTTTAACATCCTTCATCACACCTATCACATAAGTCTCCCTCTTAGCATCCTTCTGACCTCTGCAAACTCACAAGAGCTGGCCTGCTTCTTCATACCTGCTTGTTGTGACAATTTGTTCCCCTAGGACTGTGGTACCAGGCACAGATGGGGATGGCGTGCCATGGGCCTCAGAAGTGCAAAGACACCGGTGAGCTTGTGGGTCTATCAGAGAAACCTTTGACACCCAAAGACAAATCTGCCAAGCCACCTTTTTCCAACCATAGCACAACCAGGCCTGTGGTTATTCACTATTTAGGCCCATTCAGCAGCAGAACTAAAATACAGACACAGTAAATCCCTCTGCCATCATCTCCATATACAGCACACTTTATTATAACAGAATAAGGGGTTCTGCTCTACTGGACCAAATCAAGTTGGTCAGTGTTAAGTATCACATTTTGGATTCAAATCCCTGCTAAACCCTCTGCTTATGCTCGTGGTTAACATTATTTTTATATCTGTCTTCAGAAATGAAAGACAGCAGCAGCTCACACATAGCAGCAACAGCATCAGCAGCTTTTAAAGGCCAACTCCATAGATTAAAGGGTGATACACTGAGCACTGAAATCCCACCACCCCAGTGTCTACTGATTAGGTTGGGAGAAAAGCTGAGTGACAAACATGTTTCCAATCTGCCTAGCCCATGCAGCGAAATGGAGCAATCTGGCCTGAAAAGGGATTTAGACTTTTGTTGTGCACAAGGGGAGAAAAAGCTGATTTAAATCCATCAACAATGCCCTCCCTCTTGGTGATCTCAGAGATAAGGAACAGCGTCTGGACACAGTTCATATCCTACCTCTCACCAGGCCCCACACTTCCACTCAAAGACAAAAGCTGGCAGATGAGGGCAAACGATGCTGCCTTGCTATTGAGCTGCCTGCTCACATAAAAACATGTTGTACAATGCATGGAGCCTGCCCAGACCATTTGATCTAGCAAATTTTAAAGGGAGAGTGAATCCCAAGCCTGTAGGAAGAGAAACACACAGCCTTTTAGCTCATCAAGACCATTGCTATTGATACATGTATAGCACTAATGTGTAAAAAGGATATTTACAGACACAAAGGTGTCACTCTACCTTGTTTACAGCCTAAACCAAGCAGGCATTTACATCAGAGAACAACAACATCCTATAGCTGATACAAGTGGGGTAGGCAAAGAAGAGACAGCCTAAAAAAAATAAAGGAAAAGGAAATAAGGTTTCTAAAAGAGAGCTATTAGATCCCCTTACAAGGAGAGCAGATCACATGGTTTCCTTTATCCTGGTTGTTTAATATATGCCATCCCTGTGCATTTCACTGTGACTGCCATAAGGAGTGAGCCATTACATTCTCTCTTTATCCCTTGTCATAAGGACTGAGAATGAGGTGATAACCCATTTTTCTGAAACCTTTCCAGACCCTTGGGAAAAAAAAAAAAATTTGCCTTGTTTTATCTGAAAGAGATGAATTATAAAAAAAGCCTCATTGCCTACAAGTAAATCTGCTCTCTGCACATCTTTAATTATACTCATTTTTTAAAATAAAAGTGAAATGAAACAGCCATGCAGGGATGCATGTGGAGAAAGTCAATCTATGAAAAAAGCAGAGTCTTTTTTCATGTGACAAAAATGTGCCTGACAACAGTTGTGAAGGACACCAACAAAATGGTCGCTAGAAAACAGCAACAGCAGCAGCCATCACCTCCATCATTCTATGGATGCCCCTTGTGATAGGCATTAGTGTGGAGCTTCCTCCTTTACAATGATTAAAACAGACTTCAGCGAGCCCTTATTGCCACCATCTTTGGAGAGCAGTATTCAGATGCAGATTGCCTTAAATCCCATCAAGCCATTCAGGCGTTCGTATTCGAGTGTGTCTGCCCCGAGTGTGTATCCGTGTGCGAGTGTTCAGATGCATTTATGCACACACACAATTCTCCCTCCACACACACCTTTTCTCCACCCTCTCTCTCAGAGGGAATGAGCTAAGATTGTCAAAGATGAGAATGTGTATTTTCCAGGCTACTTTGTCAGATGTTCATGTGTGCATCTTATAAATATTTCATACCAAATATTTAACATTATTCCTTCCCCAATCGGATCAGCTTTGAAATGCTCCTCAAAGTGAATTCTCCCCTAACAATGGCTTGACGCAAAAGCCTTTTTTCTCTCTTAAGAAGAGAAGGCTGCACATGGTCTGCTACCATAGCAGCATGAATAGTTCTTATTTAATGGAAAATAAAAGATACTTTACATTAATTCAGTGGGGGATGGAAAGCTGGGCACATGCGTACCTTGTGCTTCAAACATGGAGGAAGGAGCATCATACCTTGACCTCCTCTCTCCTGGTCCCATGATTATTACCCAGCTTGCATTAGAACTGTAATGGGAAGTGACAAGTTTATGTAAATGATCTACACAAGGATTTTGCTCTTGTAAAACAGAGCAGTTACTCTGGGCTTTCTAATTATTTCATGCCTTGTGGTTCTGTGATGGGGCAGAGATGACTATTACTTGAAAAGTATATTGTGATTGACAAGCCACTGTCCCCCTGGAACTCATTAAGGCCTGTACTTTGCAAGAGTGGGTAAAAAAACCCTACCAGGCACACCACACACACACATACATCCTCACCCCAGTGCCGGCTGTTCCTTCAGATCATTTGTTGGGATTTTTGCACTGATAGAGAAAAGCACAATCTGCATGTATCTCAAACAAGTACCACCTCCTGGCTACAAATTGACCAATTATCCTCTGCTTTCACATTTTCATTTTTAAATCTGTAAGATTAGCAGCAATATACCTGTCCAACATGCAGCAGTGTTTGGATTTCAACACACTGGATGAAAAAGTCAGTTGTTTCACAAGACATTTTTTAACAGAACTGGGAGGAGAAGGCCTGGGACAGGGGAAAAGGGTTACCCTAAAAGCTGCTACCAGTGCATTTCTGCAGCTCTGATTTGTGCCAAGTGCCTTCTCGAAAGGCCATTCTTCTGCCACTGCTTGACCTGTTTGGTTTTTCTTTCTTAATTGATTTTTCAGGCCTTTAAACTTGCGAAGAGAAATGACGATTTCTTTGGCAAAAGTAGAGCCCTCATCTTTCGCAACATACACTATGCTGCAACCATGGAGGGAGGAAGAATCCTATTCAGGCAGCTGCATTGTTCCCCAGTGTAGAAGTGGGTTTGAATTCTGCTGCTGGTTTGGGACATAACACAGTTTGGCATAAAATCAATTCATTGTTAACTCCATTGTGGTTGGATCTTATGGGCATGCAGCATTTCTTACTTTTAGCTGTATTTGATTTGTGATTGAAAGAAATCCTCTGGAGATACTTATGAAAGGCACTTGGCCCACTTCAGTTCTTACAGTAGAAAATACTGGCATTTTGGTTACTTCAAGCAACCCCAGTCTTTGCAAACAATTAACAAAACCAAAAGACCAATTGACTTCTGAGGGTTTCAGTTTCAATTTGACCACTTTGGTCCTTAATTCACAGTCTCTCCAGTAACCTACCTGACTATGTCTGCAAGTATTCAATAGGGGAAAAGCATGCTTTTAGTATTATGTTCCATAATAACACTGCATTGAAATAACACTACCCATAATCAGTAATATTTTGTTGTGCCTAACTTATCAATAGATTTCCCTCCAAAAATCTGAGTCACAAATATTCAATAAACAGGACAAATCCTCAGGATCCAGCTTATCAAGTTTAGGTCAAAAACTGTATGTCATTGATGATCAATCAGCATAATGATAGAAATACAGAGAGAGAAGAAAATTTTAAAAATGGGGGGAAAAAAAAGGTAGGGAAGACATAGAAGTGTTTCTGTGTCAGCTACCTTTTGGAGCAGTGGAAAGTGAATACACTGGGGACTAGCAAGGATGTTCAAACACACTCAGCACTGTTTTGATTTGCCTTTGTTGAGGGGGACTCTGTGTTATGGGTCTCATAAGCACAGACAGGTTAGTGTAAGGATTGTTGGGCTCTGCCTTTTGCATATGTGCAGTTTGCAGGCAGCTCAAAAGCACTCTCAGGCTGAGGATGAATCTGTCTCCAGGGACAAAGCTCAGCAACCATAATTTCTGTGCCAGTCCAAAATGGCATCTATAGTGTGACATCAGTCAGCAGGGAGGGCACAGGCCGGTATTGCCAGGTTTCTCTGACATGTGGTTTTATGCCATTCATTCCTGGTTTTGCAGTGACAGGTCACAATCACAATCATCTAGTGAACTGCATGCACTGCTTCCCCTTCCTTGGGTCTCCAAGATACAGGCTGAGTGGCTGTCAGACACTTGACAAATTCGGTGTGCCGTTCATTGGGAGAGGAAAGTTACTTCCTTCTTTTCAGTGCACTCACCTGGTGCGTACCTCCATTCAGTCAGACTTCTTGGAAGAGACAGCAGGAGTGTCATTTGGCATCTGACAGCAGGAAAATACAGTCTTACACATAAGCTGAGGAAGTGAAAACTGCTGGATTCATTTTATGTAAAGAAAAATTGTCCACTAATCATTTAGCACCAGCACAGTACTTTTCCTACCTAGCAAATATTATCTTATTTTTGCTCAACCCATTCAAGTTAACACCACAGCAATATCTCAACTCTCTTCTTGAGTGTTCTTCAGAGGCAGCACTGGAGAACTATTGTTATTTTATTGATGCATTTGCATAACAGCTGAGAAGCTATTGCCTATGCATCTTCAGTAGCAGAAAATACTGTAGGATTCAGATATGCCTTGCACTGTGATTCCCATCCCCAATCGGATTGTAGGGTAATTCATGTAAATACCTGTTCTGAGACCCAAACTCCTTGAAGGAAGACTCCTTGAAACTGAATTTTGTTTCAGGAACTTGGACCCTTCTGGCTCCAGGGCATAAGCAGACACTTTTTCAGTTTTATTGAGACTTGTTTGTCACTTGTATAACCATCAGCCTCTGACCACAGAGATGTAGAAAGAGTGGTAAGTACCTTTAACAAAAGATACTTCCATAGACAAGAGCACCGCAGTCACTTCTAGACACCATAAGAAATTTAACAGGTAGAAAACGAGATGAACAATACAAAGAATCACAGAAGCAACAGCACATGCAGAGCTGGAAGAGATCCACAAGGATCATTGACTCCAACTCCTGGCCCTGCACAGGACCATCCCCAAGAATCACACCATGTACCTGAGAGCATTGTCCAAATTAATCCTGAGCTCTTTAAGCTTGGTGCTGTGACCACTTCCCTGGGGAGCCTGTTCCAGTGCCCAGCCATCCTCTGGGTGTAGAAGCTTTTTCTAATACCCAGCCTAAACCTCTTCTGCCATAACTTCAGCTAATTCCCTCAGGGAAAAAAAAAAAAAAGCCAAACTCAATCAAATCCACCAATTTACTTTGAAGAACAGGTAATTTACACTAAAAGGCAAAAATCTATAAATTATCTTCATATTCATCCAGCCTTTATTTTAACACCCTATTGCCCTATGAGGTTTCATTATGATTTTGAAGAAATGTTATGATCATAAATCTAGGCTCTGGGAGCTCTTGATCATGAACACATAGCATCAGCCACAGCCAGTAAAAGTGTGGAAAAGTGAACAAATAAACTATCAGTTTATTCAGGAAACATCTTGGAGAGTTTGGTTGTAAAGAGACTCAAAGAGGCTGAAGCATTTGCTTCAGCTCTGGTGGTAATCAGGCCTATTATGTTACACAGGAGCACTGTTGTCAGTGAAAGGCAAGGCATAAGTGCCTACAGAACAGAGTTTACTGAGTTTATATGATTATCTGTGGAAGAAGTTAAGATGGCTCAGTTCATAAAAGTACACTAGTACAAATATTTATGTAAACTGTACGTGTAATATCTCAGTTCAAATACAAGCAGTTAAACTTCTGGCATGTTTATCTAGTCTCAGTGGGAGTGCCTGACCTTTACATCACTTAACGTGGATAATGCAAGCTGCTGTTAATGGCATATTTTAAGTTAAATTCAGCTTACTTTGGAATGGAGCAAATCATATGGTGGAAGTCACATCCTATATTTTTTCACACTGGTCAAGCCCAAGCCCCTGCTTTTTACTAGAAAACGGTATACTGTTTATTAGGTGCAGATTCATATACATGTATTTTTATCCTGTATAACTATTTTTATGTATAGATATATATTATATGGGTATTTACAGTCTTGAGATGTTGCCACTTCAGGTTATTCGAGTTGGATGATCTTCCACAGGTTGTGGAGTTTGGGGGGCCTGACTTCTGTTTTTCAGTATTTAAGAAAACCCGAGGACTCATTACCCAGGGAAAACCCCATTCCCTCAATCGCATATAACTGGGTTTAAAGCCTCCCCATGCCATTTCTACTTGCATTTTTCTCATGTAGGTTTTCCTTGTTTCTGAATTCCAAAAGAAAGAATCAGAATGTATGTAAAGAAAAGCAAAGAGGAGCAGAGCAAATTTTGATTTCAGCTTGGGAGAGTTCGCCCCTCCAAAAACCACAGAGAACATGGCAGTGCTGTGAAGCTCATATGGTCAAAGCCTGTGCCTCTTATGGAAAAAGCTAAACTAATTCAGAGAGCTTGAACCATCCATGCAGCACCAGGGAACACAGCCAGAGGAGCAGTTTTAAGCTTGAACCGTCCAATTAGTTTAAATACATTATTAACAGCAGAGGCAACAGCTGAATGCATCAATAACCTAAACCTTACCTAGGCATAACAAGAAAAATGCTGTCAGCTTCATCTGCTGAAGGTTAGATGAATTCAGTATGAATTACAACTTCATCTTGAAGGCCTCAGTAAAGAACATCCACAAAATACCAGTCTCAAGCACTTAGAAGCACAACAGAGACTGTCCCATTTCATCATAGAACAAAAATCATGCAAAGTTTCAAAACTGGCAGCAATTAAATAATTCGGATCTAAAATCCTTAACTGGCCTTTCCTTATACATCTCTGTTCTCTACCTTGCCCCCATCCTGCTGTGAAATGTGCAGTAATTGCACAGCAGATGACTTTTGTTTTCCAAGAACATGACATGGCCATTATTAATGTGGCCTGGTATTAGTCTGTTTTTCTTTTCATCTTTATCAGACATCTATATCTCTCTGAGAGGTCTTGTTTACATAAAACAGTGCACTTGGATGCATGGTGCTTAATGAGTTTCTGTATAACCAGAACAGAGTGAGTAAAGTACACTACTCTTTCTAATTATGAATTATTTGACTGTGTTAAGAGAAAGAGTACTTCAGCAAATGGTACCAGAAAGCTTCTTTCTGATTTTTTCGTTGCTATAAAGAACAGCCATAAATTATAAGTTAGGACAATGTTGCTTTGGCTCCAAGCAGAAGCAGCAGGAAGAGAAAAACCCCCAGCTGTGCTCATATTTCATGCTCCCTAATCAGTGAGTGGTTCCTTCCTCCATTTACTAGTCTCTGCTGAGGATGGCATAATGAAGTCGACCAAACATTGGTCTCTGTGGGTCTGGCTACTCTCAGGGAATCCTAAGAGCACTTCCCGCTTCAGATTCACATTTTGCCTTGGATGCTGATGAGCCTCAGGCACACTGTCCACCTGAGGCTGTGCACTGTCCTCCTGCTGTCTCTCAAAAGAAAACCCAGGTGAAGAACGATGGAGTTGTGGTGGGCCCACCGCACTGCAGCCCACCACAGAGCTTGCTGGCCTCAGACAGAGGCACACAGGCAATCCATGACATTTGAATGGCCCTTGGCAATTTACTGCATACTCCAAAAACTGAAGGTTTAATATTCAAAAATACAAGACATGCTCACTCTCATCCACACACCTAGCAGAGATGCAGCAAAGGTGACTGGCTCTGTGCCCTTCACAAAAAGCACAGTTTCCACAAAAACCTATATCAGAGATGATACGATTTTTAGTCCCTTTCTCTAAATTTTGCTGAACTAGTATAAATGACTGAGTTCTTCCCACAGGTAAGGGAGGCAGTGCAGTGTTTGATGCTGCTGATTCCCTCGAATGAGCCCTGCATGGCACAACTACAAGTTGTGTGCAAGCTCCTGTGAAGCTCCAGCACAAACCCATGCCACAGGTTGGAGGGGCAGAAACAAAGTCCACAGTACATGCTCTTAAAGATTACTCTGAGCCACCTCACTGAGACACAAACCATCATGAGACACCACAAGAGTAGCAGGAGCAGCTGGAAAACAGAAGTTGCTTCCAGGCTGCCTTCATCTCCCTCTACCCTCCTTTCCCTTGCCCTGCGCTGGGCTGCATCCCACAGGAGAGACAGCCTGGTTCTGCAGGATCTCTGATGGAGTCCAGCACTACCAGGGGGGCCAGGGGCATACTTTTTTTAGTATATTTTGCAATACAGTCAAATGAATGTGTCAGATTAGTTAAAATTGGCACCCTCAGCCCAGAAGCCCAAATTGGATTTAACACTGAATAAGAATAGCAATATCATCCAGTAAATAATGGAAAGCCAACTTGCCTGAACCAGAAAATTATTTCAGAGTATTATGTTGATACTTACTTTGGGGTAACAGAAAGCTGCCATTGCAAATCAGCAATAAACTTTGCCTTTGTCATCAAAATAAAGTAGGAAGTCTCTTACATTTTGAATTTTTACATGACTAGTAGGTAAGATGCTCCTTCCTCCATCATAATTTCCTGTTAAAAATCAAAGCCTTGTCCATATGTGAGAACAAGGTAAATAAACTATCCTGAATTCCTATTTAACTTGCAGAGCATTATGCCCTTGTTAGGAGGTCAGACTGTTGGGAATATCATAGGTCATGCTACATCTAAGCACTCTGGAGTAAGAGACATATTAAAGGATGTCAGAACAAATAAGGGTCAATAGCAGAGAAGGAGTTAATTCAGTCATCGGTGAGAGAATTAAAATGCTCAGTGCTTTAGGAGATCTCTTTGGATCTACTTACAAGTGTAGTTTCGCCAGGACATTGTCAATCCCAGGTTAGAGCAGTATCTTTAATAAAAATTATTTTAGTTTATTTCTATGTGTACCATCTTTTTCAGATTAAAAAGTTAGTTTTTTAAATTTAGCAATACTCAAGTTTTTTTCCCAGTCTGAAGACTAATACTTTGTAAGCATTCAGGATTACAAGTCATGATACATTCTCGATTAAATAAGAACATGTGTGCTTTTTATGTATGTTTTTATATTATCAAGATATTTTATCAATTCCAGATAGTCACAAAAAATTAAAATTGAATACTATGAGTGCATTTAAAAGACTCATCTTGCCTTGCAACCAAGAGTGTCAGCACAGTGGAGATAGTGCTTGATATTCTAAGTGAGCAAGGAACACAAAACAGGCAGTTTCATCAGAAAAATATTTAGAGGGATTGGAGCTCTCAATGACATCCATCCAAAACCATGGGAGAAAAATGCCTGCAATTGCTACCAAAAGTTAGATATGACGTAGGAAGAAAAAGCTGATGTAGGGAAAAAAAGAAGCAAAGCAGCAATGAGTTCAGAGGACAAAAAAGTCTTTCAAAAATCAGAAGATTTTTCAGAAATTCAAATTAGTAAAGGAAACATAATAAATAATGAAAATAAACAATAAAATGGTGAATTTTTTGGGTATGAGATGATGCTTGTGGAACAAGAGAAAGCAGGTTTTTTATTTAGCTAATGGTTAATTCAAAAGCAACTAGGACAAAAAATCCAAAAGCAACTAGAAGAGAAAATTCAAGTGTATTAGGTACTTCACATGTTCATTTTAGATTCAAATGCTCCAGAGCAGTGCACTGCCCATTTCAGCACAGAAGAAAATCTTAGGCTTTCTAGTCAAATAGGATATTTATTTCTGCAGCACACAGTCTGATTATTATGGATCTGCTTCCACAGGCTTCACACAACCCCATCCTTAAGACTATTTCCTATAGCTCCATAATCCACAACGCTGTTCCACATAATAGCAGGCTAATCACTGCCCTACTTTTAAAAATGCAAAGTTTTTGACATGCTGTGTAATGGTGCATCACAAACAGTTCATAAAGCTGTCCAGTAGATTCCTCCTCCGTTTCCTTGCTTGCTGTTATCTCCCTAAGCACCTTGTATTGTAGAGTTTCGTTCAGATTGCAACGTCTTTGGGCCAGAGCCCGTGCAAATCACCTGTGGCACCGCACAGATACAAAGTCTGACTTTGGAGCCATACAGTGCCTTCCCAATTTTAAGTCTAAGAAGAAAACTCACACTTTTAGGCATTCTTAGAAGGACAACTCAGAGGCAGTATTCCATGGGCTATCAAACAAGTGAGAATAAAAAGGGGGGGAAACAAAGTTTTTCACAGCCCTCCTGAGCATTTTTCCACATTGCACGATTAAAGTCTTTGAGCTATAACTGTAAGTTTCCAGACATATATCAGTAACTCAGTTCTCAGCTCCTTTATGAAACTAAAGCTTTATATCCTGCTTCTGCTTAAGTCAAAGTAAATTTTGTACTGGCAGAGCAGGAAGGATTTGTGTCTAAGTGACACAGGACTCTCACAACTGATTGCCACCATGAACTCTGTCATTAAAGCTGCTAGTATTCACACACTGAACTTGGCACCTCCTTCACAGCTGCTTTCCTTTACATCAGTAGGATCTATAGGCTATCCACATTTATCTGATAACATTATATATTACATTACAGAAACTGCTAAAAGTCCGAATTTTACAAGGGTCTTCAAAGAGTTGTGGCAGGGAAAAAGTAAACTGAAGCAAGGAATTGTAATCCAAGTACACAATAAAATCATTGAGATCCTAAGGAAGAGGAAGTTACACTCCTGCAACACCATGTGGTACCTCAGTGCCCAGCGCATGAAATAATATTCGGGTGAACAGGAAGAGCAAAATGAGGTCATTCCATTGTGAACAAAAATATTTGATTGAGGAAAAAAAAAAAGTACATTCTGCAGTGTCCAAACACCTGTTTTACCCATAATGCAATAGAAACTTACTCTAGTAACTCAAGATGGCATAAGAGCAATAAAAAAAATTACAGAAGTTAGTTTAGAGAGATTTATGAAATGTGCGAATTAAGTTTTCCCTTTGACCAACTTTATCCAAAATTTTTCCCTGGCATTAAACAAAGGTGACATTCAGGGATGAGCCCCACTGGTCCAGGGCAATAAGCAGTGGGGTCTGCAGCTGTGGCAGGAGTTGAAGCCCACTGGTCCCTTTGTATCAGCTTAACTGAGCTTCTGAACAGCATTTTGCTATCTGGAAATGAAATGCAAGGATGAGGTTGGGAGCTCTGCCCATGGCTTAACTTTGCTCTTCAGTCACAGTTTGGGAGTCATCCACCAACATCCCAAGCATGAGTCACAGTGCAAATACAACCATTGTTTTAAGCTGTCCTAGGGTCTAGAATTGCAAAGTCCAGATCTGGCTCTGAATTTTTTTCCCCCCAGAAGTCAGAGCTGTTTGGACATGGAGTTTAGTTTTGTTTGAAGCCTGTGTAGAAGAGGTCTGTCCTCATATACCACAAAGGCCTCATGTCTCCCTAGAGAGAATTCCACCCTTCAGACTGTAATACCCAGGAAATCAGGAGAAGAGAATTGAGACAAGCAATGTCTTGTGAAGTTGGACATATGCAAACTGTTCAGTCCTTGCAGCGCATTGAACTGTGTCAGTATGGGAGCCCATTTTCCCAAAATTTTTTACTGCCATGCCAGAAAAAAGCAGTAGAAGCTGATGCAATGGAAAGAGAACATGGGTTGGGTAATTTACATCCTTCTGCTAGAGCACAAGTGACATTATTAAGAATGTGTCTTCTAGGCTCAGCCCATTGTCTTGGGCAGTTCAGCTTTGCACAGTCTGATCCCACATAAGCCATTTTTCATCAAAATGAAGTTAGGCTTATCAGCATAAGCTGTATGGATACAGATCAAATAACCCTTGTATAACAGGGTGTCCAACCCCTAAATTCCTTGCTGTGAGATGGAGGTTACCTATTCACCTCAAACACATTGAAGTATTCCATTATAGAGCTCTCTTATTAGTAATGAAATATGTAATAGTACTTCAGTAACATGCTATATGTTTGGGGTCTCCAGTTTGAGATAACTGATAAAAACAGATGCACATGCTACTTTTCTTCTTAGCATTTTGGAATTGTCATGGATATTTGGGTCATTTAATGATGCCCCTTAAAGACAAAGAGGGGCCACAGAATTCACCTTGGATACCAGGCCCCTAGAAAGGGGTGCATGTAAATAGTGCTCAAAGAGGCGAGTTCTGACATTCAGCTCCATAACTCTGCAAGTAACTGCAATTTTGATCTGCTCTGAAGAGCCGATACGGTGCCTGGCTGTCTCTTTGTTGTAAGAGGCTGGGAATTTCCTGCAAAGCATGTAATATGCTTGAGGCATCAAGTTTTTTACATTTATTTGCCAAAAAAAGGGTGTATTATTTGGCATTTTTCCACGGTGACTTAATTCAAGGGCTATGAGCAAAATGGAAATGCAAATGGAAAACACCTTTTTAGTTATAAAATGCCACTCGCATGCACTCTGAATCTTGATAGCATAAACCACAATAAGCACCAAAAGAACCAAGATAAAACCTCAAGGAGATCCCTAGCAGTTAATTAAGCAAGTTAAGCTAAGCAACACTTAGCTAAGCACAGCAGATCCTTTAGTTCAGTAGCCAGTGCAACAGGGCCAGAGTGAGGAATAGTGGGGTTTGTCCCCATGCTGTGATCCTGAGAGGGACAACATGACTGTGCCTTGTCTCAGCTTCTCTGTCACAGGCAGATAAAATATACCTGCCTCATTTCAACCACAGAGTAGAATTTAATACATAGTACTGCAAAGTTTTTTTGTCTCAAGGCCTGAACTTGAAGTTTCTTATGGCCTTTTCTGAAGTTACAAGGTTCTGTAAAAGACCTCCCAACTAAGAAAGGTTTCAGTCTTCCTTTGTTATAAAGTGTGATGCCATGAGCCTTGAATTTTCAGGAGGGCTAGAGAATTGGCCATATTAGCTATGAACTGATCTAAGAGCTTGCCTTTCTTTGAACACAGAGATTGCAATACCACGTACAGGAGGAGTAGTTTTGAGATCCCTAAATGAAACACTCTAGAATCGGGCCATCTAGGTATTTTTTATTTTACTCGTGATTTTTTTGTAATAAACTTGAGTTACCTACCAGTATTAAGAAAGTCATCATCTGAGTATTTAGCTTTTCTTTTCCCTTTCGTCATCCTCCTTTAAACAGACTATAAAAACAGAGGCATTGTTATTGCTAGCAACTTCAAGAAAAGTCTTGGTCACAAACTCAATTCATGTTTTAGCATGCCTGAATATTGTAAATCCAAATCATATCTACTAGGATAATGTCAAGAATGCCTCCAGTTTGTCAGAGAGTCACCTGTCCACAGTCAGGCCAAATACAAAAGACCCTGTTCTTGAAGCCCTTCAAAGCCCCATTTCCTTTACCTTTTTAATTTTATAAGCAAGGGAAGTACATTTCTCTCCTTAGAAGGGCTAGTTTTCCTAGACCACCCAAACAAGTTGCTCTTGATTTTTGTAGCATCCTTGAGTCTGAGATGTAGATATTTCACAGAAGAGTCTATGAAGATGAGCAATGTACAGCTGAATTGATGGTGTCCATCTGAGTGCTAAGACTGCAGCACTGCTGGTGAAATACACCCAAAAAGCAATGTAACAAAAACATGATGCTTCTCCATGATCCTGAGACCTGCCTATTTGATCTTTAATCTCCAGCCTTGTTCCTATGCTAATGATCACTTCATGGTCAGAACCACTTATTGGATCTACGTGAAGTAACATTAATGTAACTAGCTGCTTCTATCCAGAAGAGGTTTCAGCTTAGTGTTTTTTTAAAAATCTGTGCAGTGTAAGGAGTAGGGTGGTCCCACAATACACCTTCCGCCTGGAGAACCTGAACTCTCTTGTCTCTTCCAATCTTGTTTCTCAGATTGGGATTTCCTGCAAGGGATGGTGAAGCCTGCTCAAGTCAGCTACATGGTCTGGTGAAATTTTTGGAGTGAAATTATCAATTCTGAAACATCAAGCTTAAAAACTTTGAGCATCCTGGGACAGATACAATGCCTGTGGAAGCAGACAACAATCAAGCTCTTGTAAAACCCGGATTTCTCACATGGTTAATGCCAGAATGTTTAAAAGTGGTCCTTTAATGCAAATGTTGAGTGCAGATTTCCTCAGGATGATGTAACATTAAGAGTTCACACTGATCATTAGACAGCAAAGGGGGAAAGAGCATCCTCAGACTTTCTACAAACTAATGCTCTTCCCGTTGCTATTTTTGTTATATTACCTTCATATAGCACATGCTATAGTACCTCATGATACACACAGGTGTTTCAAAACCTTAATCAATATGCAGTTTTGCAGCAAAATGTTACAGATTTTTAAGTAAACTATTAAATTGCTGTTGTCATTGTCTTGACTGTTGTTGTCTTGTATTTCATACAGCCAGCTGATGCTCAAATGTGTTTTGTGATTTTAATCTTCTCCCTTAGGCTTACCCACAAAATTCTACCACATACTTATTCAGCAAATTAACTAAATTATTTCCTTCCCAAAGAAAAGCTTAGATCTGCATGGGGAAGGCTGATGGGTTTTGGCAGAAAAATATGGAATTATGGAGTTGCTGACTAACTGCAAATCAGCTACAACTATGGATGAAGGAAGTTTGGATTCAAAGAAGGCCATAGTGAGACAAATTCTGATTTCTTTTATAATTTGTACCTTCAGTGACATGAGCTGAACTACAATCAGACTCCTCTAAGTGCTCATGTCCACAGTACACTTAGTTATACTCATGCAACACTGGTTATTTTCACCGTGACCAACCCATTAGGTCAACTTCTTCCATTTTCTATCTATTAAAAGTAAAGATTATAAGCAATATATATTAAAGAAAATGCATAACTTCACTATGTTTCTTTAGAATAAATTGAAGTTCATTACAACAAAAGCCAGAACAAGGTAAAAATTCTCACTCAACACATTGGGATTTGAGGCGCTGTGGTTAAGTAGCCCTTGATAGAGCTAGCATGTGAGTCTCAGACAGCCTTGGAAGGACAACACTTTGATGGTCACACATGGTCATGCCAGTTGTCTTCCTGCCTTCCTTACAGGAATGCTTTATGGCCCTTGCTTTCCAGGCCCAGCCTCCCTGCCTGTCCCACTTACAAAACCTCAGCACGAGCACCTATTCAGTCCTCTAGAAATAACACTGACTCCCACTGCCCTCAGGTCAAAGGTGCTCTCAAGCTAAGATGACCCTTCCTCTGAGATTCCCCTTCCCCTTTTCCTCAGGGAGTCAACAGCTCTGGGTAGACCCTGTGGGACTTGATGGGGCCCAGCTGACTGAATGGGGATCACCCTTCTTTTAGCAGCGGTGGGAGGGCTTCCTCACTGCACCTCATCCATCACTCACATGCAAGGGAAGAAGAGAAGTGGGAGTGCTGGGTGTCACAGAGCTCACATGACCCCACACAGTGCTAATCTCACTGCAGTTCCAGGGACTCTTGGATGCTAGTTAAGGCTTGTGCCTTAACCAAAATTTTCAGTGCCTGTTGCTCTTCAAAACAACACAGCTACTGGGTGGCCTTTTAGGCAGATGCTGGAGAGCATCGCCCATGACACATACCAGTGGAGAAATTGCCTTCCAGGGCAGGCTGTCTGCACAAGTGCCAGGGATGATGATGGAAAGGGTCTCTGTTGTCTTCATTTTTAATGCAGGGATTTGAGTGGGATCCGAATCCTGTCAAGTGTTTCCTGTCCTGCACACACCCTTGTCAAAGTGCTCTTTGGAGAATACAGAAAGAGGATTAATGCTAATAGCAATCTGCCTGCCATTTGAGAATCTCAAGCAGTACTTTCTGGATTTTCCCCATGAATCTCTAACACACTATGCTGCAAGGACACCTGCAAGAAAACTTTGCAGGGAGTATTCTCCCACCAAACAAGGTGGACAAATGACCCTGCAGGGTATGGGTGTGGATCATGGCCTATGCACCAGATGTGCCTTCTGGAGCAGGAAGAAGGCATGCATTTGAAGTCATTTTGCCATCAAAGTAGGTTTGCCTAGTTCATTCCATTCAGTCATGTGCTATAATTAATCCTTGTACGTGTTTTAGACACAGCCCCCTGCGACTGTATTCGTGTAGCATTGTTAGTAACATTGCTACCCAGGCAGTCCTTATCCAGCACTAGCACTGGGACTTGCAGCCATGTACCAGATATTACATTTTTTGCATCATGCTAACAGCTTCATTGGTCAGACCCTAACAAAAGATTTAATCTTAATCCCACCGGAACCCTCACAAGTAGTCATTTCTGTGTTTTGCTTGAATAAATAAATAAAACTAAATCATTGTCATAGCCTTTTAGATGTTTCATATAATTCTTGGAACAAGGAAAAAAAAAACATGGCAGAAAGAATTGATATGATGACCAAGAGCTCACAGATCCAAAACGTAGCCCCATACAAGCTTTTACAAGGCAAGCTAATTCTATTGTGCCTAGCTGCTCTAAACATCCTTTTTAACCACAAAAGTAACATTTGTAAAATAAAGATTTATACTATACTAACAGCAAAGAGTTTCTCTTCATTTCAGATTTGTTTAGGGGTTTTGGGGAGGGTGTTTTATAATGTTGTTTGGAGATTTTTGTTGTTAATGGGTTGGGTTTCTTTCAACTTGCAAAAAATAAGACTTTTCTTCTACCTTTTGTCATACTCTTTAAAATCATGAAAAAGGCCTGTTATATATTCTGCTTAACATTCTTCAGGATGCATGTTTTAAAATAGAGATGTCACTAGCCACTGAGGTTCAGTGCTGTTTCTCTGCAATTAAAAACTTCCATACCTTTTGCATGCCATGCTATAATTACTTGCATGAATTTTAACAAAGAAATGCAAAAAGTTTTACAAAATTTGCATCTCCACAAATCTCAATGCCAGCTAGACTAGGTGCCAGAAAGAAGTATGTAGATGTATTCCTAGACACTGCTGAAAGCAAACATTGCATAAAGTAATCAATCAGGTATGAAGTGAAAAAAAGGGTCTGAGCCTTAACTGTGAAAAAAAACAGAATATTCCAGCTGTGTCTTTGTGAAAACAAATAAAATGGCGGAGAGCAGAGAAACTGGCTGATCTTATAGCTGTGAAGGCTAGTATTCCCTGCCAGCCCCAGGCCAGTTGGTTTTTACTCTTTAATGGCTTCATGCCCTCTAATTAAGGTCTCCAAGTACAAGCCCTTTGAACAAATGTTTACATTTGTCTTGCTAATTCCCACTACTTAATAATCAGAGGCCCCTGCAGTTACCTCAACATGGGGAAGATGAACCAAAGACTTCATTGTATAAGGGGTTTTGACACTTAAATACCTGATTTACACAACTGTGAACACTTGCAGGTGTAAGAAATGAAAAACTGACAATTCACTTTTAAACTGCACATAAAAATCTGAAAACATAACTGGCAGGACTATAAACTCAGGTATGACCTGGTATTCTCACAACATTTAGTGCTTTTTAAAGATATCTTGCTCAAATTTTTCTTTGAAAATAATGAGTAATCCAGAAGAGAAGGAAAAGGTGCCTTTTCCTTATGACAGTCATTTGCTATCTTTGCTGCTCTCCTTTGAGCAAGTCATTACATCTCATTTGGGCTATCTTTAGTCAAATAAATGGGTCCATGTCACCAGAGTGCTGTAAACGAGCAGACCTTTCAGGAGATGTGAGCCAGTCAAAGCTGGGTTTATGGGACTACAGAAGCACCTGGACAGCTGAAATAGAGGCAAGAGAGTCAAGCAGATGACAACCAGGGAAAGACCTTCTTGTTCTGAATTATTCCTCTCTCTTGAGAGAGCACATAAAGCCGCACCTCTAAGAAAGAGAGCAGAGAACTACAGAGAAACAGAGGTGTGTGGGAATTGGTAAAACTGGTTTGTTGAATGTTTCATTTGTGAGTACTACTGGTGCTGAGAAACATCATAAAACAATTCTTGTTTTGTCTACTTTGGAAAAAGAAAACCAAATCAAAAACAAAAGATAAAAGCAGAGGGAAAAGACAAAAGAAGTTAAATGGGATGGAAAAGGTGTCATGTCATCTCAGGCAAGAGTTGAGAGTATGGCAAAGCAGTGGAGACATGAAATGACTTGGTCAGAGGGCTGTATCACAGCAGATGTGGGAAGCACAGTTCAGCTGAGGGCTAACACACCAAAGTATGCAGAGTACAACTGCCAGCTGCCATTCTGTCCAGGACTGCCAACGTGAGAAACACACAACCCCACCAGTCACCAGCAAGGTGAAAGACCCTCCTCTTCCCACTCAGAAGAACAAGGGTCTCAGCTCTTCTCAACAGCAGGCATATCTTTATTTCCAGTCTACTAGGTAGGGCCAAACCACAATATTTTCTTCAAAATCACAATGCCCACTTATAACTTAACTTGTAACGGGTATTTGTATTTTTCCTTCCTCCTATCTTATATATCACATACCTGCCTAGAGCAAGATTTTATGGACAAATATAAAATTTAGATAATGAAGGTTTATTGTAAAAATGCTGGCACAATGTTACGAACACTGGACAAGCTGGCGCCACCATAATTGAGCAGACATTTAAATTGGCAGTAGCTTGTTCTGTAGGATGGCCATCCGGGTGCACAACACCTAAGCCATTTATTTCTCAACACATCCTTATCCAGCCACTTCCAGAAACTAAGTGCAAAAACTGCTTTTTTTTAGTAGGAAAAATGAAATACTAGAGCTCTCACACTGCTCACATGCTCCATGCCAGGAGCCACAGCCTCACCTCAGTCAGAAACAGCCCAACAAAATGGCTATGGGTCCTTGAATCGCAACATCTAAGGAGTCCTTCCTCTAACTGAAACTTGTGTTATGATTGTGGGAAGATACACCACTCTCTTCTCTACTCTTTTTCCAAGGGACTTGCTTATGTCTGTTCAGGGCAGTATTTCCCAATCCTGCTGCTTTCAGCAGTGCCGACACCCGTACAGCTGAGCCAGCTGTGACATGTTAGTGCTAATACCAAGCTACTCCAGATCCAAACACAGGGAGAGCAAGGTGGGCTGCTACAGGTCTGCCAAGAAATCCAACTTTTATGTGCACAGCAGGGGCTACGGGCCCTGGGATATCAGGTAGCCATGCAGCTTGCAGCCCAGTGCTGGCAGCATGGGGAACATGCATTATTCTGATGCACTTGCTGTACTGGCTCAAAGTACTCATTAAAGCCTCGGCTCTCATTTACCAGGTCCAGTTCCCAGCTCTTCCATCAAAGTCAGACCACACCTAGCCAGTGATCAGTCTGACAAGTCTTTTCAAAACAAAATCTGTGGTAGCCTTTTGAGGAGGCAGCTTCTAAAGCACTAAACCAACTATTAACAGCTGTACAGACTGATTGTATGCTGGATGATCCAAGAGACCTCACTCTGCATAAATCCCCTTATTTTTATTACTGAAGTGAAAAGCAAAGGCAAGCGAATCAATTTACTTGCCTGAAACAATGTCTTGCATGAATTATATTTTCTAAAGCCTTTTGATACAAAATGGCAATGTTTTAAAATGGTCTTAGAAGGAAACACTATTTTACAAATACATTTTAAACAGCCAAACAGTACAAAAACGTCTGTAATGCTAATTGACATCACTGAATTCCCATTGTAATGCACACTGTGAAGTACACCCAGCTCTGCAGAGCTGGTAGGTTCACTATCTGCCTACATACTCGTTTCCTCCAGACACTAACATAGGTAAGCTCAGTTTGCTCAGACAGATATTCAGTCTTTTTCCACATAGGTTCTCTAGGGGTTCAAAGAGATAGCCATCCCTCTGTCTTGAGATGCTGGGCTTTTTTTCTCAAATGCATTTGCATTCTCATTCTGCATTTGCTTGCTTGCTCTTGAGGAGCTCTGCCTCTTTCTTCTTTTGGTATTTCTCCTTATTGCATCTTTATCTATCACCTATTTCTCTCCATCCCTCTGTATTGACTTAAACAATATCATTATGCATTAAACAGCCCAATAACCCGAGTCAGCATATGGCATTCATAAGTTTTTATTGTGCAGCCCTAAATCTGTGACTGCCTTTGTTGAAATGTCCTGAACTTTGCAAAGGTCTGAACTGTGTGATAAAGATAAGACCTCAACCGCAGCAGAAAACAATCCCATTGGAGCTGAGTTCTCAGCCAACAATCAGACACAAACTGTGAAGGGCAGGCAGGAGGGAGGCTGCCCAACTTTTCTGGGTCTACTCTATGGATGTAAATCAAGTCCTATTATGCACATGCTCTAAGTCTGCTCACACCACACAGAAAGAAGCCATAAAGTACAACCAGCCTGTAGGTCCAAGCTCATCAGTCCCCCTGGCCAGAACACCTGGGCACAGCTGCTGCAGAGCCCTAGACACGTGGGACAGCAGCATAACAGAGCCTGCTCACCAGGAGCACAGTGTTCATGGGAAAAATCCTTACTTTTCTCTTTTCACTCATCAGTAATGAAGGAGGAATATTCTTAGACTTCCTCCCCCAAAGAATTATGCAAAACATTTTGTTATTGATCATTAGATGCAAAAATCCTCTCTTTAATGTGGCCGTTGAGTCTGACAGCTAATTTAGTTGTAAACACACTGAAAGTGGCAAACAGAACAAGCAAGAGGAACAAGGCACAGTCAATTCCTATGTTATGCTTGGTGGTGCTACACAGGTTACACTGGGAGCCATATTAGCATATGACCTACATTTTAAAATTAATTTTGTTCTCAAGTTAGGTGTTCAGGGTTTTTTACTCCTGTAGGCAATTGGTGTTATTGTATGTGTATTAATATGTCAGCTCCACCATGTGTTTCCCCTCCTCTCCAGTGTTTGCAAGGGAGATTTTAAGTAGCAGGGGGAGGGTCTTCTCATAATCAAGGTCCAAGCATTGCTGACTCTCCTGTTTTGCACACTGCAACACTCATGTCAGCAAAGCAGCAGTAACAACAGATGAGTGTTCACATGGGACCACTCAAAGCTCCAAGGACAAAGAATAATCTGTATTGGTAATAGAGGAGGAGGAAGAAACTAAATGAGAAGGCAGAACCAGCTAAGGTTTGCAAGGGAAAAAAAAAACAACCCATAAAAAAATCAAAAGGAGTAAAGATGAGAGTTGGAAGAGAGTTAGAAGAAAGGTTTCAGCAAATCTTTGAAAGACATGAAGCACAAATTTTGAGAGAGTTTATATGAATAGCTAAAACTATTACCATAATAGATGTCTTTTTTTTTTTAAATATTCTAATGAGAAACAAACTTTCCATAAGGCGGAAGTAGTATTTGATTTCTGTTTGATTATTTTACAGGCAAGGCTACATATGGAAGTGCTAAAATCTAGAATGACATTTATTTTTATAAATAAATGGTTTGGGGCATTATGACATAAAGAAAATTAGATAATCTCTGAGAAGCACTTTAAAAGACCCCTTGGGAGGTATGAAAATATCAGGAGGAAAACACAGATACACTAATTTTGAAACCTAGAAGAATGACTGATTATAGTAATTGTCACCCAGCAGAGCACTTAAAAATGTCTTTCATTTCAGACACTAAGAAAAAAATTTAAGGAATTAATACCAGTGACCAATCCTCAGAAACACCACCATACTCACTGAATCAGTACTTCATAGGACATTAGAGGAGCCAATACAAACTGAAATAGTACCCTTCCACAACTTGTAAGTCTTTTCTCTGAAGAAGAAACCCCTTTCTTCTTCTTCTGGGAAACTTTGCTCCACCTACTATGTATGTTTCATTGCACCTTGTAGTATTTGCATTACTCGTAACCAGCTCTAGAAAGTTCCTGTTCCTCATTTTAGCGAATTACTACCGCAGATGTTAAATAGATGCTAAAATTATGTCCCTGGTCCACATGACATCCTTGTCACTAAACTGGAGAGGTATGGGTTTGACAGATGGACCACTCAATGGATCAGAAATTGGCTGCATGGCAGTTGTGATCAATGGCTCAAGGTCCAAGTGGAGAGCAGCAATGAGTGGCATTCTGCAGGGTTTTGTTTCTAGCAAAGTTAGGTCAAAGATTTTTATTTTGCATCTGTAAGCGTACACTACAGTTTTTCTCTCTGTGGAGGAAATAGACTAATATTAATGCTTTATTATCATAAATACTGGATTTAGTGGCTAAACTATATTCCAAGTGGATAACTTGATAAGTACTGGCTGTCATATTTGTGGCATCTACAGCAGGACACATTCCTTATGGTGTGACCAGAGGTGTAGTACCCAATTAGAGGTATTCCCTGGGTCCCACCTCAATCATTCCCTAGGCAGAGACAGTAAGGACTGTCAGGCAACTCAGATCAGGCAACCTAACACAGAAGAACACTTTCCATTATATGGCACCAAAAGTGCTCCTCATTTGAGCAATGCTGTCGCCTTGTTCAAAGAGTAGGCGCAGATCCCCTTGCTCGTGTGACAGGAGGGCATTTGCACAGTTCTAAAGTTGGGGCAACAGGGAATAAATAAGCATGACCAGGGGACTGCTCAATGGGGAGCTCCAGCAAGCCATACCCACCCCACAGGCACTGGGACGCTTTTTCCACTCTACACAATATTCTCTAAGATGGGATGCCCTCTTCATCTACATGGTAAAGTTATTTTTCTTCTTCAGTCTTCTCTTGCCTTTTTTAGCCCTCCCAATGAAGTTTGAATAATCTCTATACCTTTTGTGGGAACTATGGGTATTCCTTAATTTTCTTTTCTCAGTTTGCATAACTCCAAGATAAATTTAGGAAGAAACTCCTTCTATAATACCCTCAGGATAAAAAGAAGAAAAGTGAGATTTAAAAATAAATGAAAGATGACAGCTAAATCTTTAAAATCATAGAAACACTAATCCCTGTTAACTACAGTATCTCCAAATCACATGAGTTCACTGTTCAGAGCATACTATTTGTCCTTCTAGGTAGATAGATGTATTTTGAAGAGCTCCAGTGTGAGCCAGTAGTATTGTACTTTGAGGAAATAATTAAAATAACTGTAATCACTACCCAGAAATACTTACAATTTAATTAAAGGGAAGGTTTCTTTGTCAGTGTCTAACTACAGCTCTCTGTGGATGCGATTTTCAGAAGCATTGAAATTTCAGAGGGAATAAAGTAATTTTGGTCATCTTCTTTGTCAAGCTTCCAATTCATGAGAAACACTGACTATATACAAGTATATCTTGTTCTCAGATGGTTTTTAGGTCATTAAATCCAGTCCCTTGTTCCAGAAGTCAAACACATAATTCAACATTTTTTACAGATATGTACTGAAGCCAGTACCAGCTACCGAGGTGTCCTTCAGCAGCAGCAGAGGTGTCTGCAGCCAGGTGGTGATGCTGGGTCACACTTGGTCAGCTCTGTAAGCACCTAATGCCACAGAAGAGAGAAGGTGAAGCTTGACTCTGAAAATGCTCCTTGAAAGGTTTGAAACAAATGCCTTTCCCTGCTTTTAAATATCATTCTCGGCAATGCAAACCAAAGCAAGCAACACTCCTGCTCTCACCCATTATCACAGCTGTTCTTGTCAAAAGATGATCATTATCACTGTATATGGGAAGCCAAATGAGCATTAAACAAATTCAAGCTTAGGGCTCTCTTTTTTGCAAGATAACATCAGATATTAGCCACCATTTCTTGCCTCATCACATGCTGATCTACTCAGTAATCAGGATTTTAATTACAGAAATCTGTCTCTGGGTATTTTCTTGCATAACTACTAAAAGGCATGAGCACACTAGAGTAGGGACGTGTTATAGACAAAATCCAAATCAGTATAAGGTTTTCAAACTGTCCAAAGTTCATGTGTGCTGAGATCCTTAGGTTCATATCGAGGTGTTTAAACATACAGGTTTGTGGCCTTCTTTTTACTCTGACCTTGGAAGGATTTTTGGTAATTGGAGACATATGCATATATCTGCATATGCAGACACTTGCCAGCATTATATGAAAGGAGATGTTTATGTTGGCAGTTTGCAATGCGCTGGCTCTCACCTTTGAAAGCTTTTTGCAGTGAAAGCTAATGAAGGATCTGACCTGTGACCTTCAGCTCCTCACAGAACAACTTCAAGCCGTTCAGAAGTCTGCTTACTTCAGATAAACACTCTCCAACTTGATGGCTTAATAACCTCTGTCTGGTGAGCCTTCAGCCTGAACCAGGCAGCCCCTCGGGTTAAGGCCCTCTCACAGTTTTCAGCATTTTCCCATTCACACTTCCAGACCCAAACAACCAAAAAGAGACTGACATTACAAAGATTAAAAACACATATAAACTCAGTTCTGTTGCAGCAGGGAGCAGAGGCAGTGGTTTAATCCTTGTTTAAGCATAAGGATCTTGCAAATCCGTCTACAGCGTCCATATTCCTGTCTCTCCACAGAGTACTGGTTTTCACAGTGCTACATGGGCAGCAGCTACTCAGTTTTCAGCAGAGTACCCAGAATCAGAACTTGAATTTCTTTTCTCAAAACCCAGAGTCTTTACCTGATATTTTGACAGCTTGTGTGAAAACACTACTGTTTCCATGCTTCAGCACCAGTTAACATGATGCTGCCAAAATGCTTGTTTCTTCTATTTCTGCTCCATAAGTAGATGCCATACTAAGTCATTTCCTCTCACATTAAGTACTCTGTTAATTAGTATTAATTTTTGCACAGGTTTAAGTTATGATGGAAAAAAATTAAATAGCCTTTGCTAAGGCTGGAGCCGAAACAGTTTCAGTCCTTGAGATGCATGAGGCTTACTAGCATACCACATGAGCAGCTGACAGCACCCTAATCTAGGAAAAGCTTGGAATAGACCTAGACTCTGAATGACCCAGCCCAAGAAAACATGATGTGACACAAGCATCAAGCCCTTCCCACTGCACAAAAATTAGTTCAGTTTAACTTCTTCATTAGCCATCTTTTACTACCAAATATGATGTACAGATTAAATTAAGATCTTTAACAAGAAGATTAAAAGGGTGCAGGGAGGAAAAAGCAGACAGTGACAATTAATATATATAAATACCCATGGAGACAACTGAGGAACAGTTTTTGTGACATAGCATAGGGAGTTTGGATGGCAGATTGTTGTGACACAGGGAAAACAGGCTTTCCCAAGCTAATTATTCTTTGCAATTTGCAATCTTTTACACTTTATTAGCTTCCATTATTTCTCTCATCAGTGCCAGCTCCCATCTCTTTCAGTAGTTTCACAAACAGGAGTTTTTCAGGTCTTAATATATTAAGGAGGATTGTTCCAGATGCTGTAATTCTAAAACTCAAAAAATATTTGCAAGAGATAGGCTTCTAGTGTAGGCTCTGAGTCTCTCTTTTGAGGAGTCTGTCTGCATTCACTGCAAGGGTGATTAAGCTCCTAGTCATGACAATTCCACTGCCTGAAGCCAGGTGATGCAAAGCCTCCCCGCTCCAGCACCGCTCCTGTTCTCTTCAGCACATCCCATGCACAGCACTCTACATGTCAACTCGGAAAGTCAAAAGGAAGACTTTCAGTTCACATCCAAAGACATGACTTAGAGCAATGCTGAGCACTTGCCAGCTTACATCTCTGAAGGCAAAGCAGAGGGACTGTTGGAGATAATTCAAAGACAAAATTATAAACAGAGTTTATAAGTCTTTCACAGCAATACCTTGCTGATGCAAGTGCATCCTTTGACTGAACGACATTCCCACTTCCACACTGGGACAGCAAAGCAGCAAGCAGGCAGAAAACACAACTCCCATCAAAGCCAACTTCTCTGCAGTTGAAGAGAAAGAAAAAGTCAACAGTCTTGGCTTGCTTTTAATTTTTATAACCTATAGCTTGTCCTAGTTTATACAGGCTGCAACATTAGAAAATTAGTCATGCTGAAGTATCATTATTCGCCTGACTTGGAACTGAACATCCTCTCTCTTGCTCCCCTTCCCCCTGCCGAGTGTGGACCCTTATTCTCATTTTTACAACTCTCACAGAATAGCTGCCCCACAATGTTATTCCTCTATTTGTTTTAATAGCTATATTTTCTAAATCAAAAATGACATTATTTCTCAACAATCTTATTTGCAAATTTTTGCCTAGCAGATTTCTTTCATTCAGTCTTCTTCTATTTTCCCTCTTTGTAGGGAAAGGAATTGCTTAAAGTTAAGATTTCCAAATTTAACCTCATAAGCTAAACATATCATAGAATTATGATGTTTCTTGAAAGTTACTAACTTTTGAAGAAAGTGTCAAAAAACGGGAGAAAAGGGGATTGGAGAAAAATCAACAGCTGCAAATACTTTATAAAGCTAGAGGGTTTACAGCTTTTTCCCAAGGCATAGAAACAATGCTTCCCCTGTGACCTTGAATAAAATTAATATAACGGAAGGATCACAAACCACCAGATACTTGTAAAATGTCTAACTCTTGATGAACTTTGCCAGAAAGACTGCACTTGTGAAACTACACAATATCTAGCCAAACACTGAAGTGCTGTACATAGAAAATACTTGAGAACAGACATTGGAAAGCTTTTTTCTTTAAGTTATTTTAAATTATATGCTTTAAGGCAACATGAGTATCCCGTATTCATGCCAATGAATCAGGTCATGTGATCGTGTGCTCCTATTTATTTACAATATCAGATCATGCTGGAGAGACTTTTAAAATTGCTTTGCTGTTACTTTTTGTCTAAACCTACACTGCATTAGTTACCATTAATACTGCTCTGTAGCACCAAATGGCAAGAAAAATAGCCACTTATTTTGAAAAATGCCTTAAAATGACAGTACTTCAACATCCATCATCTTGCTCCTTGAAGTCCTAAGGAGTTCTTAGCCTGCTTTGGGAGGCTTAGAACAGCTATCACTAACAGCAGATATACCTTATTTTTAGATCCACCTGCTTGTGACATATAGCTTCCTAAAACTAGTTTCAGTTTATACTTAATTTTTTTTCTTTTTGAACATCAGGCATTTGTAGTAGAGGGGCAGGTAAGAGAAAGAAGAAATCATTCAGGCTACGATTTCTTAGCTAGACACTTAGGTTCTTTTCCTTAAGAACTTACCTTTAAGGTAAGTTTTGGGGACTTTATTGTTGTAATTGCAAAAGCAAAGGAAGTGAAAAAAACCTAATTGTAATTTACCACATGAAGTTTATTACACCAAACAGTGGAATCCATGGAGCATTAAAACAGAGAAGTTACTTAGCCTGCATATTTAGTATCTTTTCCTATACATTAAATAACTGGCAATTAGTTTATGGGCAACCCTTGAGCCAGGATGAGCCTAATCATTGTACACCTTTCCTGACATGACCTATGCATTAAGGCTCTATCACTTCTGAGGCTCAGTATCCCTGAAACTGAACACACGTGTTTCCAAGCTGCCCAGACTAGAAAGAGTGAAGAGTAGTTCAGCATACCCAGCCCAGACAACAAGTTCTGCTCAGGGCCCTTGCAATTACTCCAGAACTGGATTAAACTATGGATTTATTTGGAAAGTTCACAGCTTTCCTGTCTCAAGAGAGGCTATTTGGCCTCATGCTCACTGTATAGCTCAAGAAGCAGTATCTTCTCAGGCAAAAGCTGGTGAGTCTGCTGCAGCTGAGCTTAGCATTTCAGTGCCCCTTTATTTCTTTATTCCATCCACCCAGACAAGGCACAGTAGTACTTGGAGTTGAAATCCTCAGGGATTTCCTCTCCAGGTTGAACAACTGTGCTGTTTTGAAGATCTGCTACATTTTTATTCACATTTGTCCAGTAGAATAATCACATTTGAACAGAGATATGGTCACAAGGGACCTATTTTTCTCCAAAAAGCCATAAAAATTTCAGACCATGGGTTAAAATGGCCAACCTTCGAAAACTGCAGCAATTAATTAAAAAACAGTCAGTCAGGTTGCAATTACCCACAAAGCATCAGGATTTACATGGCAACCTCTTGTGTCATTCCCAGTTTCTGGAAGTTCAGCACAGTGCTGCCACTTGCAGATTCTGAAGGGTGGGGAGCCCAGCAGGCTGCCATTGCATCTGTGCTCTTACCTCTCCTGTGTGGACTTCCTGCAGTATAAAGGAACAGGATGTTCATTCTTAGTCAGCCACCATCTGTAGCCAAAACATCAGATGGCAATGAAATAGGAGAGGGGAGCTACTACTCTCTTCCAACCCTCTTTTTTCAACAAAATGGAGGCAGTACTCAATGCATGAGATAAAAGAAAAGATGACTATTGTAGAATGAAATTTCTATCTACAAACTCAGGTGACCAAATGTTGTTGAAGTTCATAGATGGACAGACTCGGGGATTCTCTATGCCCTATTCATGAACACTCCTTGAAAGTCAAATATCAGAAAAGCTACATTTGTCTGCAAGAGAGGTCCTTGTTTGAGGCACAATACATTTTAGTATAATGACACATCCTAGAATAAAAATATGCAGAAAATAAAATGATATTATGCAGGAGAGAAATAGCCCATTAAACTGAAACACTATTTCAAAGTCACATATCATTGAGGATCATGATTAAAAAAAAGAAGCCTGCTCTGAGTCAATTGGTGTAGATTTTTTTCCATAAAAATCTCAGTAGCCAGTTCATGAAACTGTTTAGTTGCCACAGGAAGTTAGTAAGAGTTTGACTTAGGGACTATTTTACAAGAAAACTTGGTTCAAAAGATCAAGAGAGAAGAACCTAGTGAACAGAAAAATCTGCTCCTGTATACTTCACCCACAGCTTTTCTAGAGGATGCAATGTGATGGATGATTGCAACATGACTTAATGACTCGTGTGAACATGCACCAGTATTAACAGAATCCTTCAGCACCAAAATTAGCCTGCAGACAGAAAACCAAGTATTCAGCAGCTTGAGCCCTGTGTTCTTCCAACACTACACAAGTGCTCAAGGAAGTTAACATGATTTGGAGGATAGGCCAGATTTTTTTGTAGGTTCACAGACCTTTGGAAGAGAGTAGCTTTGATGGCCTCTTTACCTGATACCATAGCCTACTTCACAGAAATGGACTGGGCCTAAATAGTAAAAGATAATAAAAAAATAAATTTGGAAGGATTATGTCTGCTCCAGGTTTACACTGGACTAGGCCACAGAGAGGAGTGCACTAAGAGACAAAAGAACTCTTGGAGTACCTAATTCATTCTTTTACACCTTTCCGATCTTTAAGTGTTATTCTTAGACCAATTTTAGGTATCCCAGACTGTCACCTGCACTTCTGGAATTTAATCCTTCTTATTTAGAACTAATCTCTAGCATGTCTGTCCCACATAGCCGTGTATACAAACCTGGAGTCAATGAGACTTTTCCATAGTCTTGGGCAGGCAGAAACAACTCTGTATGCTTTTAGGAATCATTTGATGAAAGTCATCCCACAAACACAAAATAAGAAAACAGGAAGTCAATGTAGTGCTCTCAGTTGTGCCATTTGGCTCATATTTAATCTTCAGTCCATATTCTTTAGTTAACATTATAGGTTCATCAAGCATAAAAGAAATAGTTATTAGACTTCTAATAGTATATTAGAATTCTATGTATATGTAAAAGTACATATTAATGAAACAGAAAAATTAACACTTAGCAGAGACTATACATAGCATCTAAAAAGGTATCGCTTCCAAATTGCAATGGAGATTGATAAAGATAGAGCTTTATACAGTACTCACTCATGGATAAATAATGCAATTAATCATGTGCATGTGAATTTGCAGAAGAGAGAAAGAATATTATCCCTTCACATTCTGTAATAGTGGCAGCCTTGGGTTAAACAATTTCAAAGCGTTCCTTTGCTAAATCTAGTATTCCACTCTTTTGAGGAAAGAAGCTGGATCCCACTTACAAACCCAATAATCCTGCAAAGAGGAAGACCACATTACCACAAGCAACTAAGAAACACTCCAACAATCAATTATTAGAAAACATTTACCAACAGGCCTGGCATGCTCTAAAATAATTTAACATTATTTTATAGTAGTTGCAGGATATGTTGCTATTTAAATCACACACTAAGCATGACAGAACAGCTCCCAGCAAGAAAAGTCTCTTGGGAGAAGCTCCAAGGCCCTCACCACAATAAGACCCTTCAGAATATGTCCCTTACATTTGACATTATATTGGGACCTGGATAACAAGAATAGCTGATTTTTCAGGTTGACAACAAAACAGGGAGTACAGGAGAGGGTCTTGACCACAACCCCTCTGAAACTTTCATTTTTCTTACAGCAGTCAAAGCAAGCCTTTGGCCACAAAACTATTTCAGTACCAAATGTTTCATTTGCAGGGGTTTGGAGAAGAATCAAGTGAACAAATGTGCCAGATGCACAGAACTGCAGAAGGCCACGGCATGTCCCACTTACTTAGAAGTGGTTAGAGCACTCAGCCTGTCTCAGATCCCTTCTCTGCCTGAGAATGAATGAATATTCCTCGTGTACACAGGACTATACTGGCTAGAGGCACTTAGAGGTACCCTGGCACTGCATGAAATGGACACCCAGAAAGGTGGTGCTAGGGGTCACTACACAGTCCCCCTAAATCAGGAACAAGGTCACAGAAGCAGAGACCAGCTCTGTCTTAGCAGCCTCACAGTGGTGAGGGAGGCTGCCTCTGAAATGTTTAGCTTGCAGCTTTCCCCAAATTACAAGTTTCACATATAAAATACTTAGATACCAGAAGTAATCAATGGAATCTGATATTTTTCCCCTCAGTCAGGAATCAGGACAGTTCCCCCAGAGATGGAACCTCTTGATTCTAGACTTCACTACATTCTCTTAGCATCAAGAAGGAGGACTGAGTGGTGCCCTTGTTTATCTTCTTGCCTCCTCCTCCCCTCATCTAGCAGGGTGCAAGAAGGCAGCAGCTGTAGGCTGGCATTTCCACAGCACCATCTCCTACAGCAAACAAGATGAACAAAATCAACCCCTTGAGAGCAGCCCTCCACTTAGCATTTACCCCCACTGCCACCTCAACCACCACTTCCCCCTGCCATACATCCCATCTTCCCAAAAAGTCCATTATAATCTGGATAACAAACTTTACCTAGGATATCAAAAACTTCTAATCTGGGGGAAATATGACCTTTCCTCTCCATTTCCTCCAGTCTGCTTTTGTTGCTCCCTTCTCTGAAGGGGCAACTAATTTGGAGGCAAACTGAGGGCAGGGATCCACAGGCCACCCCTGAAGAAGGCAATGTCCACAGTTTAACAAATGACCTGGCTGAAGACTCATGTAGCCATCCCAGCCTCCCGAGACCTTCTGCTTCTGTTCTCATGGGAGGAGAGGGATCAGACTCCCCTTTCTACCCTTGAGAGATTAAGCCTTAAGGATAGGGTGTTGTGCCATATTATTGAAAATATCAGCCTTCCAACTGTATCACTCACCACAGTAACAAGCTCCTGCTTTGGCATTCCAAAAAGGCTTCTGTGACCCTCCCTCAGCACGTTCTGCACCCCAGTACTCTGTAACCTCCAAAGAGCATTGATGTCCCCTAATGAAAACAAGCCCTTCCTTTTCCTCACTGTGGGGCAGGCACTGTGACTCAGCACAAGCTACTGTGTGAATAAACACGGTGGGACAGGTTCACCTTGACACAGATAGCCCTTTGGCACCCTTCTGGTGGTGCCAGAGAGCACTGATGGGATCTCAACTGCTCCTTATGCCTCATTAAAGGTATTTTTGTGGTGCCAGGGACATGTAAAGTAGCCTCAGAAAAAATTAAATCAGGCTGAGCAAGGACAGAAATGCTACCATGGTATTTCTGTGGGAACTTTCCCAAAAGTCATCTCCCACTGAAACTCTACTCTGCTGATGCTGGTTCTGCTGGTCACATGTGGCTTCCAGATCTTTTTAACTCATCAGCCTCTGAACATATGTGATGGCGTCTCTGTGTGGTGGAAAAAAAATAAGGAAAAAAGAAAAAAGGTGGCTCCGCTTCCAACTCCACAAAGGATATGAGCAAGCTGTGTATGCTTCTGCAGCCCATGTCAGTCAGCAAAATTAGATCCTTACATCCCTCTCCCTTGAAGACAAGTAACCAGCTGCATATCAAGCTGTACAGGGCTCTGTCAGAGGCACGAGTGTAGCAGGGAAGAAGAATGCTGGCTTGGTTCTGCCATTGCCAAGGTCTTTCCGACAGCTGGTCATCTTGGAGAGCAGCAGTGAACAGTCTGCAAGGGCTGTTTGGAGATATAATGAGCACTTCTCAAATTATTATGGTATAAATATACATATATAGGGCTTTCTTTTAATTATGACTCTCTGATAAGCTTTCTTTTCAGGAAAACACAGGAATAAAATAACTACACATTTGTAATTATTTTAAATTATAGATTTATTTTGTTTGCTTTTTGTTTGTTTTAAGATGAAAACAAACAGTCCAAGGTTATCCTGAAGAGAATCTAGGTATGTGAGACTTTTGCTAATTCCATCTACAAGGATAAAATAAACTTCAAACTTTTTAAAGGATGTTTCATACCATAATAAAAGCAATAGAATCAACTGATTGTTTGAGAAGGGTCAGATTGGCTAATTTTCCATAGATATGGTCAGTACAGTCTCTGGTGTCTATTCTGAAGGCTATATTCAAGCCTTTTGCAGAACTGCTACCACTCTGTGCAAATTCTTTTGCAAACTGTATTAGAAACATCCCCCATGATCTTTTCACCCTGTGTCTCTCTGTCCCCAGTAAGAGGGAAGTTGATTGAGAGTGCAGAGGCCAATGAGCACTTCTATGGAATATAATCTGAGGATGCCCCAAAGACTGCATCAATCCAGACATTTGCTGACCCTTTCCCCCCCTCTTTGAATTAAGTCAAGAGCACTCAAGAAAAAAAAACAGTGAAAATCCTCCTGAAAGGGTTAAATTTCCCCCTTAAGGCTTCTCTAAGTGGAACTTGTATTCTTAGTCTGACTTAAGGATATGGAATAGAAAGGCTGCCAACATCTGTTGTGGTCAGAGACAGATAAAAGAGACTAATTCAGAGCTGGAAGAACCTATGTAGGGTATGCTGTGTTGCATTACCCTTTCCATAAAGGCACACAAAACAGTATTTGATAGTATGGGAGATGGATGCTCACCTAAACTTCTTCCCTGCAGAGACCCAGGAGTTTCACTTGTTTATGGGCACCCCCATCATCTCACAGAGAGCACAACATGAAACATTTAACTTCTAACTGGGGAATACCAAGCTGAGAATACTTCAGAAACACCGAGTATATAATCACACTGCTATATAATGGGGGTGAAGAAAAGAAAGAAGAGAGACAGGTGATTTATGAGCCTGCCAAGCATGGGAAAAGTTAGCATGGAACAGACTAATGTTCTAAGTAACTTTGGATGTGGATTGGCCCCAAGTTTAAGGTAGCCTGATCAAGATATCCACATGGAGATGTGAAGAAAAGCTAATACAGTTTCTTTCACACTCTAATTCAATTATTAAACACACTTCATGTAGACAAGGCTACAACTTACTGAGATCAGCAACTGTTTACAAAAAAGCCAACTGCATTATGACAACATATGATGGGCACACAGTCAAAGCCAACTCAAAATCTACAGACTGCAAAATCCATATCTCAAGGCTTTCCAGAGCACATCTGTATGAAACTTGAAGGGTTTGTTGACTGATTTGGGTTTTTTTTTCTGGGGGAGTTGGGGTTTTTTTTGGGGGGGTGGCAGTGTTGGTGCTTGTTTGGGTTATTTTTTTATATTTCTGTATGTAACAAGCACAGGTGGATCAGCCCTACAGCTGCCTAACCGCACTACTGTCTGTCCAGAAGCTCATCCCATCCAGGACCCTCAAGGTAGGCAAGGCCAGTAGGCAAAACATCATGGAATTCACATTGAAGTTAAATTTACGACATTCTCACATAAATCCTTTGCCTCCAACAGCTAGGGCTTTGAACAAAATTTGTGAGATTTATGATAAAAATCACCAGGCATACAAAAAAAATGTCACTGAGGTTAAGCAAAAGCTTCTTGAGAGGCAGGTCTGCAAAGCAAGTGTTTGTTTTGGCCACAGCACGACCTCTGTCCTCTGAGCCTGTTGCCACAACAGCCAACTTTGCCTCCCCCTGACAGTGAAGCCCAGTGCAAGCAAAGCTGTCACAAAAGTCATGGTGGTGACCTCCACATGTATTGCACAGTGCTTTGCTTCTAGGAAAACCTGGCAGAGATGATACAGGTGGTCCAGGTCCATGTGTCTGCAAAAAAAGCAGAAGAGGAGAGAGGAGAAGCAGCCCTCCCTGTCCAGGGATATGTGGGACAACCTGGTCTTGAAGACAAGCAACACTCCTACAACCTCTGTTCCATGTGTTTGTTTGGTGGCATGTACAAATAGTATTCCTCATCAAAGCTGGCCACAACACAGATGACAATTGCAACTGAAAACTCTGTTCCTTCCCAGTGGCTCCCTCCAGAGTCTAGCTTTTAGCTTCCTGAACTTTAGGGGGGAGCTTTATTTGGGGGACAGTGAAGGCGTTAATAGCTTGGGGTTTTTTTTACTATCCACATGATTTCATTAGATTCTCTAAGATAGAAAACTTTAGAAATAAGGCAGCCAAATACATAAATAAAAGTAGAGAAAAAAGAAAAAGAATGATGTCACCCTCAAGCAGTTCCATCAAGGGATGACATTTTAAATCACATCATGTCTCACACCCATTTCTTAGTGCAAAATAAATCACTTGAACAGAGTGCAAGCCAATTTTTACTTTAAAAAATGTTGTGTCCTAAGGCTCTCTTCTTGAACTTCAAAAGCATACTTCATAATTACTCTACCTATCAAAGGAAACTCAATATTTCACCTCCAACCTCCCCCTGCTTGTGTTATAATTTTTAATTGTTAATAAATTATATTAATTTTAAACTGGTTATTCTCTCTTGAAATTACATCTTTCAAATGGATATGCAAACTTATTTTAAATTAACATATTTACCTTTAAATTATATATCAGTAATTTGTTTATGACTTTTCTTGCCTCTTAATTCTTGTATTAGGATTCCAGTCTTTGGTTACCTCATTTAATTTTATTTGAAAACTGTTGTCTCAATTTAGGAGTCAAAACCTATTTCATAGACCTTGAGAACTCTGGCAAGCAAAAACTTTTATTTATCTGGGATATTTACATATTTTTATTTGGAGTCATCATTATGCACTGCAAGGTCTTTTGTCATTGCAAGCTTGAGACAGATGGAAAATGTGGCGGTCTTGTTTGCAACCTAAAATCTGCTCTTACAGCTGCATGCAGTCACTCTGAGAGAATACAACACGTTGGTGTTTTCAGCGGGACCACATTATTTTCTTTAGATAGCAGGTGTTTCACTTAATGCACAGTCCTTGCAAATACATTCAAGAAGGTCAGGCAAGGCAGGCAGGGAATTTTCTGTAGAGGAGAGGGTGCCTCTGGACAGGGAAGCAAGGTTCTGTGCATATTCAGGTGTGATCATGCAGGCATCACTCTTTGTAGATTCCAGCAGTCAGCATTTAGAGTCCTCACTTATTTATCAAGGCTGGTCACATGCTTAAATGGATGAATAACAATTGCAAAATGGTAGAAAAATGTCAGTACATGGTTGCCAAAATGACATAAATCAGCACTCTTAAAAACTCCATCATGCAGAAAATACCTTCATGGCAGGACCAGCCAAAATAGGTTGCAAAATCTTGCGCCTGAGAGCAACCCGTGCTGGGAAATGGGCAGGGAAGTTCCCACCCAAGCAATGCTCAGCTGGTTTCTGAGGCTCTCAGCATGATCTAGGCATACTGGAGCACACGGCAAAGGAAAAACACATCCAGTTGGTGAACTGAACTACATGGCAGAAGGAATCATTTCCCATTGAAAGAAAAATCTTCCCGGAGATGCCTTCATGATTTCTGGGCAGCATACAGGAAAGAAAAGCAAAGCAGAGATTGTCCCTCTTGTCAGTGTTTTGTAAAGATCAGTGCCTACAGAATGCTATTCAGTGCCAGGTGGGTACTCTTTAGTGTGCAGGGTGATTTTTTAATTAAAAAAGGACTGTCGCACCATTCCAGTAAATTACATATCTACCTACAATTTTATTTTTTTTCCAAGTATCAGAAGATGACTACTTTTTTTGCCCATGACAGATGAACTCTGGCTATCAAATCTATGAGACAAATAGCTTGTATCTCAGACTGCTACTCCCCAAACTTGACACAGTTTGTCCTCTTGCCCTCATAATTATGCACAACAGTCTTCCTGTAGGAAAGAAACCTGGGCTTTGCTCTTCCTTCAGCCAAGCTCCCTGCTCACAATCTAACTCACTGAGACAATCACCTTTTGTGAGTCCTGGTGACACCCTTCACTGGTAGATGGACTAAATTAAAGGAAGATGGAAGAAGTACAAGCACACCAAAAAAGAATAGTTTCAGACCAGATTCATGGTCTTCAATAAATCTCAAAGCAGGCTTCCAAGTCCCAGCTCATCAAGATGAAAACGTAGCTCCTAATTGTCCCCATATGTTTCAAACAAAATTTTATGAATGAAAGATGGATTTTCCTCCCAGTTGCTCCCTTCTAGCACAACCCACTCAATTCCAGATTAACCCACCTCCTTCTAGTTCCATCTCCTTTGTGTGGTCAAAAAACAAAGCAGGGAGCTGCACCAACAGAGACACTGGAATTCTCCTTGCCAAAGGAGCAGGCACATGAGGTAGAAGGCAACATTTGCTGGAAACTCAGATGTTGAAACACGTGTTTTTCTCCAGCAAAATGAAAGAGGAAAGAATCATGTGGAATGAGGCAGCGCAGTTCCTCTCTTTTATGTTGCGAGAGCTTCCAAAAGAGAAGCTTCTTTCAAACAAAAGTGAGGCATGAGTAGTTTTCCAAATGTTCTTGTTTATTTATGATAGTTGTCTTCATTTAATGAGCAACGTGTTTTCTCTCAAGTCTGGCATAGCCACTGGCTGAAGCAACAGATGTACCACACTGATGATCCTGAAGAACAAAAACACATCTGTCTGCAGTAGCTCTTTTGGACTCTGAGGACCAAGTGTACCAGCCTGTGGGAACTTCACAGAGACTTGAAGTCCTAATTTATTCATTTTTTATTAGTTTTTATACCTTTATACAAGAACTTCAGTGCTATACAATAATGTATATAGAAAATTTTAGGATATAAATTACGTTTTTTCTGTATTTTAATATATCAAGCAAAAAAAAAATACAGAAGAGGCTTCGGTCATCTATGAAATGGCATGTTGTTAGATCTTTGTGTATTGAGGTGGGCATTGGACGTTTTATAGTGTACACAATTGGCATACCTGGGAAAAAATGCATACACTGCTAGCTAAAATGTCTAATCTCTTCTTTAGCACATTTGCGGTTTAATTACAAAACCTACTGAACAATTAAAATTCAGAGCAGCACACTGCAGCAGTATCAGGCTTTGATGTGGGGTCAGTACTGGTCACAGTCCTGTACTCATTACATAGGTTAATCAATTTGGTGGAGTAAATATGACAGGACTGACCAAAAATCTAAGTAATTACCATCGCTCTGAGAGCACAGGCAAGCACGGCTGGTTTATGCATTTGATACACGAGTGGTATTGTTTCTAAACAAGCAGAGATCCAGAGCTGTCAGTGTAAAGCAGATTTGTCTCTTCTGTGAGCAGTCCCTCTCATTGCTGCTCTCCATGTGCACGTGTGAGGTGCAGCAGGCTGTGCATCCCCGTGCCAGCACCCTCACACACACACACACACAGACTGAAACTGTACAAACGGGTTGGTGACAGTGACCGTCTCTGCAGCTGCAGCATCCCCCTGGCCAGGGCAGATGATGTTCTGTGCTGAGAGGCAAAGGCCCTGCACAGACCTCGCAGCAGCAATTAAAGTAATGCACACATTGCCACTCATCTCTGAAAGATAAAGGCATCTGTGTGACAGTGGCACTGAAATGGGCTGGGAATGTATGTTTGTGACTGGCCCAACCATCTTCACCTCCAGCCCAGCTCATGAGACCTCCTTTCAAACAGGAACTACTTAACAGAAATGGATTGCTACAGCCAGATCAAGGATTGCTTTCTCTTGCCCAGACATGGATTCTTCTCAATCCCCTAATAACACAAACCCATCATAACCTTCAGACAGGTCATTATTTGTCCAGCTTGAGGCAGGTAAGAGGCAAAAATATCAAACCCATCTGAACCGGAGGAGAGAAATTGCTGCTGGTTTTGGGTAGGATGCACAGAGTTTGCTTCCTGCCCTGACAGCCGGAGTTACCAGGTTATTCAGCCTGGGATTTTTGCAATAGTCACTGAATTTCCCCTGAAAACAGAGTGACAGAGAGAAGGTTTGAGCTGGGATTTTTGCAACAGTCACCAACCTCCCAGGGAAATTCAGTGAGAGCTGAAGTGTTTTGATCCCTCGCATGGAAGTTGATAGCAAATTAATATGCATTTCCATGGGGGCAGGAGTAGGTCTGGGTGCCACAATCCCATAAGCTCTTTTGAAAATCGTAGCCTTAAATGGTAATATTCTGATATTCCAAATATGTGGAGTTAGGTAATTTTTTCTAATATTTAAAAATATGTTAGTCATAATTTTCTTCTGCCTTTCAGTTCCTAGGAGATAAAAGGAGTCTGGCTTTACAAGCAGCAAGATTTACCAAAATAGTTTCAGAGAAGTTTTAAACCATTTTCTACAGTATTTCCGAATTTTTTTCCCAATCTTTTTTTTTTTTTTTTTTCTGTAAGATGTGCGCCATACAGGGTGTAGGACCGAGGGCACTGTCCCGGCTGGGCATTTGCCTGGGCCGACTCTTGGGCTTTTGCAATGGGTGGCATCTGAACGCTGTTGATCGCCCTGGTGGCGTGGTCCCCAGGAGAGGGTAGCCAGCCCCAGGTGACAAGCGACCAAGGGAGGGGGCTGCAGGAACACGCCACAGGGCACGCCCAGCCAGACAGTGCAAGGCAACAGGGCACGGAACGGCGTTTTGCAGTGGCCTGCTGGGTTTGCATTAGGGTGTGCCAAAACATTAAAACAGGGCAGTAAAGAGGAAAATGTTTTTTTAATAAACCATGGGTCGTCCCTTCGTAAACCCAAAGTTTGACTGCTGTCGAGACAAGGTCTGTGTCTCCTTGTGCTTGTTTACTGGTGCCTATTTCAACAGCCTCTTTATAGACTCTAGAAATAACAATAACAGAAGCCTTTAAGTGTTGCTACAGTGCTAATGCTTACTACTAGCAAAAGGCGTTGATGAACAGATCTTTACTGCTCGTTTTATGTTTGAGTCCTACTCCCTACAACAACTCTGCTCTCTCATGCTCCCCACCCACTGCATTTAAACGAACAAACCACGTTTTCTTTATGTCATCTCCAGCCATCCCAGGAGCTTTGATCACCAAAGGAAACATGTCAGAGCTGGCAGTGTTCTCATTCTGGGGAAAATGTTGATATTTTGGACTTATTTTTCTTGTGCATCAGAATGACAGCAAGTATTTTCAATTGGTTTCGTTTTCCAAGGAAGAAAAGCAGTCTGGTCAGGATTGCTTATTTCGCTTAGCTTTAACGTATCATTTGTAGGACGACTCAATTTATTTTTGAAAACTACTTTATAACTGTCTCCTAAAAAATATATAAAACAAACCTTCAAGGAAGAAATTGCTTGGAAAAACACCACTGAAGCTGCTTGTTGTGGTAATAATCAAAAAAGACATATTAACATCTTGCTTTTATATTTTCAAATAAAATTCACTAAAATGGCCACAAAGCTGCTATACGTTCTTCTTAAAAAAAAAAAAAAATTTAAAAAAAAAATTTAAAAAAAGCATTTTGTGTGGAAAATCATTCCAAGTTATTTTTCATGGACAAACTGAAGCTGCCAGGGACAAACAAAAATGTCTTTTTACTCTCTCTCACTTCCTTATTACTGAGGTTTACTGTCAGCTGTTCTGTGGACTTCAGCTGGGTCACCGCAGAAATGTGGGAGCAGGCAGTGTGTTACCCCTGAAATGAGTTAGTGGAGTACCAACACTCCATTAGGGACTGTATAAATATTATCTGTAGAAGACTGGGAAATGTCAGTCACTGAAGTCATTATCACCCTTCGCAGCAGCAGAACTGGTCCCACCACGACCATTTTCCTCTATCTCGAGAACTCTCACATGGCTTCCTTTTTTATTCCCGAGTCTGGGAAACACCGGCAGTCCAAGGGCAGTGCAATGCAGAGCCAGCAGGAGGTGCTCCTACAGCAAGGAAATCTGTCCACCAGACTAAATCCCACGTCTGTGCCACCAAATTTCCCCTGCACTATAATATAAAACACATTTGGCATACTCAAAAAAGGGCTGTTGGCATAGCAGGGAAACCAGTTTGGGCTCTCCTACTGCAAAAATCTAGACAGATGTAATATTTCTCTTGTTTTTAAGTTACTGTAATCAAGCATACTGCAAAGGAGAAAAAAATAAGTGAAAATATGTTGTTAGGTCCTAGTAGACTTGCAATTTCTGAATTTCTTTTACAAATGCCC
This sequence comes from Lanius collurio, assembly GCA_020086605.1. NCBI lineage: Eukaryota > Metazoa > Chordata > Aves > Passeriformes > Laniidae > Lanius > Lanius collurio. Next base: position 17,570,179 of record JACBWW010000015.1, read on the forward strand.
ATAGAGTATTCCATCTTTATCCTCCCAAGTCACTGAGAATAACACATCAAAGAGCATGTTTGCATTTCTATAATAGATAACAGCATTGACATAAGCTTCAGGGTTCATACAAACTATAAACTGAATTACCAATGGCCTGTCTCACATATTTATAAACTGTAAGTCGAGCCTGGAGAAAAAAATTCCAACTACAGGTGAAATAATTATTCCGAAGCTTTTAAAGAGTCACTTCTGAGCTGCAATCTGAATTCTGGTGGATGTGAATTATCAGTTTGGTTTGTACCTGCCTCTGCTTGCATAGCAGGAGTCAAATGGTAACCTGGGCTCAGCTGGTCACTGCCATGGCAAGGCTGGCATGTTGGCATCATCATTTAAACAAGAGATTTTGTAAAAGCTGCAGGTGTCTGTCTCCCCCGGCTAAGGGAGGGATTTTCTCCCACCACGCTCTTGCCTTGCTTCCAAGGCCCACCAGAGCTGGCTCTCCCACAATTCTCCAAGACACCAGAACAGAGCAAGCCCTGATGGCCCAGACCTTCTGCTTACAAACCTGAAAGCATTACAGACTATGACACTTCTCCTCACATCCCCACACAGGAGGGAGAAGAAAATTCCCCTTATTTCTGTAAAGCTCACACAGGAAGTGCCCATTTTGGGAGAAACAGGTCACAGGTGAGGATGGATGTCAGTGGAACCCAGGGTCTGGAGACAGCGTGAGTCATTCCTGCAGCAGCTCTCTGTACAGCCACATCAAGGGTTTTGTGCTATACTGTAAGAAAGGAAGACAAAGTGAAGAGGGAAGCATTGCTAAAAAAGTTTATCATGCCACCTCATGCAAAAATATTAGAAGAGAAACTGAAACCCACAGGTCAATACCACTTCTGGAAATCCCATGCTGGTCTGAGCTATCAGCTCCTCCCCAGAACTACCCAAAGCACCTATGCTGCTGCTGTTGCTGTTCAGTATGTCCAAAAGGAGAACTAACAGTAGGAGTCAGAGGAAATAATGGCATAGGATTTGAGGTGGGATGTTCCTTCCCTGGGTATTTTGACAAAGACCAACTTGAGACTAAGTTGGACATGTTTGTGTCTTGGCCTCACACAAAAGAGTAGACCCAATATTTCATATGAACTTCTCAGTAATATGTTTCTGAAACATACAGTAGCATGTAGGCATTTAAGACATGCGAAATTAGGAGATTTTAATTATTACAGTTCTGTTTTGAAAATTCAGACCTCTCTCTTCAGGACTTAAAAAACTATCTCGTCTGAAATTACTCTAATTTTTTATCTTAGAGACGTTATATTCCGTCAGCCCTAAGTTCTTCTCCACAATACAGATAGGAACAATCCATTTCCCTGTGGATTCCTTATTGCATTATGCAAATGCTGGAAATCCATTAAATCCAATATTATTAATGACCCAGCAACTGAAATTATTACCTGGCTTTTTTTAGCCATATGACAAGAGTTTTCTTGAATGTGTTGAGCATTTGCTTATTTAAAAAACCTTTTGTGACAAACAGGAGTGATTCCAAACCAGACTAGATGTAACATACCCAAAGTTTGCCATGTGGGGACAAAACCAGCCTGTAAAATTAGTTTCTGGAGAGTCTCTTGGTTTCATCAGCATGATCGATTCTTGTTCACTTCTTACTGCACTGGAGCCAGCATTAGGATTTGGGGTGAGACCAGCGAAAAGGATTCTAGTGACAATAGCAGCATTCATGAGCTCTGTCAGTGCAGCATGGTTTATTTAATTCAGCAAACACTTAGCTTTGGCGGCAGAAAGAGGCACAGCAATGTAGACAGAAATATTAAGGTAGAAGAGCAGAGAAAAAAAAATTCTCCTGGTTAGACCATGTCTAGTTTCAAAAGAAAGTTGAGGGGGGAGCAAGGGAGTGGGATTTTTTTGGTTTGTTCCCATGTTGTTATTTTTTCTGAAATAGAGTCCTATTATTGTGCTACAAGAAACATGAGGTGAGGATCATTCAGTGAGGAAGGCTCTGCAGCTGAAAGATTACAGGGCAGATTGAGCTCAGTCTCTTTAGCTGTGCTTCTCTGCGAACTGAAACACTCCCTCTTTTTTCTCTTTGGATACATTATCTAAGTGGATCAATACATAGGAGTGAAGACAGCTCAGCTTTCTCAGAAATAGATGCAGCACTGAAGAGATACTCCAGGCCCTAAAAAGTACTTGACTCTTGAATAAGTTAGTATTGAAAATATTGGACTGTGTAAGTGAAAAATGAAAAACTGTTCAGTAGAATAGGCACCAACACTTTAAAATGGAAGTTTACAAACAAGAGACCCTTTGTTCAGTGGTACCATTTCCTTTGGTGTTAGGAGGATTTTTTTGTTCCTTTCTGGCTCCAAATTCCCTTAAAGAAACTGAAAACAAATCTTGCTCCAAAATCTTGCTGAAAAAAATACTTGTAGGTTAAAACACAGTAAACCCACATGAACCTGATGGGATACCAGGTATACCATACCTGACCGACTCTCCTGTCAAACAACTTCAGAATTTGGTAGCAACGGAGAAGGGGGACAGGTCCTCATGCACATAAGGGAAATGGCCAACATAACCCCAAAATGTGGCTGATAAATAACATGCAGGAGCAATTATTATTGCATGCCCCTGACATTCCCATGTAACATCATACTGTCAGGTGTCTTGCTTTTTTTTTGCTCCAAATGGCTCGCAGCTTTTCTGCATGCACTACTCCACAACCATCACAGCTGACAGAGCTGCTTGTGCCAGATGCTGTGAAATTTGGAGGACCAAGGGCTCCAGGGTACTGTAGTTGCTCTCTGATGCTCCTTCAGCTTTATGGAGAGCTTTTCTCACCTTTCCCCGGACAGCATCAGCACAGGCTCATCTGCACTGTAAATCACGTGTATCTAAGGCTACATTCAGCAGAGGTGGGTTTCTGAGAGGGGAGCTTGGCTGACAGAGTTGAGTGAGCAGGTTTGTGTTCTTCTAATAATTTCATTTGGTTTAAGCTTTTAAAGACTTACAAACTTAGAGAACTGTCCTTATAGTTTTTATGTAAATTAAATAAATCAGTGTTCCTGCAAAATGCCTGCTGATAACACCTTCCAGTTATATTGGTGTGTCTGAATGGCTAGACCTACTCACCTTTACTAAAGAGATAGTGAACTGTTTACAGAAATCCCTGGGCTAAGCACTATGGTTACTGGTACAGCCCAGCATGATAACTTGCACAGAAGAAAGCCTTCCATCACTGAGGGAAAGTGCAGCCAACACATCAGCCCAGCTAGGTGTGCTCACATTGTCCCACACCTACGTGATCTAAACTCAGCCAGGGCACGCAGGCAACAACAAATAAAATGTCCCAGTTTGGCAACCTCTTGCCTTTCCAGGGAGAGATTTTTTAAACTGCTTCCAACAATTCTGCCGGGGCACAGACACTTTCTTCCTTGGCTTGATGGTAGCCTATGTCTTTCTCTGGGATCCTCCTGCTGCACAACAATTTTGAAGGAAGCTCAGCCCTTGGGTCAGTCTCAAGCCATGCATTTTCCACATCGCCCAGGTGATGGCTGGCATTCAGACATTTTCTTCCTGACAGAAGAAAAGGGGCAGAGAAGTAAAATGTTAATGATTACACACTTACTAAGTTATATTACACTGATGTCTATTATCAGGGGAATTGGACACTGGAATGGGCTGCCCAAGGAGGTGGTGGAGCCACTGTCCCTGGAGGTGTTTAAGGAAAGACTTGGTGCCATGGTTTAGTTGATGTGGTGGTATTCAGTCATAGGAGTGACTCAATCATTTTAGAGGTCTTTTCCAACTTCATTGATTCTGCGGTTCTGTGGTAGGCATGGATCTCAGAATCAGTGTGAAGACTTGCTGCTGCCATTTCCTCCTTTACCATATAGTAAATGGGTGTTTGTGCTTTTGATGGGAGTAAGGATGCTTTCCTTGCATGACGGATGACAGCCACCACAGGAAGACCCCTATCCTGGTGGGAGGATACCCAGTGGGAGCTCTTGCATTTCTGCAGGGCCCCACTGAACTGACGAACAGGCACTGGCCCAAGCACGATGGTTACAGGCACTGCTGCACACTGAGTTATATTTAACACAGGAGCCTAAATTACACAGCAGATCAGGAGAACTCCCCTTGAAAAGGCTAACAAGGTGCCAGCTGTTTCCCAGGTCAGAGCCAGGACTTTTGAAAGCACCTATGTTTGACAAGACCCAGATCAATTGAACAAAGTAACATTAATAGGGCCCCCTCCTCTGCTTGGGCACTGGGCAAGAGGCAGCTGCCCTGGTGCCTGGCTGGAAATCTGGAGCAGCCCCAGGGAATCTTGTAGGCTTCCCCAGCTGTGGGAAGAGTCCACAGGGAGGATGTGCAGCAGTAACGAGGGAGAAAAAAGTGTGACCGAGGGGACAAGGATCTTCTGAGAGATGAGACTGAGCTGAAGGATATTTCATTTCCCCAGATGAGGATAATTCAAATAAGTTCAAAGATACGAACTTCCTCCAGAGCATAAGCTTCTCTGGGGCAGAAACCTGTTAATTTGGAGAGCATACCATGTGTAACAGAGGCTGTGTGGGCAGCTCCATAAACCATGGAGTGGAGCAGGAGGGGAGACCTTCCTGCCCAAATCAGACACTCACTCAGAGAACACCAAATCCACAGCCCAGGTCAGGGTGAGGATGAAGTAAATCCATCTTATTGCAGCCCTGTGCAAGAGCTTGCCTGGCTCTCTCCAAGAGCTGCCCTGCACCCTCCTTCTGGATCCACCTCTGGAGTTTACTGCAGCTGTTTTTTTTCAAAACATCCACTGTAGTTCCACCATTTTAATACCTACCTACAAAACCTCCTGATGCTCTGGGTTTTAGTGAACCACAAACTACCTTAAAAACACAACATAAAATTAAAGCATTCACTGTTCATAGCTCCAAGTAGGGAACCAAGTAATTAATATACAGCTTAATCTACAGCTTCTGCTGTTCTTATACAGCTCCAGTGCTTTGGCCTGCAGCCCCTTTGCCTTAATTGCTCTCACTAAAGATAGCACTCTTCTACTGCAGAATAATCTGGTGAATCCTATGCCCATATCAGAGCTAAATGCACAGTGTTTAAGAGCAAGAGAGCTCAAAATCACAAAGTGCTTGTTTGCATTCAAGGAAAAATAAAAAAAGTTTACTGAAATTCAAAATAATACATCTCATTTGAAATGAAATCCCATTAAAAGCTAACTTTCCTAGTTATCTAATATTATTCTAGCTATGACTAATATCTCATGGATGATCCTTTGCTAACTTATAACGGTGAGCCACAGCCTGTCTGCATGCCAAAGATACCCTCTTTAAAGAAAAATAAATACCACGGAATGCTTCTGATCTTTCTTGTAAAAAGATTTTTTTTAATGAAACACTATTTAGATGCTTCACGGCCAGCAAACGTAAATAAATGTAATAAAAAGTAGTCTTGGCTGTGAGAGAGGTATGAAAAACTGAATTCCTCAAGGGACAGACAAATAAACCAAGTTTTATTTCATTATCAACATAGTAGCGGCACGCATACATCAGCTGGTATCAATCTTAGTTATAGCTTGAGGCCAGTGACTGATGGCATGCTGCAAATTCAGATTCTGACTTTTCCATCACAGCATGCACTTGAGTAATTTTCTGCAGATTTTGGTTTTCCAATCTGCACTTCTCTGCTGCATCACCTTTCCTGTGCCCGGAATGACTGCCTGCAATTGGAGGTTCAGGGACTTTTTAAGCTGGAGGTTGTATCCGACCAGTTGCTTCATAGACAAAATGAATTTGCCTAATCCTTTTCAGCATCCATTCATCCTGTCAGACTCCATAACATCTTGCAGCAAGAAACTTCATAATTTAATTACACATTGTGTAAAAAGGTGCTGAAATTAGTAGAAGTTGTTAAATTCTTTTAGCGAGGAAGAATATTATTATCTAGAGTCTCTTGTTTTGTTGAAAAGCCTTGCTACGTGGGCAAAGACTGTTGGCTCAGCTGCCGACTGGAGGCTTACCCAGACACGCAAGTTTTGCAGCTGCTCCTTGTTTCTGACCAGCACCAAACAGCACAGGAGGCAAGGTAGAAACAGGAGAGAAAGCAAAGCTTTCTGTGGAGATGTACAGGCCAGAGGTTGACTGATAAATCATGGTGGAACCCGGCAGATGAGCAACAAGGGCCACAATCTGAACCCTTGCTTCAACCCTCTGCAACAGCCCAGCCAGACTCAAAGGGTCCCCCTCTCTCATTACCCTTCTTCAGTGGGGCAGAAACAGTCCCTCCCCTTAGGCAGGGCTTATTTGAAGAGAGCTTGAGCACCCATGCTCTGGCTGAACTCAGTAGGAACCACAAGCGGTCTGGGAGACTCAGAGCAGCATAGCACAGTCCTTAGTGTCATACCTCATCAGCTCTTTTTCAGCTCAGGGTCTGATCCGTAGGTCCCTGCTCCAGCACAATTATCAGCCAAGGTTTGCAGAATTTGGCTGAAAGCTCCTTGTGTGTGATGTTCCCTCTCCTTTGACAACTCAATCACACCTGCAGGACTTTAGTTCACATCCCTTTACTTCCCTCAGCCTTAGAGAACTCTAAACTGCAACTCCAAATTGAAACTCCTAAATTGCAAAACAAAACTGCCTCTTTCCCTTGGACATGGACACAAGTTATCCATGAGACCCACTCAAAGGAAAATGGAGCTAAAGGTGAAATGGCCAGCTGCAACTCAGACTGATCTTGCTCTTCATCAAAAGGTGAGCCTAACTGCTGTCTCTATAAGTCATGCCTCTCTGCCTTCCAGCCACCATGAAGACTTGTATTTTCAGATCATTACCAGACCTGAAACCATGAAGCTGGGATGCTGAGATCACAAGGCCCTGAACAATACCCCTAACTCCTGCAAACTGCTCTTTCTCTGGCACTTCCCTATCTAACACTGCTGCCTTTGGCATTCAGCTGTTACTGTTTAATACCTCTGTCGGGCAAATTAATGGCAGTTACTTCCATGGGAAGTGAGAAATGGTACAGTAAAATAAGACCCACCTACAAATAACTTTCTCAGCAAGAAAGAAAACTTGCCACCTCATTACTTGCCTTAAACGCTTTCCCTGGGGGAGTGCCGCATGTTTCACCGAGCGCAGCAAGATCCTTGGTACAGCCTGGCTGCTGTTCCCCCTCCCCATCCAGCTGCATTTCAGCGATGGACTTGGTCAGACAGAGGTCAGGGAATTTAAAAAAAAGTAAATAGGAGTCATGTACTGAGAGCACACATTCACTGCATTGCTGAACTGTCTTACTAACCCGGGAGTAGCCTCCCACACTCCCATGCCGTTAGTGCACAGCTGCTGCTGGAAAGTTGCCTGCAGAGCCTCTCTCCCCTCCCACCTCTTTCAAAGGACCTTGTCGGGAGCTACCAGGCTTCTGCTGGCAATATTTGTCAGGGAACAGAGGACTACTGTCACTTAAAAACAAGCAAAGGATTACAAGATGCTTTGATTTCATTGGGAGCACAGAAAGGGAACGATCGCCATTTCAAAAGCTAGAAGGAAACACTGGTGCACAGTCAGCTCTGCATGTTCATTATGTATTTGGCAGAATATATCAATTGGTGTATGCTGAATTCCAAAACAGGTCTAGCTAGAGCCATGCCAAGTGCTATTGTAAAAGGGTGACTGCTCCACAAATCGCCCCACACTCTTATGAGGCTCCAGATACTAACTTTGCACTGTACATGCAAGTACAAATAGAAATAAACATTTTCAGCATAAGGCTTCCAACGACGCGTGCACAAAACCCCCAGCAAAAGGCCCTCAGTGGCTTTCCCTGGTGCATCCAAGAAGTTGCAGCATGAGACACTCATCAGCACTTCTGAGTCCAAGCTAGAGGTGCAGAAGCAGGACTTGTTGGAGGGGCCTTTAAAAACCTGTCCACAGACACTGCCCTGGGTGCAGCATCCTGGTTGTCGGGGATGGAGAAAATCTCATCCGTTCTGGGACACGTATAACATTTATTTATTCAGGAGTAGAACTTCCCCCTCTAAGAAAGTAGGAAATGTTGACGTAAATGGGCAAAACTGCTACTCTGAAATTAAAACACATTTCTTCAGCCAGAATCTCACATTAATGTGGTGCCCCACAAAACTAGTAAAGTTTGGATTTTCAAAAGCCCCTTCGGGGATATTTTACTCTACTCCCTTTGAACATCTCTTTGGTCCTTTCAAAACTGCCAGCCTAAAAATCCCTGCTGGGGGGCAGCATGTTGCCATGCTCTTTTCAGGTCTTACCTTTAATACAACATTAACCTCACACTTTGCATTTTTCCAAGTGTGGCTTTCTGGGTTTAGCACTGACTCTGAGTCCTGCATCCCCTTTTATCCACATGCTGTGGATTATCTGATCTGATGAGTCATCAGAAATAATCCTGCAATGGCACTGCTCGATGTAAGGGTTAGTTTACAAGCTTCTTTGTGTCATCATTTATTTGAATAAACCATGCCACCTGCCCTGTATTTTATCTTGCACTTTCAAAAAATAAGAAAGCTGCCACTAACTGTTAATTATTTTAATCTCAAAATAAGATAACAACACATTTGTGAGATCTGAGCCACCAATGCCTTCCTCTAAACAAAAGCTCTTACAGTAAAAATGTCCTGGTAAGATTTGCCCACTCAAATCTCATAAACCCCATGTTGTTGCAAGAGCTAAGAAAACCTAGCTCTTTCAATAGAGTAATTCTGGGCTAAGAACATTGATGGCATCCCAGAACTGGAAAGCTGGATGTGCAAATTAAAAAGCAAAAAAAAGCACATATAAACTCTTAATATCCTAATACCTATTACATGTGATCTCTTTCAAAGTAGCTTTAAATGAGGAGTGCAGTTACTCTTTGATATAGCTGCTAGAAACATAGCCAGGATGCCCTTTGTTATAAATTTAAAAAATGAGTCCACATTTCATAAAGGCTCATAATAAATGAGTCTTCAAAACCAGCACATCTTATTGCCTTTCTGATTTTTTTTCTCTATTTAAAACATAAATCTGTACCAAATACATAATAGTACCCTTCACTTGGCAGAATCCTTTTGACTTGACTGTTGGAAAGGGTCCCTTTCAGCCACCATGACAGAAATGATCATATGTGCAATGAGAAATCGCCTCCACACCATACCTAAGTTCCCTCAGGGCTACCAGGAACTGGCCTCAGCATCATCTGGAGGTCACAGCAAGAGACTCACACCAATAAGCAGCTGGACATAGGCCATGAAGTGTGAGCCACAGTGTCTGCAAGCCAAACCTGGACCCAAATCCAAGGGTATGTACCTGGTCACTGTGCTTGTGAAAAGACTGGAAAGGGACTGCACCACCAAAGGGACCGTCTGCCTGATACAACAGAAGAGTGAGGGAGGACACTGGGTTTTCACCCAAAAAAATCCTGACCGGTCATTTATGGCTTTCCCTAAGGCACTCATCAGAAGAGCAGAGAGCCTCCTTAAACACAAGTGCATTTATTCTCACAGGGTAAAAATATAGTCTTAGAAGTATTATTCTTGTTTTAGAGGCACAGAACAGGCCCATTTTTCTAAACACATCCATACAACCTGAGGCAGCCCGTGGCTGGCTGCCCAGTGATGCTGTGCAGCAGTGGTATGTGCAGGACACCACAGTGATAACTGCAGAGCCCTCGCTAATCATCACATCCCTGCTCTGGCCCTGCTCACCCCATGTCCTGGAGGAGGATTTATTTGCCTCAGAAGGAATTTGGGAATTCAACCTATGTATTCAACTTGCACATAAATCTCGGATGTTATCTAAATGGGGTGGCAAACACAGACCCAGGGAACACGCATAATTCAGTCGCATTGCCTTGAAAAGGCACGGAAAAGTCTCGATTCGAGAAATTTTAAAACCTAACATTCTTTGTTGTGCTTTGCAGTCCTGAGGGAGCAGCGGGAGCCGGGTGACCATCCCCGCAGGGCCGGGGCGGGCGGGGTGTGCAGGGCGGCGGCGGGGCCCCGGGGGTTCCCGTTCCGCACCCCGGCTGTGCCGCCCCTGCACTGCACAGCTCAGAAAGGGGTCCCGCTGCCCCTCAGCTGCGGAGTGCGCGCCTGGCCCGCCGGGGAGCCGCGGGACACAGCGGGGGCTGCCGCAAAAGGCGCCTGGCCCCCAGCGCACCCACCCCTCGGGGGACCACCCTCGACATTGCTTCCCAAGGGGAGAAAAAACCGCGGGGGGTTTGCCTAGAAAGACTCCCTTCGAACCTCCGAACTGACCCGTCGGGAGGGAGAAGGGGATTTTTGCCGCTGTTTGCCCGTTTGTCGGGCAGTAAAGGAGTTTTGGGCCGCGGCCGCGCAGCCTTGGCCCAGCCGCGCTTATGGACGCGCTGTCGGGCGGCTCTTCCCGGCGGAGCCCGCTTGGCTCCACAGCCCGGCGACTTTCAACAAAAGGGTTGGTCTGTTGGTTCGTTGGTTGGTTTTTATTTATTGGGTTTTTCTTCTTTTCAGAAAACAACTGCAACTCCCTTTTGCGAGAATATTTTTCCCCCTCCCTCCGGCCGGTTCCCCTGACCACCATGTGCTCCCCCTGCTCCCCCTTGCCTCCGACTGGCATGCGTCCAGGACGAAGGAATTTTTTTTTTCTTTCCCCTTTTCTATTATTATTTATTTAATTATTTAATTTCACTTTATTTCCACTGCACATTTCGGCTCCAGCTCCCCAAACTCTTTGATCTCCCCGGCTGTCTCCTTACCCGGAAGAAAACCCCGGCTCTCTCAGCTGGGAGCTCGGCGCACACGTGGGCGCCCTGGCGCGCCTCCATGCTCCTGCCAAATTTAGTCACACAAAGGGCTCGGGGGGGGACTGGAGGGGGATGAAAGGGGCCGCCGGCGGGACATCAAAGGCGCCGCCGCCCCGCCCCACTCCCGCCCTTCCCTATATAGGGGGCGCCGGCGGAGGACGCCGCTTCGCACGCGAGAGTGTCCTGTGTCCCCCCGTCCCGCTTATTGCGCCCAGAGGGATCGTCATTGGCACCGCAGTTCCCCCCTCTCCCCGGTCAGCACCTCTGAGGCTCTACGGGGGTCGTGCCGCTGCCCCGAGCGCTGGTGCTCAGCCCGCCCCGGGCCGGTTTCCCCTCTCTGTTCGACCCCCCCTCCCCACCCTGAGTACGGGCAAGCCGGGTTGGCTGTCGGGGAGTGCTCGAAGTGCGGGTCCCTTCAACGCTGAAATGCAAAAAACCCCAACAAACAAAAACTCCACAACTCCCTCTGAAACGCCAGAACCCACTCAAACGACGGAAAAAAAAAAGAGCAAAACCTGTCCAAAATTAAGAAACAAAACAAAACAAAAAACAAAACAAAAAAAAACAAAAAAAAAAAAAAAAAAAAAAAAAACCCCCCCCCCCCCAAAAAAAAAAAACCCGGGAAAATATAAATTCACCCTAAAAGCAAAACAGAAAAAAAGAAGAAACGCCTAAAGCGAGAAAATCACCCCTACGAAAGTACCAAACGGCGCAGTAGCCGCTGCGGAGCCAGGTGCGGGGCACGGCGGCGAGCGCACTGCCGGTGGCCCGGGGAGGCCGGCGGGTCCCGCCGCGGTCGAGAGCAGGGCCACTGTGGGGTGTCCCTATACCTCGGGCCTTGCCCCCCTCCCCCGGCTGTGCCCCATGAACTGCGAATAAAGCGACAGCTTTGTGTTGTCTCCAGTCAAATCTGACGTTGGAGTTGAGGTTTCCTGAGTTTATCTTCTTGTCATAAATCATTACGGTTTCCACACACACATTCCCCCGCCCCGGCCCCGCCGCCCCCACCTAGGCCCCTTTTTGCCTTCAAAATCCTTCCATGCAAAAAAACGATCCGGGAAAGACTCCAGCCCACGTGAAGGGGCGGCGGAGGGGCGAAGGGAGGCTGCTTTTCCAGAGGGACCCCGTAATGAAACAGAGGAGTGGCCGCGCTGCCGGCTCCTCCGGCGGGGTCCCTGCCAGCTCCCGGGTCGCACTGCCCCGTCGGGGGAGCGGGTTGCGATGCTCAGCATCTCGCCGAAGGTCTTTTTTTCAGAACACGACCGTCCCGGGGCAGCTTTGCCCGGCCCGGGTGTCCCATGCCCGCCGAGCGCCAGGAAAAGGAAGAGGGGCGGGAGGGATGCGGAGATGTGCATCTCCGCTCAGGAACCCTCCCTGAGTTGTCTGTCGTTTTCCAAACAACTTCTTCCCCATCGCCTCTCTGCAGCCGTCTCCGAGAGAGAGGGGGTCTCCCTGCATATGGGGAGCACCGCACAATTAAGCCCCTTCCCAAGAGTTACATTTCTAATTTCTTTCTTTCTCGATTATTTATTTCACGCACTTGTTCGACTTGGCAAGTCCGTCCCGCGTTTCCCGCTACCTTGCTCCCTTTCTCAGGGTTTGGAGGGTGTCATTTCTCAGCTGGATTTTAATTACCCGTTCGCGGACGATGACGCAGAGCCGCGGGCGGCGGCGTGGGCAGCCGGGCTCAGCCCGCCCGTGTCCCGGCCGGCAGTGCCGCCGTGCCGAACCCGGCATCTGCTGAAAACGGATTGAGCATCCACATGTTCCCGTTCCTCCGGCTGCCGGCGCTTGAAGGTTTAGCAACCTGACGGGGCATGTGCAAAGCACCAAGCACACTTTTCCGATGCCAAAATACTGGGAAGTTGTTTCCTGCAAAATGTGCGCCCATCGCATTTGCAAAATAAAAGTTGCGGATCCTGACGTTTCCCAAGCGCAGCGCCTGCTTTTGTCTGGATGATTTTTTTTACTGTACTCGTGCCCTGTTGCAGGGCGATGCCGGATCAGCCGGGAGCTAACGGGGCAGCGCGGTGCTGGAGGAACGGGACAGGGTGGAGAGGTGAATCTCCGTTACTGTTCTGGCTCCGTTTACCGGTCCGAAACTGGGACGAGCTCACCCCGGCGGGTTTCGCCCTGTCTCTCGGGGCACTTGCTGGATTCAATGGGGATGTCTTAATTCTGCCCTTCGTCCGAAGCGGGCGCGGGCAGAGCCTGGTCAATCCCTCGCACAATTCCCACAGCGGAGCAGCGCCATGTGGCGATGGGGAAGGCTCAACAAAGCAGCCCTAAAAAAGAAGGTCTGTCCGCCCTTCCCGGGGATGCAGCTAGTGCCTGTGCCCTCCTCGGCGGGCCCTCGGCTGGGGAGGGACAGGAGCCCCAGTGCACCCCCCGCGACCCGGACACCCATACACACAGGCACACGTGTGCATGTAGACACACACACGGACACAGGGACACACAGAGAGGCTACTCCGCGCAGCCAGAGCAAAGTTTGCCCGGGGGCAGCCCCGCACCCGCTCCCTCCCGCCCCCTCCTCCCTCCCCGCTGGCGCTGGCCCCGGCCCCATCCTCTCCCCGCCCCCGCCATTCATGGAAGACGACGATAGCG
>JACBWW010000015.1:17583961-17742162 GCA_020086605.1 Lanius collurio
CCGGGCGCTGAGCGCGGAGGCGGCCGGGGGCGCCGCGCCGACAACTTTTTCCCCTGCCCGCGGGCGCGGAGGGAAGTGGGGGGGGTCACCTCCCCTCCCGCTCCATCCCTCCCCTCTTGCCCTCCCTCCCTCCCGGGGCTGTTTTTTCCTCGGCCCCTCGCCCCTCGCGGTGCCGCCGAGCCGAGCCCAGCCGTGCCCAGAGCCGCGGACGAAGCGGCGGACAAAGGCCCGGTGGGTGCGCGGCACGGGCAGCGCCGGCCCCTTCCCCCGGGACACCCCCTCCCCCTGCCCACCTCGCCCCAGCCATTTTAACTCGGTCCCGCCAGGGTGGTGGCAACTTCACTCGGAGGTGAAACGCGGGCGGGCTCCGCTCCCCTCCGCGTCTCCTCGCCCCCAGGGTGAGCCCGGGTCCCGGCGGGGGATGGAGGGAGGTCGGGTCTCCTGGGGGGCGGTCCCTGGCGCGGTCGGGACACGAGCGGGCGTATTTCGACCTACTCCGGCCGTGCGGCGCGTCGGGGCGAGGGTCCCCGCGACGTCGGTGTCGTGCGAAAGACGGGGTACCTCGGCCCCGAGGGGGCGGGCGGACAGGCGGGGGTCTCCGGCTGCCGAGAGCAACCCCGAGGAGTTCACGGGATTTTTCCTTCTTCTCTCCTCCTTCTCCTCCTCTCTCCTCCTCCTCCGCCCTCCTCCTCCTCCTCCCCCCGCTGCTCCTCCCGCTCCCCTTCCCGCGGCGGGCCGGCGGCCGCAGCAGACGCCGCGCTGCCGTGAGGATGCCGCAGCTGCCGGGGGCCGGGGGCGGTGGGGGGGACCCGGAGCTCTGCGCCACCGACGAGATGATCCCCTTCAAGGACGAGGGGGACCCCCAGAAAGAGAAGATCTTCGCCGAGATCAGCCACCCCGAGGAGGAGGGCGACCTGGCCGACATCAAGTCCTCCCTCGTTAACGAGTCCGAGATCGCCCCCGGCGCCAACGGGCACGAGGTGCGCGGCCGCGGGGGCTCCGCGGGGCAGCGCGGACGGAGGGGGCGTGGGATGCCGGAGGGCTCCGGCCGCCCTCGCGCGGGAGGGAGCTTCGGCGGGGCACCGGGGAAGACTCTGTCTTCCAAATTTCCCAAAAGAAATCATCCTACCCTAAATCCTGTCTCCAGAGGTGCGTCGGGCAGAGCCTGGCGGGCTCCGCGCCTAGGGATGCGCTGGAGGGGCTGGCCCCTTCCGCGCTTCGGCCCGGGACCAGAAAGTTGCCGCGAGTTCCCCGACGGTGCGGTGATATTAGACCTCAAGCAGCCATGAAATTTCCTCAGTAAAATCAGCGGGGTCGGAGCATTAGCTATAAACTCTTTAAGGGATTTGCATAAAACTGTTTGGGAAGAAATTCCCGACACTAAAACAACTTCAGGGAGAGCGGAGAACCTGCCTTTAAAAAAATATTTTAATTTTTTTTTTTAATATCCTTTTTTTTTTTTTTCCTCTAACGAGCTGCTAAGGAGGGCAACCTGATTTTCGTCATTATTTTTGTTATCTTTTTACCAAGAGCGTTTTGACCGCCAGAGTGCCAAATATTTTCCAGAAATGATCCACTTTCATTAAATGCAGGGTGCTTCTGCTAGAAATGCTTTGCAAAGCTATATAGTTATTCATGTTGTCATAAAACAATAGTTTACACAAACGTTTCTGGTACAGTTGCCTTCCAAGTGACTTAAGAGGAAAAAGAAAGATGTTTATCTCGTGCTCTTAACTTCTTTCTTCCTTCAAGAAACTGTAGCAGTGTGACTGATAAACAAGCATCCATACAATGACTTTTCTTCTTTTTCTTCTTCCTTTCTGATGATGGATTCCTTGTGGTCAGGTTTCCAGGCAGAGTCAAGCACAGGATTCCTACCATGATAAAGGCAGAGAACACCCCGAGGAAGGTGAGACGCGCACAGTCCTGTCTTGCAATATTGTCCCTCTGTGACCCTCCACACAGTCCTCAATCTGGAACTTGGTTTCTTTTGGAAAACGTAAATGTAATATCTTTCAAGGGAGAGGGATGCCAGAGCGCTTTCAAAGCGCATTTAAAAGGGAGATGAACGTTTATCTTGAGTGACCAAATGGTATTTCAGTTGTTTAGAAACTGATAAGTAGGCCAAATGGATCTTCACTGAAGAAATAACTATTTTTAGGATATCAGCTTAAACACATCTATCTCTTCACTCATAGAGTGTGCAGTTCTGTTCAGAAACCCTCTGCTTTTCTCCATAGCCAAAGTCTGTCACTTAAATCTCCTCTTTGAAATCCAAGTATGAACAGACCTGCTACGTTTTTTTAATGTACCGACTGGTTAATTTTGATTGAGGACAGAGGAAATAGCAGAGTTCATTGAATAACATTTAGGAAGCTGGACACTCGTGCAAAGAATGTGTGCTGTGAAGGATGGGAGATTATGTTTAAAATCAAATGTTTATCATCACAAGCTAAACCAGATTATAAATTCCATATAAAGACAGACACAGTTCAGTCCTGGTGCTTTCCGGCACTCTGTAGCCATCTTCCTCCAAATTTGTCATTAAACAGCCTAAAAGCGATGATGTCTGTGCTTTATAGCATTTTGGCAGTAAGGGGGAGGTGGTCAGCTCTGGATACTTTTCAGCTCTGCATCTTCTTAAAACCTCACTTTCAAATAGTATCCTTGTCAATGGGCATCTAGATGGGAGACCTGTTCATCCCCGTTTTCAGGATCTGAACCCAAACACTTTATTTTCCTACAAAGAGCTGCCCTCATTTGGCTTCCTTCATGACTGTAGTACTGTGTGTGCTCAACAGCCCTCCTCCAAAATTGTTAGTATCTCCTTCCAAGCCACCCCCTGCCCTTTAATTGTTCCCAATGAGCATAGCCAGAATGAATTGTTTGCTGCACACACTGGCTCAGCAAGAGAAGGAAATTATTATATCTAGTTATCACAGCCTTGTCCTCCCTTTCCTAACAATGATGTTGGAAACCCACACTGGCAATAATTCTGAATCCAAAAATCCTAAAGGCATGTATAAAATCAGGGAAAACTGATACTTGATAAATGTGATGTCATTGTTAATGTGTCTACTTTGATTTGAATGTGTACTAGCAAAATAATTTACTCTGAAGCTATTCTGTGTTTTAAACATAAACTCCTCACTGAGAGTACTTGGTCCTTTAAGAATTAACTCTTCCTAAAAAAAATGTTATTACAAATTGCTTCATATCGCTTTCTGTCAGCAGTAATTTCCATGAGTAAGGAAATATTTGCATGCAGAACATTTTTATATATGCACAGTATCTATTTAAGTGCTCTAACTCATGAGAAATGCATATGTGGGGAATAATGTAATAATTGTTTCGTCTTCCATAGGAAAGCATCCAGACAGTGGCTTATACAGCAAGGGACCACCATACTCTGGTTATTCTGGGTATATCATGATGCCAAATATGAATAACGACCCATACATGCCTAATGGATCTCTGTCGCCACCCATCCCCAGAACAGTGAGTTATCTCTTCCAAAGGCTGGTTTTGGCAAGCTGGGTTTCCTCCTCTTTGGTCTGCAGAGTCTGTTTACAAGGGGGTCTTTTGGGTAGCTTCAGTGACGATTAAGGTTGAATTTCTGCTGTTCAGAGCCTCTGTCCAGTGGAATTTGAGAGCTCATAGAGGTGTTGGTTGTGATCATGGTGGAAAAGCTGAGATTAATGTCTGTGAACAGGGCTGGGGGCTTTGTGGGGGGAGCCCTGGTTTACGACTGTAGGATAATGTATGGCAGAATGATGTAAATGCCGTCTTTGTAGTGACTGGGACAGATGTGAATTTTCTGGCTTTAACTCTTTGTTTGTTGAGGAAAATCAAGGGCTGTAAGCAGAACTGCTAAAGTTGCATGTCAGTAAGATGGGAAGATTGGATTTTTATTTTTTTTGCCTTCAGATGTGGCATTGCTCTTTGCTGATTGATATTTATTTCCATCATCAGTTGGTCTGCGTGAAGGCTTTATCTATCTGGCAGCATTGCTTTGAAACATACTCTGTATCTTCAGCCAGAAATTGTGAAATGGTCGTTTAGGAATTAATATCAACCATGATGCAGTAGTTACAGCTTTCCCTTACATTGTGGCGAGCACTGATTATTCCAGGTTGGTCCCTCTGTTTCCATTGGTGTAGATGCATGTTTAACGGATTTTAATGTACTTTTAATTCTGGATAGTCAATTCCCATTTATTTTTGTAAGCCTCTTGGTATACATATAGAGCAATGGAGAGGCAGTATTAAAATGAGCTGTGGAAATTATGTTAGTAGAACCGGAGTGGAGCGGGAAACAATTTGCTTGTAGGCATCCTGCTGGAAAAATGCCGCTGCCGTTGTGCATGCTGTGATAGGAGAAGTTGGATGCTGTTACTTCCCTGTGACAAAGCAGTTTTCCCTCTTACTGGATCTTAGATTTTTTACTTGGAAGTCTCTGTCATGGCATTGTTTTCTTGATTTTTATGCAGGACTGTGGCATTTGACTTCAAAAACAAAAAGAAGGGGGCCTGATCTGTACTGGTAATTTGACAGCAGCAAAACATGTTGAATTAATGTATATTTTGAGTTGGAATGATAGGGTGCTTTGGCACTGAAAAACACATGGATCTGCATTTGAAAGATGCAAAAACCCATGTAACACATTGCCTTCTATAGCTGTGGGGTTTTTTGTATATAAATTCCAGTTCAGAAGCCTACAGCCATTTAGGGTGAAGCACGATGATCACAGTCTGTTGATATTTGTTGTTGTAAATGCTTCTTGTTGTAAATGCTTCTGTTTGGATGTATGAGGGAAAAGTATGCAGCTTTTCAAGAGGCCATCGAGACTCAAACCTGCCCCTTGAAGGACTAGGAAACTTCAGACTTTTTTTTGGTACCCCCCTCTTTGCCATGTTACCTTCTTAAGAAAGTACTGAGTGCTGGTGCATGGCGTGGAGCAGCAAAATCCAATTTAATTATTCACTGAGTATTTTCTCCAAATATGCATGCCGTGGGCTGCCACTCTTTACAGATCTGGCACCAGTGCCCTCAGAATATCATCTTGGCAGAGGCTCTTGTCTCAGGTACTTGAGGAACTGCCCTTTGTAGGTACAGTGGAGGGGAGGAAGGGGGAAAACGCATATTGTTTTTAATTGTAAAGCTGCCTGCTGAACATCTGAGGGTCTAATTTAGTTCAGTGCTGCTCTTGCATGTTACAGCAGCACCACTATTTCAATAAAACAGCGCTGTAGCAAGGCTGCAATGTTGACATAAGCCTGGAGTTCTTTCAGTTTAACCACAAGGCTACACGCTTGAGTTATTAAATAATTTTTTTGTTTAATTGAACTATAATCTTTGTTAGGCTCGTAGCTGACAGTCGGGTTTTGATGCGTGCGAGATCAAAACGCGGCATCCCGGAGGTGACATGCTCGCTCGCTCCACGCCTTACCACGGCTCCGGCGCCGCGCTCACCTCTGTGGGGTCCCAGCCGCTGCCCTCCAGGTTGGCTCTGCCTCCCCTTTCCAGGGCAGCGTGCCGAGGCTGGGGGCAAGGAGCAGCTGAGAGCAGCAAGCACTGGAGGCAGAGGTCTCCCCTGAGGTGTCAGTCCCCAACCATTTGTGCCTGGTGTGTACCTGCGCCCTGCTATTTGCATGACAAAGACGCTTCTTGTTGATGCATCTGTTGCCTGGAGGTGTTAGCCAGGATTAAAAAGGCGCCCTGGGGCGCTGAATCTTTTTTTCCACCTTGGAAGGACCTGCTGATGGCAAAAGGCCCCGGGGATGTGCCCCTGGGGAATGGAGTCCAGACACAAGGCAAGGACAGTCTATGAGGTGGGAGAGCAAAGCTTTCCTGGAAAGGGAAAAAGTTACTTTCATCACCATATGTAGGGGGGAAAAAAACCCTTTCCTTTTTTAAAAAAAGGCAAGTGCTTTAGAAGCTTGCTTTGTAAAATTAAAAGTACAAATCTATAGTCAGACGCAACTTGCCTAATAAACCAGAATAAAAAAACATGGAAGTCTAATTTCAGGGCAGCTTTTGGAAGGGAGAGGGTGTCTGAGAAGAATTTAGAGTCTTCCAAAATCTCTGTATTAGAGAGGTCTTCTCTTCCGCATTCTCCTCCCCCAACTTTATTTTTTCTTATTTTACTGGCAACTGATTTTCTTTTTCCAAGTTGTATATGCAGGAACAGGAGAGTGCTAACTGTGAGTTCAGGTAGGAGCCTCCTGCCGCAGTATGTGTTCTTATCAGATAGGTGGGTAAGTGGAAAAGTGAAGCAGTTGGTTGGGGTGGCTGCAGGAGAAGTGGCATGTGATGGTACCAAACCGCAGTAACACCTGGTGAATGTGCATCCTGTGTGTTCGAGATATCTCTTGGTGGTTTCTGAGCATGGCGGGGGTACTGAAGATGGGAGATGGAGACAGATGTTTGTTTCCTAACGTGTGGGTTTTTTCTTTGGTTAGCAAAACTAGTTTTGGGGTGGCAAACCTTTCTTGTCTGTTTGATGGGAACGTGGGAACAGAAGAGATGACTGGAGAAGGATCATTTCTCCATGTTGTAAATTCATCCAGAAGATAATTTTGTTTTTGTTTCTCCCTTATTCCCCATGAATTAAACTTCCTATGGAAAGATGAGAGGACTTCTACAACCCCCCTTCTGTCTGTTCTTGGGGTCTGCGTTTCTTTCTCCGTGGCTCAACTGCCTCTTTGTAGCAGCTGGATGTGTTAAACAGGTCAGAGGATACAATGTACAAACATTTTATGGTAACTTGCAAAACGCAGCATATCCATTTGAAAATGACAAGGAATTCTTCTAAGAGTTGGATTGCTAGGAACAAGGCAGGACTAGACCAAACTGTGGATATTCTTTCTGCATGTGTGTTTCTGCATGGCAGGGGGTATGGAGTTATGTCCCATCTTGAAGAGCTGATGTCTGAGGAGATTGGGAGGATAATACAGGCAGAAAGAAGGATGAGGGTAGAAATAGCAAAAACGAGTGGCTACAGAGCCTCAGTGAGAGGATTTTGTTTCCCTAGCCACATCTTCCATTCCTCTAAAAGCCGGCTGATTCACTTTCTTGTGGGGAAATTTTGGAGCTCCAGGGGTAATGTATGGGAGCTGCAGAAGGATACAAACCTGATTTTTCATTGTATTGTCTTTCCCTGAGCATTTGCTTCTGCTTACTATGCAGTTGTAGGGAATTGCTGGGAGCTGTGGTCAGCTGAAACCTCCCTGGGCCAATATGAAGTAGGCTTTCACAGTATAGAAGTTGCGGCTCAGCTCCTGCTCCCGTATCACCCACCAGAAAGCTTTGCTCTGATTCCCAGGTTGGCATCAGAGCAGGATGCTCTGGAGGCCTTAGGCAGCTGTGGTCCTGTTGCAGATCTCTCTCTTCCCTCCACAACCCCAGACCCAAGCCAGAGGAAACGTGCAGCTGAGGGGCTTGACAAGCCAGAGCCGCTTATCCAACACCGAAGCTCTGCGGCTTCACCCTGCGCGGTGCACAGCTTCTCAGAGCAGTTGAATGGTGCCAGTCAGCTCCTAAATAACTTTGAAATCAAGCACAGAGGAGCACAAAGCTTCCTGGCTGTATGGAAGCAGAACTTGATGGAGTGTACTAGTGTTTGCCCAGGGAGGAATTCTAGCACTATTTTCTGAGGAGCTCGGTGAATCGTGCCAAATGGCAGTACTGGAAAAGACCAGGAATCTGCTCAGCCCTAATAGTGGGACTTCATTGCTGCAAACGTGTCTCTAACTGCTCTGACTCAGGCAATCACAACTGATCAGTCTGAGTCAGGCCACTGTGAAACATAAACCCAAGCCGTGAATGGTCATGGGATGAGTTTTGGTGTTGATTTCTTTTTCCCACTTAATGAGATGAATCCTTCATTTGGAAAACGGGGCAGAAGAAGCTAGCACAGTGTCTCTAGGCTGTCCTTGTCTGAAGCTTGGTCTGGTTGCTCCTGATAAGAGCTCCAGGCAGTCTCAGGTATGAGGTTCATTGTTACCAATATCTTTGGCACATACTGGTGAAGAGAATACCTCTTCAGTTTTTGCTGCCTTCTCCTTGTCACATTGATGCAATTAGCAAATCTATGTAATTGTGAATGGGCAAGGGGAAAACAAAATGTTCTCCTGATATCCCAGTGCAGAGGTGGCAATTGTGTGTGTGTGGCTTGAGCAGAGGCATTATCAAAAACCCCACCCATTAGAAATCATCAAAGTTGGAGCTTTTGTAGTGCAGTACATGTGTATGTATGTGCGCGTGTGTATGTTTATGTCCTAAATATCCCTTTTTTCTATATATCTGGGAGCTAATTCAATATAAACTTTAAATGGTAGGGCTGCCGCTTACTTTTTAAAGTGGTTTAAGCAAAATGTCATTCCTGTCTCTTTTCCAACTTAATCCCAGCCCAGAAAAAATGTTAATAAGAATAGCTTGTTATGGGCTGCAAGTGCCAAGGAGGATATGGCTCAAGAAGAAAGCCTGAAGCTCCACAGGTTGAGGCATCAAAAGAGGAAAAGGCTTTTTCCAGATAGTTGCAGCACTGCATGGCTGCAGGCATTGAAAAGCCTGGGTACCGCAGGCCTGGCTTCTTGCTAACTTCTGTTTATAGTTAGCGAAAATGCCTCCTGATATGGGAAGGAAATAACCCACACAAAAGCATTTTACTGCCGCTTAATATTTCTGAAGTCCTATCAGAAGCATGTGCTTTTTTTTTTGCTTGTAGTAAAACACCACATCTCTCAAGAAGACAAACATGCAAGAGTCTCTTTTAATATGGACATCGAACATTTTGCAGCCTGAGATCTGTGCGTTGTGTGTCCTGCTGTGATCTCCTGTGCTGCTCTCACGTGGATGGACAGTGATCCAGTGTGTGTCTGGTTCAAGGGAAACACTGCTGGGAGCCAGGCAGTCTGGCCTTGACCTGATCAAATCAGGTTGTCCACAGATTGTGTCCTCCCCGCTGCAGCAGGGAAGCCATGTGCTGTGACA
This sequence comes from Lanius collurio, assembly GCA_020086605.1. Classification (NCBI taxonomy): domain Eukaryota; kingdom Metazoa; phylum Chordata; class Aves; order Passeriformes; family Laniidae; genus Lanius; species Lanius collurio. The sequence goes on from JACBWW010000015.1 coordinate 17,592,955, forward strand.
GTCCAGCTGTACATGTATGGCTCCCATTTACCCTAAACTGCCCCATCCAGGGTAGCAGGCATTTCTCCAAGCTGGTTTTGGTTGTAAGACATGTTTGGCATGACGTCAGTGCTCATCTGGCTGTTGGGTTTGGTCCCTTTCTGCAGGATGCTGGTGGCAGGGGGTGCAGCTGCCTGGCGTGCTGCTCCTGCCTGGGCACTTGGGGATTATTGTCTCTGTTGCTGTGTTCCTTCATAAGCATTAGATTCACTTAAGAAAATTGCATTCACAATAACTTAATCTAGCAACCCAGTGGCTTCTATTTGAGACTTGGATCTTGTGGATATGTTTATTTAGCTTGGGATTCCCACTTCAAAGGAATCTGTCCTCTCAGCAAGAAAGTGATTGAACACTTAAATAAAAATGTATTCATTGAATCTTTGGGATTGAGCTAAAAGTGCAGTAGGGAGTTAACATGTGCACCAACTGTGCTAATCAGTCAGGGATTGCCTGCTTTCCTAAAGGGGAAAGAAAAGGGGCCTGAACTGCCTGAGGAAAAGTGGCTGGCCATCCTCTGGTGGTGGTGTTGCTTGTTGGGGCTTCAGGATGAGATGAAGGACCTAGAATATCTTCACCCATGATCTTCAAAGTTACCAAATCCCTTGTGTAGAAGAGCATTTTCATGGAGCTGAAAGGTCAGCTCAATGATTGTTTATTTTCTTTAAATGGCTGTGGATATAGGTAAAGTTGAGGCATAAAATCAATAGGATGAGCTTAGTCAGCGAAAATTGCAAGTGTAAAGTTACAGGGCTTTGATTGAATATTTATAAAATGGGCAGCTCAACTTAAAAAGTAAGTGTAGTGCTGTCACCAGCTGTAACACATAAACCAGAGAATTGCTTTGGCTAGGAGTTATTAAGCAAGCCAGAGAGGAGTTAATTCCCAAAAGCGTCTGTCTATCCAAGCACTTTCAGTACTCCAGCTCTGTACTTCAAACAGTGCCGCACGAGTCAGCGGGCAGGTCTGCTGCACCCACACCAGGGCAGGGGGAAGGAGTCCCTTGGGAGCACAGGACCTCATGCAAGGGTTCGCTGTGAGGTACCTTCTGACAGTGTTGGTGCCTCAAAGCAGCAGGGTACATGTGCAGGTGCTTGTGGTGTGAGGCAGCCTCAGTAATGCTGCTTCGGCAAAGAGCAGCAGAAAGCTGCTTGTGACTTTTTTTCTTCCTTTCTCCTTCTTGCTTTCTGAATAGGGAAGCTTTAAAACAGTTTGAAACAGGCTGGTGCTGCATGTCCAGCACAGTGCCAGGAACTGCTCATACCCAGCAGATCTGCTCTGAGAAACCTGGAATTTGTGGGAGCTGCAATGAACCCCACAGTGTTAGCACAAGGAGTGAGATTGCACAGAATTGGAAGGTGTGATGCTGAAATCCTGTGGATACTGATGACAGCTCAACTTCACCTTAGCTGACTTGAATGTAGGTCTGGATGGGGATGCAGTCATTATCCAAAAAAACCCAGTCTGGAAATTGTTTGATTTATCATGTATGTTCAGAAAACAGGGAAAGGGATCATGGAACTTTAGTTGAGCAGTTGTATTGGCTCAGAGGTGGAGAGCAATGAGTTCTAAAATGCTATCCCTGTAGGCTCTCTGTTTCTAAGTAGGCATCCTAGTGACACCGGCTCCTCAGAGCTCTGTAACTGGTCGCTTAGCCATGCTATAAGGCTCTATTTCTTCCATTTTATGCCTTTTTCGGTGTTTCAAAACTGCCTCAGAGGTTTATCTTTGTGACTGTCTGTTGTCTCTCCACAGTTCTGGCATATCTTCTTGCCTTGATCTTTCTTCATCCCTATCAACTCTTTCATTGACAAGCTTTGTCTAGCATAAAAAAAGTACAATGTGGAGGTGACGATTAAAGGTGCCACCGCTTGTCAAATGCAGACCACGCTCTGGGAGAAGGCCTTCTGCCTGCTGATGTGCTAAAACGCAGATAAACTGTGTCCAGCAACGCAAATGTGTTTACTTTGTTAAAATGCCACAATCCAATGATTTGTGGAGGGTCTCTCTTTTCTGAAGTTTGAGTGATGCTGCATTGGGTTCAGGAAGCCACAGTTACAAGTGGTAATTGTGTTTTTTCTTGCTCTTTATTTTGCCTCCTGTCAGTCCTGTACTTCCTTCACTGCAGTTTTGTATCATTGCCATGTGCTCTCACAGTGAGCAAGGCTCTTGCCACCAACCCATGTTCTGTCCCATGCTGCAAAATGCCGTGGCACATCTTCCTCAATTAGTTTTTAAAAAGTGGCTTTGTTCTCACATCTATGCCCTCTCCTCAGTTTCGGCTTTGTGGCAGCTTGTTCCATCCTTGTGGGCTGGTTGGCAGCATTTCTGTATCTTAAACTGAAGAAACACTTGTGTACAGAAAAGTTGAGGTGAAGCAGAAGATTAGCTGGGCTTGATCCAGTGCAGGGACCCCTCCAAACTGGGGGAGCCTGACTTCTCCCCTGAATTTCTGCATGTAAGGCCCTGCCAAATGTAAAAACTGTCCCTGATTCACATCCAGGTCCTCCTTTTTCAAATACAATCATTACGTGCAGGTTCAGCCTCTCGGGGAGCTTTTGGGAGTGGGAGCTCATGGGTGGGGGAGGGTCAGATGTGGGAGCCCAGGCAGGCAGAGGCAGGCCCAGGTCCCTCCAGCCTGCTGGAGATCAACACGGAAAGTAGCAGTGAGCTCACCCAGCTGACACTGGGAGAGCTGGTGAGGACATTGAGGAAATAAACCATACGTCGAACATTCTACTGGAATACATTTTCAAAAACTCAAGCGATTATAAAATAGTTTACCCTGAAGAAAGCCCCTTGTTTGGCTGCCCTCTGACTGTAGCATACCAGGCTGTATTTTGGACTGTTTTTTACTGCCCGTTTGCCTCTTGCACACAACTGAAATTCAGCTTGAAAAAACAAGTTCCAAATTAACATGTTTGATTTGAAAAATTTGTTACTCAAAACCTTCTCTCTCACACATTTTTTCATGTCTTAAAATACCCTTGCTGTAGGAAGAAAAGGAAGCTGTGCTGGATTTAAAGGAGAAGAAAAAGAAATAAAACTTTAAAAAGCTTAGCTCTTAAGTGTGTGGATTTTTCAGGTTTTGTTGAGACTTTTTTTTCCGATCAGTTATTTTGAGGATATTTCTAAGATAAGAGTGCAGCGATCCTGTTTTAGATGTAAATCTTCAGAAGGAAGGATTGGAATAGGAGAATCACAAGTAAATGCTAATTTATTAGGTGACTCCTCAGACAGTTTGACAGCAATATTGCAAACACTTTTTTTTTTAATAACTGGCAAATATAATCTTCTTATCAGAGTGACCTGTAAGAGGATGACTTCATACTTTGTAATGAGGAAATACTAAGAGACTGTAGGAGAGCTGGTCAAAATGCTGTCTTGAAATATTTTTTAGTTCAAGGGTGCTTCCAAAACAACTTGTGTAGCGAGCTTTCCCTCTTTCTTTGACACTTTAAATCCTTCCTTTTATTGCTTTTTCTTTCCAAGGATATGTGTGTAAGTGAGAATAATGCAGGCTAATTGGGCAGAACAATAAATATTCAGTCAGGAAATGTGGTTGAATCAAAGCCAGTTCAGAAACCCCTATGTTGAGGGCACAGGCAGACTTTCTAGGAGAGGGAGATCTCAGTGGTGGGTTTGTGAAGCTTGTCTTGCAGGACTCTAAGTAAATACAGTCAGATAGTTACACAGTAGTACTTACTGCACAAAAATGCTCTAGTCCATTAAATGAATCTCTCTGGCCAACATCTAGTGGACAAATTACTTTTTCAGCTTCAGTAGGAGAAGAGCCTACAGGTGGGTGTTGCATTTTTCTTGTGGAGGTGGTGTGTCACAGCCCAGGAGCTTGAAGCTCACAAGTGAGCCATGGGCTGACGTTGGCCTTTCTTGTGTTACCTGCACTTCCTCTCTCTCCTCTGCTGGGCTCTCCCAGGAGGGGAGGACTGGTTAAACCAGTGGCTGCGATTTGAGCCTAGGAGGTTAAGCCAGGACTGCAGAAGTGCCTGTGGTAACATAAGTGCTGCTGAGAAATTATAGCTGTATTGGGGCTGGAGCAAAAGTTTGTGCCTGTGCAATTAAGCATGAAATAGGTAAATTCTGTGTATAATTGCCCAACCTAGAGTGTAGCATGAGGACGTGACCCATGGAAATTGCGGTGCATCAGTGACTGCCAGCAGATTCCTGGGAAGTATCCCTGGTGCCCGCACTGGCACTGGGGTTCTGTGTGTGTTGGGGTGTGCAGATGTCCTCTGCTTACCAGCACTCCGCTCCCAAAAGCAAAGGCACAGTCTGGGAGGAGGCTTCTGCAAATGAGAACCTGAAAAAGCAACATTCGTTCAGGGTCTTAGAGGAAGATGACGGCAGAGGTGGAAACAAAATCCCTATTTCCTTAGTTCACTTTGGGAATTCACCTGAAAGACAGCTCACTTATAAACATATGTTTCTTGGGTCGGTTTTGGTTTTTTTTGTTTTGTTTTGTTTTTGTTTGGGTTTTTTTGAAAGCAAAAAAGAAGCCTAAGAAAGTAAAAAAACAAGATATGTGTGGTGGAAGGAGGAAAAATAAGAGGATTAAAGCCAGTGCAGATAGGAAGAAAGTTTGCACGAGTGCTGGCTGTGGCTGTGTTTCACACCTAGACTTTGAATGAAAGAGCAAACAATCTACTGAAGTTTCTAAGTAAAAGTAAGAAGGGGCCTAAGAAAACTAGCCCAAAAAAGGTTTTGTCATAAAACAGACTTTGTGTTTTCTCATTTTCCCTCCCTGCCACACCACCGCACCCATATCTTCCCACTTGGTTTTCTGTTTGCTCTCCCCCCTGCAGGGGAGCAGGCTGTTTGCCCTCAGCACCATTATTTTCATCCCCCACTTTTGTCTCCATCCCTCTCAGAAGTTCAGTGCAAACACAATTAGATAACGAGCATGGTGTGCTCCCTCTCCTGGGAACCTGCCATTGATTCACGGCTCTTGCACACAATGTGCTGGGGATGGCTGGCCAGGGCTTCTCTGTCAGCTGCCTGGGCGCTGGCCTGGTGGGACTTTTGTTGTTTACTGTGGGCATGGAAGGACCTCAGAGCAGCTTTTTGGGATGGCATCTCTGCAGCAATGGCATCTTCTCTTCCTCTTCCAGCCATGGTGGGCACCTGCTGAGGCCTAAGTGATGTCCGTGCCCTGTGCCTCGGCAGCCTCTGGTGGGAAGAATGGTTTGCAAGGAGGTGCTGGCTCCTTTGCAGCTGGAGGCTTTAAACTTTTTCCTGGGCACCCTGAAATATCTTCTGTTTTAATACACTACGGTGCAGCCAGTCTGTGATCACTGGAGCATAGCTCTCAGCTTCCTATCTGTGCTTCTTAAGCAGTGTGCCCTGGTGCCATTGCCCTCCCAGGTCATCAGTGGTATTTTCTTTTTTTCTTCACAGCTTTGTATCTGCAGCCTTTACACTGTGGCCACTGTCCTCAGCATTGCAGCCAAACCTAAAACTCAGTTTGTTGTGGTCCTGCAGGCAGTCACCTTGTAGGGATTTCAGTTCCTGACTTCAGGAGCTGGTGAGGTTCATTGTAAGTAAGGGTCACTGGCTCTCTCTAATGTGGTTACCAAAGAATCCTGCATGAGGAGAAGCTGTGCCTCTGCTCGGGCACAGAATGATGCCTGTGCAGGTTACGGAATGGGCTGCATGAGATGAAAACCTGGCAGACAGCCTTCAGGTGCCTCTTTTGGGCTAAATACTGTCTCTTGAGTTTCACTGAATAGCTGCAAAAAAGGAGCAAGCTTTCAAGAAAGAGTATCAAGTAGCAAGTGAATCCTCTATAAATGAACACAAAAGTCCCCGGAAGGGAAAAATTAGCAGTAATTACAGTAAAACATACTTTTTCATCATAGTAATGGTTTGATGTTGAAAGGTAGGGTTGCAGCATGATGTAAAAGTTATTTTTCTGCTGTGTCTTCATAGTGGTGATTGTTTTGGAGACCTTTGCAATGCTACGCGTGTTACTTGCTCAGTTTCTAGAGGCTGGCATTCGTTTCCAGATACTTTAGACTCCTTGTGGGATAGGCAGAAGTTGAATTATTTGTCCTGCAGATAATGGCAGCAGATCCCTGTGTTTACAGTGACTGCTTCAGCTCTCTATATCTTGCTACTCTTTCCTCTGTATTGCTTTATGAGCATCCCTCTGCTTATCAGAGTGAACACCAGAGCCACAAAGAATTAGTCCTGATTTTAAGAAGCAGGCTGTGCAGAGGAAGCAGTAAATTTGTTGGGGATGGCAGGAGAGTAGAGGGGGGAAAAACTAAAACCTTGGATCACCACAGACAAGACTTCTGTCTTGATAGTAAAAAAATTATAAGCTTTCACATCTTGGTAAAGAACTTGCTATGTTTGACTCTAATTTCAGCCTCGGTATGGTTAGTGTGTTAAGGAACAGTCAAAGTGAAAATGAGACAGTTTCCCAGCCTTGAAATGACAGGGACATAAGCTCTATGTCCATAGGGAGGGAGGGCAGATCCCTTTGCTGTTGTCTTTGAGTCGGGGTTTTAATGACTACAGGGAGGAAAGGAGTGTTAGTACAGCAGAACAAAAATGATACAGCTAAGAGGAAATTATTTTTATTGCTAATACATGGGTGCTCGTAATGTTTAATTCTTTACAGCTTATGCTTTATTTGCACATTCTTCCCTCCTCACCACTCTGCACACTGTAGCAGCAGGACCGTATTTCAAAATTACTGCTCTTAAAGGCTCCTATTCAGTGGTTTTACCATGAATAAAAATATTTGTCAAAGTTGCCCTGGTGCTCAAACTGGGCAGCACATGCACACAGAGTGGTTCAGTTGCTGTGCCCTCCCAGGCTCTTCTTACATCCTTCTTATCTTCCCTCCTTTCTGCTGATAGGTTTTTAAAGTTCCCTGAAAATATTTTCTCGGGGTAATGTAGATGTACGTTTAATTAAAATTCAGGACAGTCTTTTCTTGATAGAAATTTACTTTTGTTTTCCCTAGCAAAGGCAGAGAGGAGGAGCGTGGGAGCTTTTGATGGCCCTGGAAACAATATTGTGGCAAGAGTAGTTTTAAGGCAGCCTAAGAACTGTCTGCATGACTGGAGGAGAGGGAGTCTTAAATAAAGGTTTACAGTATTTTATACTTTTAGGTCATTATTTATCTTTTTAGATACTTAATAGAGATTTAGTGTTTGTCTGCCATGTGCTGTGTGACTGGTTTAAGGTAAGTGAACTACTGTCAGTTTGTTACAAGGAGCTGCAGAGACAACAGCCTAGGCATCTGCATTATTTTCCTTTGCATCAGGTGCTAAAAGTCACTAAACGTACTGTGAGTCACAATATTTTTTCCCAATTTGACTCGCTTGCCCAATCGTATTTTTACTTCAGCCTTTAGGCTTGAAAAAGCATGTGCATAATCAGTTCATTTTGTGTGGTCTAGGCTATAAAAATGCCCCCTCTGTTCTTTCCATATGAAAAACGTGTTTTTAATTTTGGGGAACTTATATAATTTTCTGTGCTTTCTTTTGTATCTCAGATTAAAAACAAATGCTCCCTTCCCCTAACTTTGCATGTTCCAATTATGGAGTTGTGAAAATAAGTCATCCTTCAGCTTTTGTTACTTTAAAACAGCTATCGGTGATGTCAGAGTCAATACTAAAAGCATTAAGAATGCTGGCAGAATGTAATGCAGCTGCAATCCAACATGATGTTGGAAATGGGGTTGAGAGCATAAAGGCTTTCCATATTCCCAGGGCGCACAACTGCTCGCGGCCTTGGCTTTGATCTCTTCAAAGGCTGCTGCCTCCTCCTAGATGGAGAGACTTGGCTGCCACTCGCTCGCATTGAAAAAAGGCAGAGGTCTCTATTCAGGCAGAAATCAATCACTGTGCAGAAACAATTATGTGTAATTCAACCATCATGAAAACAGGGTGAGATTATGGGTTTGTTACCTGAGTGACTGCGTGGAGATGGGGAGCAGCGGACGCGGGAGTCCTGCTGACATGCCACATCTTGATGACAATTATAGACACATGAATGATGTGGCGGGCGGGGGCGGCAAGATGACAAATGCTGGTCACGCTGTCCAGCAGAGCAGAAAATGAGGTTACAATTGGGAGATAATGTTTGCATATGTAACCATATTTCAGCAAGCTGGGCAACTTCAGGGAATAGCGGAGACTGGCGATCGTAAACAAAGTCAGTGTGTGCCATGACTGTCGGCTTTCTACGACACAGAAATGTGTGTGTGCAGTGAGAAACCTGGGTGCCATGTCCTGAGGAGCTGCTTGTTTAAAACAGCCCAGAGGCATTTTTGTCCTGGGATGGGGGGAGGGAAGAATTGCCTGGGAAAAGGAGAAATCTCCAGAGTTTGGCCCTCAGAAGGCAGAGGAAACAAGCAAAAATCCGTCTCCATCCCTCCGTGTCTCGGGACAGGGTCGTATTAACGTGGCAATGAGCAATGGCTGCTTACGAGCAGCACTGAGGAACACACCTCCACCTCCTGCCTTTCCCTCCCAGTGGGGATTTTCGCTGGCCTCGTGGCAGTGCATCTCTGAGAGAGAGCATTTCTACATTTGCATGGTAACATTTTGGCTGCAATAGGCTGCCGGTAATGTGACGCGATGCTCAAAATATCTTCTGATGTATAATGGCCTCCTTTAATTAGGAACTTTTTTTCTTCCCCTGAGTGGTGAGCAGTAGCTGTCCATCTTTAAAAAGGGAACTGGCATGTGCAGTATCTGCCATGAGAATATTTATTTAAAGTATTGTTGCCTATAAAGTCTCAAAATAGTTTTCCTCCCCAAAAGGCAAAATAAAACACAGATGACTGATTATAAAATGGTATCCCTGCTCACTTTGGTACACAGGATGAGCTTTACCTTTTATACTGCTCGGGCTTAGACATCAGAGGCGCAAGAAGCTGCTTTGAGTTACAGATCTTCAAACAATAAGTCAAAACAAAAAATCAATCCCTCCAGTCCCTGGGTGCAGTTAGCTAAAGATAAAAGAGAAAAATAAAGTTATGCTAAAGCAGATAGAGGAAAGGAATAGATATGCCAAGGAAACACAGAGGACAAGTGCAGAGTTGAAGTGGGCCTAGTGTGAGCCAACATCAATGAATTTTTATCTTATCAAAAAGTTTTAGGGTTGCCAATTCTTTTCAAACTGGATCCACTCTGCTCCGGGGCTGCCTGAAGCGTTGTCTTCAATAAAAATTGCTTCTCCCTACCCCCTGCATACCTCCCTCTCACTCCTAAATGTAATCACATGCAGGGATTAGGCTGCACCTCACTCAAGGTATGAAACTTCACTGCAGACTTCAACAGTAAATCAATCTGATAATCCCGTGTTATTACAAATATGAATTGAGATTTCTTTTTAAGTATTTGGTGAAAGATGCATTATATCAAAAAACATAAAACTTTTCTTCTGGGGTTATTTTTCCCCCCACCACCTCCCAATAAATTTAAATTACAAAGGAAATAATTTTTTTTTTAATTTATTGGAGTTCTTTAACCTTTTTTCATAGCTGATACTTGAAAATTTTAATGCCAGTTAACTGCCAGTATTGAATCAAGTACGTGGTTTAAGCCTTAACCTATAAAGAAGAAAGCATCGCGCCTCAGTGTTGCAATGTGCAACCTGAATCCCTCTGTGTGTCTCTTCAGTACTGACATCTCTGGGGTCTAATCAAAACAAAAAAAGCCTTTTTTTGAAAAGAGTTGGCTTTGACTTTTTTCTATTTCTGTTGCATCTTTCGAGGTGTTTATAATAGGGGTGATCACGTGTTTGTGTACTGTTGGGAGGAGCTCGAAGTGTCTCCTGCCATCCCTGGTTCAGGACAGCTGGTGCTGGTACTTGGCCATGGGCACATAAGAGACAGACAGGAGATGGCAATGCTTCAAGTAATAGCTACTCCAATAGCAGAAAACACCTCTATCCAACCAAAAGTGAATAATAGACCTAGGTTATACACTGTGCTCAAAAATACCTGAAATGAACTGATATTCAATGGATTTTGGGAAGTCTTGTTGATGCACAACTTCAGCTCAGTAGCCAGTGTCTCGGGGCCTGTTTCCCCATCCATAGTGTGGCATAATATCCGTTTCAGAGGTGGGGCAACAGAGCAGAAGAGGAAGAATAAGGAGTTCAAGGTATGCAGATTAAAGAATGCGAAGGCAAGGGTATTGATGTTAGGTCTTGCTCTTCAGTGGGAACTTGAGGGGGCGATTTCAGACAGCTGCCTGGTAACCCGGGGCTGGATCTTCTCACTTCAGGCTGTTGAACTGCTGCCTTCACTGCTTTGAGAAAAACAGCACTCTTTTCTACGTGAACAGTTGCATGAGCTGCTACGGAGGTGTTTATGGGATTGTGAACTGAATGGGAAAAGGATTAGTGAGTATAGATGTTACTGTGAAATATGGTATGGAATACGTGGCCCACACTGTGAAAAAAATGATATCTCTAGTCTCTCATTTCAATGAGGTGGAAGTTACTGTAGGTGACTACTTAGAAGAAATGTTCCGTCAGTTATTGCCTTAAAAAACCCACATAAAAATCTGCAGCTAGATAATTATTCCCATTCATCTCTGAGTAGATTACATCCTAAAGATAATATTTTTTTAATTGCTTTAATAGTTCTCCTTATGTTGTCTTCTTTGAAGTGAGGAGCAGGATGGCACGATACCTTTCAACAGCAGCAGCTGCACAAGGAGCCAAACTGAAGCTGGAGGCTGCCCAGCTACAGCTCGGTGTTGCAGACCTGCTTTTGTCCTTTACCAGTTTTGATTTCCTTCAGTCCAGCTGTAGGTGAGGTCTTGTCGCCAGCAATTGTCTGCCTCTCAAAAGAAACATTTTATGGTTTTTGGAGGCAAAAATGGGCTTGGTACTCACAATGCTTGATATTCAATATAATGCCTGCTGACTGGTGTAGTTTTGCAAAAGCCAGTGGGAAGACCAGCAGTCCTTGGGACGGCTGATACAGAGCAGAGATCTGCAAAATAATAATCCTGCCCAGAGGAGGGGGATGTGCGAGGCCTGTGGTGCATTGTGATCTTTTGTGTCCTTCCTGAAGGATGCTATGCACAAGCTGCAAAGTGTGCGGTTTGAGTCAGGATAAACTAGGAGACTCACAGGGCTTAAGCAGCCCACCCTGAAATGGAAAGTGCCTTAGCTTGAACTTATGAAATATATTTTGCTTTTTTGTGTGTTTATTTTAAGCATTTGTTGAATGGAAACAAAGGTCGGAGCAGAGGTGAATGGGAACTACAGTGCTCTTCCTGACCCCTCTGCCCCTCCTGCCTCAGGAAAGCAAGCTCGTACCTAGTTGCTTTGGGAAGCATCAGCCATCTCCTTTTCCCATTTCAAATACTTTGATTAAAGTATTGAAGACAAATGTGTCAATTGGGCCTAGTTCTCAGTGTGAAGCTTTTCTTTCTTTGTCTTTTTTGATCTGGCCTAGCTAAGCAATGCAGCAACAGCAGCTAATTGACTTAGCCTGTGTCAACTCACTGCAGTACAGAGATTTAGTTGTTTCAACTCTCCCAGTACAGCAAGCAGGAATAAAACCAGCAGCTAAATGCTGTGCCAGGCTAGGATGAAGCCTGGGCTAAATGCACAGCAAGGCCATGGCATGGAGGTGTGTCCTGAGGAGCCCCCAGGGAGCCCCTGGGAAACCTGTGGGATGGCAGGGCAGGCACAGTTTCTCAAAGCTGGCCTACTTGGCCTCTAAAGTAAACACTAATTTGCGGTCTCTTAGTAGGGAGGGAGCAGTCCAATAACACCGGGATAACTTTCTTGCCAGCAACGCTTGCTGTTCAGGGAAGCATTTAACTTCATCTAATTGGGACACTCAGGTTTCAACAGCTGGCCTTCAAAACTGACAGACAACCTGAAGGTGCCAGATGATTTGGTAGACGCCCATGATGAGAGACACCTTGCTGGGTCCCCCGACGGGTGACACAGGCCCTGGGACCTGCTCATTGGTATGAGCAGGTTGTTCTGGTAGAGAGGGGGACAGAGCCCTCCTTGGATGGGAGCGGGCGCATCAGTGGGTTCGTGGGGAAGGGCTCAGAAACATGAAGTTGGTTGTGGCTGCAGGAGTGAGGAGTGACCAGCTTGACCTCCTATAGGACATGCTTCTGCCCCGGGATGTCTCTGGCAGCAAGGAGTCCTCCACGGACACCAGCTCAAAGGTTTGCCCTGCTAAGTGCTGTCCCAGTGGAGCCGAGCCTTAAATAACAGGCAGATGTTTGCAGAGCGTGTATTATGGAAATCAGACTAGTCATAACTTGACTGCTCTAAAATAATGCGTGTCTCTTCTAAAGAGTGGCGGCTCAGTTTTTTTTGGCTCGAGGCAGAGACAAATTTGTGTGCGCAAGGCAGTGGCCTGTGTGGGGCGGCCGGGGGCCAAGCTGGGCCATTCCCATCCCTCGGGGCACTCGGGCTGTCCCAGGGCGGCACCGACCTGGCGGCACATCCCCTGCTCCCGTGGGAGGGTTTCACTCCTTCCAGCTCCTCTTGGCTGTTCCCAGCCCCTGCCCCGAGAGAGCTGGGGGCGCCGTGGCAATTAGGAGGTTGTGGTGTGGCCCCGCAGCTGGTGATTTGCATGTCTGCGTACTTCGGGCAACTTCCATGTTTCTGCACATTCCTCCCCAGGGCTGCCAGCACGTGGCTGTCTCTCAGGAGCTCCTTCCCATGCCCTGTCAGGTGCTATCCAGCATGTGACACAAGTCCTGTCCCTGGTGCCCCGAGCTGGTGGGTTCAGCTTGGTGGGGTGGCTCAGCAGCACACAGCGGGTTGGAAACTTGTATCTGCCTTTCATGCAGATACTACCTCCTTCCTGGGAAGTAGTTGTGTGCAGAGCTGCTTTGTCATCAGCACTTGCACAGGGTCACCTGCAGGAGTAATTCAATGGTAAAACTAAGCCTTAGTCTTGTTGGAAACCTAGTTTATTTTTTACATTTCCTGTCTTTTCAACCCTTGGGCTGTTCACGTTGCCCTCGAGCAGGTGTTGCTGGGGAGGGAGGAAGGCTGTCTCCTGCTCTCCCTTGGCAGCCTCATCAGCTGGACCTGAAAAAGTATTGAATTAGCTTTATTATGCCACTGATTTGAAGTCATTATTGGTGTAAGCCGATGCAGTTCCATTATTGTTGATGGGATTGGGACTCTTCATGTCACAGGTGAATTGGACTCAATTAACCAAAGCCGTGGTCTTAATTAGAAGCTTGGCTTTCAATGGCTCCTCTTGGGCCCCAGAGGTGGGACACCCCCTGCCATGTTGTGCTGCTCCACAGGGCTCAGTGAGTCAAGGGGAGAAGGTGCCACTTTTTCCCATGCAGCATCTGCATGGACTGTGTGGCATCCTCTCCTTGTGCTGCACATCCCCTCAGCTTTGCTATAGGAGAGAGGAAACACAGCACAAAATGTTGAAAGGGCAAACCTGCCCCTTTGGGCTTGCCAGTGCAGACATTGGTGCTGTGTCACGTCAGTTCTGGATCTGCCCCCATAGCCTCAGTAGTCCAGCCAGGGGATGAGTGTTTTGCTCTTTACTTGAGAGATAGTTAGTTAAGGGTTTTGACAGATACTTGGCTTGACAGGCAAAGTGGGAGGCTTCGTGTTTTCACTAGCTGACAAGTTTTCAGTGGCCATGCCTGTCTCTCCTGGCACCTGGATGAAGCCATGTATCTGTAAGTGCTTTATGAAAAATCTGATGCTCATTACTGCACTTAGACAGATAGAAAAACCTGGGCACAGGGAAGGAAACATCCATTTGTGGGACTGGCCAGCAGCACAGATCCCAGGGAGGTCCAGGGTCCTGCCTCCCACTTGGCCTCTGTGGAATAGGGACCTCTACCCAGTGAGTTTGCAAATGGTTTCCTGCACTCTGTCTTCACCTTTCCATAGGATAAGGCGGCTCTCCTGAGGCATGCTCATGTTGGGGTGCCAGCACGTGCCACTGCAGCAGGGCTGGAATGCAGGACCATCCCAGGGGAATGCCTGGCTGCCTTTCCTCTGCTGCTGGAGGGGGGGGCAGCCTTTTTTGAAAGCGTGCACCCTCCTGCTAAATATAGCATCAGTGCGAGCTCTATTTTTAGTGTGCATTTTAAGTGCGCTTTTCAGCAGAAGCTCTGCAGGATTTCAGCAACAGACCCCACAGCTGGGTGTCCTGGGGGGTTCTGTCCTTTCCCAGTGAGGAAGGATGTGCTGGGGATGGAGAGCTCATGTGGTGCACATCCGTGGCCAGGTGTGCCACATGTTCACCACCCGACTGCTGCAGAACAGGCGGTATAGCAGCTGACTGCTGCCTCCCGCTCAGGAAGATCTCCTTCCTCTACCTACCTCCTGGGTTGTTTTGTCCTTTCTCTTCCCTCCCAAAGCTAGTAGGAGCATAGTAGATGCTTGGAAACCTCTCCTCCAAGCTCAGGTGTGGCTGTGGTTGGCCAGCTTGCTCTGGAGTTAAAAGGGACTGAGCCGTAAGTGTGGATGAATATTGGTTTAACCTGCAGCCACATGTTAAGCCATTTCAGACCAGTCTCCCCATTCAAGTTAGGATTTGCTACCGTTGCTGTTGCACCCTGTCCTGTGTCTAGCTGTGGCACTCCCTCTAGATGGCCAAGAGGGGGTAAGAAGAGAAAGGGCAGTAGGAGATGGTTCAGCTCGCTGTGATTTAGGCTGGTTGTGCACTGTGTTGCTCTAAGTGCTCATTCATCTGGTTGTATTGCAGGTGGCAGGTTTTCTTGAGCCAAGCAGGAGTTTGAACCCACCAGCAGCCTTGGGGGGACAACCCTTCTCTGCTCCACAGATGTTAGGGAAAGGCTGCCTTTTCTGGTAGCCGTCCAGAAGGACTCAGTGGTTCCCTAACAAGTGTCTGGAAGATACGTGAGAGGAGACCCATGCTTAGCACCTCTGAGTTTGTGATCTGACAAGTGTGCTTGTAGCTGCACATGCTGTCAGCACTGTCCTGCATGTGGCCTGTGCCTGGGGGAGGCAGGGGAGAGAAAGGTGCTGCTATTTTTGTTCCAGTGGTGGTTTATGATGGTTGTTTCGTTGCCTAGATAGCTTACAGTGGGTGGCATTCGCATCAGACACTACCCCACACCTGAAAAACACAAAACAAACAAAAGCTGAGATAAGCAGTACTTTAAGGAAGATCAAAAACTTGTCTGCATGTTTCTTCTTCTTGGGGAAACCTACAGTACTACTGACAGATCAAATGCAGGTTTAGGTGTATATTCATGGGGTCTTGGTGGGCCCCACTGTTCCCCTCTAAATATAGCAAATGAGTGGTATTAGAGGATATGACAAGTTTGGTATGAATCATCCCATCAACACAGGAAAAAAAGTATTCTCTGAAAAGATTATTTTTGACCCTACATAGATGGTCAAACCGCCTCAGAAGCTGCTGAGACCGTGCAGTGCATGGTGGGGGATAGTAAAATGTCTGTGTGTTCAGACCATGATCACATGAAACACACTTCTTTTTACTTTATCTCCGTAACAAACTTGCAGTGGTGCACCCGGCACTTTCTGAGCCTGTTTTATTCTCCTTTCAGCTTGGCTGTGCTGGAGCAGCCCTTGCTGGTGCTCAGCATGCACATCTGTATTTCCAGCCCTCTTAGCTCAGACGGGTTGAACCCCAATGGCCGAATGAAAAGCGCAGCATTGCCGAGCTGTGCTCTCCTGCTAAAGGTTTATGTGCATCTTCATTTCACTTGCATAACTTGCATATGTAGGGTCTACTCTCTGCTGCTATTGCTATGCAAGAAGTCAGCCTCTAAGCTTAGCTCTGAGCCAAGACATCTTCCCCCGAAGATGCACAGCACTTCTTTTCACCGTCACTGCTGACAGGAGGGGGTTATATAATTCCAAGTTCCTCTTTCAGTGCTCTTCAGTGCCTGTGCTTGTGTTTTGCCCTTCTCATTGCATGCATGGTGACCCTTCTGCTGCAGCAGGGTGAGTGGTGCCAGGCTCTGCTGGTGTTGGCAGCGGGGCCAGCGGGTGCCTGGCATGCACGGCTGTGGGAGCTGCCATTGGTGTTTCAGAGGGCAGAGAGCTGACTCTTCTCCGATCTAAGCAAAATCCTGTGCCAGCTGGGTAATGGGGAGAGATTAATGACTGCCTTGGAAGCCAGTTTTCCAGCCTACTGGCCGGAGGGCAAGCATCATGATAGTTGTAGCAGCTGGTTTGGAGAGGAGGGAAATGAAGGGAAGATAAAATTGCACACCCAGAATGCCAGGGTAGCCTGTGTCCATGCTTTGATGTCTTCTCCCTCCACACCCTCCTGTGGGTTAAAAATGAAACTAGACTGCATTTATAATGGGTGTGTGAATATCTGTATTTAGCTGCTGCAAGCAGGCTCCTGGACTGAATCCTTGTATGTGGAGAGATACAGTTTGGCCAATTTTTTCTTTATTTTCTGTGCTCTCATTGTAGAGACTTACAGACACATGTCATCTCATCAGTTCAGATATCACAGCCTAACAAATTCTGACATACATGTATGTGCTGGGTTATGAAAAGGGATAAAAGGGAGATTAAACACCCTTTAATTCCTCCTTAATGGTCCTGAAGTGTCTTAAGTCATGGTTAGGATGGTGGAAAGATGGCCCATTCGGGTCTGCAGTGAGGACACAGGCACACAGCTTTATTTCCAGTGAAATAAACAAATGTAGCTGCCTCTAAACCTCTGAAATTGATTTGCACATCAGGGAGAAGCAGGGCTGAACATCCTCCCCGCAGTGCCCATTGCAGAGGGCAGGAGCCATCCTTGCACCCTCAGGAAGGCCAGGACAAGAGATGGGGTTCCTCCCGAGTGGCAGATGGGGTTTGCACGTGGAGGCAGGTAGTTCAGAGGAATTGTTTGCCTCCCGTTACTGTGCAACACTTCTGCATCCACTTCTGCATGGCGTGCTTTAATCAGCAGCCCTCCCCTCTTGGCCCCCAGGCCTTGAAATTCCACAAAACCCAATTAAGAGAGATGAGAGAGCTCTAGCATGTATACATATGAAATTTCAGAAGGCTGAAAAAGAGACTCTTAATACCATAAAGCCTGCCCTAAAGTAAAATTTGCATCTGAAATCTACATAGTTAACCCCGTGAGGAAGGCAGTGTAGCTGAGTACAACTTTTTTCCCCCCCAGAGGGGTAACTTATCCAGGTCTGCTCGGTTTGGCATCAGCCTGCTTGCTGAGGAGTGCTGCAGAACAAGCTCTGTGCCTCATATACAGCCTGCAGAGAGCATCAAGGAATTGTAGCTCCAACTTCAGAGACTGTACTGCAGTGTCCCAGACAGAACTGAACAAAAAACAACCCCAGCCTGAGAAGACCATACAAACTTCTCTAGCTTGGTAACCAAAAGCAGGCTGGGTGCACGAGGTCCTTGTGTAGACTCATTAAAGGAAGTATTCAAGACTGATCTAATTATCACTTACGGATTCAGCACATTCAGCCCAGGGTTCCAGGTGTTTCATGCTTTACTAACTGGGTACTACACTGGCTTGTTTAAATTGCCCATCATGAACTGTCCTGAGAAAGACACTCACCTTTAAAAGAATCACAAACAAAAAACTCGGCAAATCCACTCCTTTCTGTAAGGCTTGAGTGTTCAGAGGGGAACTGGGGATAAAGCTTTATTCCCCTTCCGTGCTTTTATATATCTCTTTTGCTATCTTGTTTGTATAAGGTACAAAATTTCTCCTCCTATTATCCTATTTACAGCTTAATCACATACTAATTGGGGACCTTACTTCCATCTCTGTGCTCTTTTTTGAGTCTCTCTAGCCTCCCTAAGAACAGTGCACAAGTACCCTCTTCAATTAAGAAAAATTAAACAAGAGCTAAAAAGTCTCATCTGAAGGCTGTCTGTGATTCCCTTGGTTGACAGCCATGGGCTTGGCTGTAAAGTGGGAGAAATCTGGGGAGGACGGTGGTAGGGACTGGGCAGCGTGCTGGGAACACAGGTAAGTATTTCCCTGCAAAAACACGAGGCCTCAAAGCTGCTTTTTTTATTACCTCCGGATTCTGCAAAGGGCTGGTTATCTCACGCTGCGAGCCAGCATGATCAAAGCCCCGGGAAAGGTCAGGCATTCCTCCAGGAGTGACACTCAGCTGCCGGCAGCGCTCCTCCAGCCCACAGCTCCCACAGCCCGGCTGCGGCACCACACTGAAATCCTTTATCTCGTTAACGAGTGAACCTACAGATTAGCCAGCCTGGCCTTAGCTTGATGTCGAGAGCATGTAACACCTGGCCTGGCTCTTCTGAAGAGGAAAGGTGGTTGTTTTTTAAAAAAATAATGTTGTGGGGGAGGCAGCATTTCCTTCCTCTGACTTAGAGTGAGAGAGTTAATGCTGATAAAAGCTGTGCTCTGTCTCTGTGCTACACCAAGGGGCTGCTCTCCTCATGTTCTCAGCTCTTAGTTCTGTGCAATTGATAAAAATGGTGAGTGCCAAAATCCTGGATGTGTGAGAAATCATCTACAGTGTCTTCCAGCGAGGGGATATTGTTTTCTCACTGTTTTGATAGACTGGGATTCAATTACTCACTTTGAGCTGGTTGTCCCCCACAAGCAGCCCATGCGTGGACAGGGAGGTTTGGGAGGGTGAGAGGAAGGAAGAGGTGTTTGAGATGAGCAGATCCTGTTTGCTGCCACACGTGAGGTGCCATATTTTTGCATCTCTGCTAGTTCAGTGGCATGAGGGAGTGCATCCCTTGAGTGGGGGTGACAAGGATTCACCCCATGGCTCACAGTCCTGTCTGGAGACTGTCCTTAGCCTGGATGGTTGGAATAGGGTATTTGCCATCCTTGTCTTCAGGCATGGGTGCTGAAACTCTGAGAAAAGCAAGGGGAATTCTGCGTGTTTCATGGTGTGAATAGTGTCTTGGCTGTGAGATGGTGGAATTAAGTTAACTGCCTGAAGCTTGGGGTAATTTTTAGTTTCCAGTGAGGTTAAAGTATCCTTATCCTAGGTGTAGGATAGAAGTAAGAGGGACCATGCTTTCTGTCTATCAGACAAGGTACTTTCTGTTGTAAAGAGAGAAATAAATACATTTTTTAAGAGCAGAGCACTTGATTCTTTGATTAAAAGGCTGAAATGAATGTCCCTTAATCTGTCTCCCAGCCTGTTCCTTGAAAAGAGGGGCAGTAAAAATTTGCCTCATCTGCAAATAAACGTGGCAAACTGCGTAGCTGGCTGTGGACATGAAGCCTCTTGAGCAAGCTCAAAATGTGTGTGTGTGCAGCATCCATGGGGCCTGCAGCAGGAGTGCCTGTGTCTCCCACCTGACAGCCAGATGATCCTCAGATCATCCAGCTAAAAAGTCGGGTCCCTGTGCAGGGGAGAGGTGAGGGTCTGGTCCTCGCCTCTGAAATGCTGGCAAAGGGGAAGGAGTCTGCCAGTTCTGGAAGGAGCAGGGGGAAAAAAAAACAAAGAAAAAATTGTCTCCGGTATGTGGTTGCCAACCCTGCCCACGTTGCTGGCTGGGGGTGGCAGCAGGAGGGGTTGCTGGGTGGGAGGGTCTCCAGCAGAGTTTGCCCAGCCCCAGTGCCAGGCCAGGCTGGACCCTGCAGCAATTCCAGGGTTTGCTGCCCCTTCAACAGCGGGTGTGGGATGGACAGGTCTCATGTAGATCCCTTGTGTGTCCACACCAAAAAAGAAAAGGATTAGTGTTGCATTTGGGCATCTCTGGCACTCTTGACCATTTGCCATGTCAGCAGTGGAGGGGGGTGAGGGGCTGAGTGCTTCCCCAAGCCCTCCTGGCATGAGCTATTTTTTTGCCTGATAAATTGTTTAGTGGTGTTTTGCAGAGTCTAACGCACTGTGTTTCTCCCAAGCGCCGCCTTTATTGCAATGAAAAGTACTGAGGAGGGATGTAGTTACAATAAGAAATTGTCCATCCCAGCCTCTGCCATGCTTTGAGGGGGGAGTTAATTGCACAGGGGGAGACTAATTGAATGAAAAATCAAACTGTTGGTAATGACAGGGTGATGGAAAACTTTGGAAGTGCCTCTTTAATGTAGTTGAGCATAACTCTCATATAATATTGTTTGAGTCTAGCAGGATTGAAATATAATTGCAGGGTGACCCGTTGCTACGAGTGGGGCACTATGTGCAACTCTAAGCCCATCTGGAAGGGTGATTTACTGGAGGCTTGGGCAATCTGGCAATTTAGGCTCCTTTTTACGATGTTTAGACTTCTACCCATGTTATAAAGCACAGCCCAGGGCGTTTATGAGGATGTAGGTGCCTGCTGCACAAAACTTAGGTTGTGGGCTGGGTGTGTTTTTTGCTTTTAAGAGTGATTTTTAAATTTTAAAGGGCAGTTCTTGAATTAAAAAAAAAAAAATCAAGTCTAGCAGCAGGCAGAAATATCCTACGCAGTATTTAAAAGGCATCATGTGTCTTCTGCATACCAGCAACCTTTTCTTAAGCCCTGGGGCCAAGTGGGTGAAGGAGCTTAGCTGTAACAGACCAAACTGAGTGGAATGGGAAGAGGGAGTAGGTGAGCCCCATGTTTCTTCCTGTCACCCCCCATCTCATGGGCTGCCACCCCAGCCACTGGAGTGTCTTCAGGTCCATGCCCAGGACAGCCATGCACCTGCATGGGTCAGGCCTGAAAGGTAAAGGAAATGCCTGGTTTTGGGGAGCCTGAGGGTGCTGTGCAGTTGAACAAGCCAAGCAGGTTCAGGGGGCCCAGGAAGGTTCCCAGGGTGAGTACAGGGTGATGGAGCAGAGGCAAGGATGGGTGGTGAACAGGGCTGGTGAAGAGTTGGAGGAAAGCCAATGACACCAACACAGGGAAAGATGCATTTTCTTAGAATCATAGAATATCCTGAGTTGGAAGGGACACACAAGGACCATGGAGTCCAACTCCATGTCCTATGGCATAGGGCACCCCAAGAGTCACATCATGGGCCTCAGTTTATGTCCAAATGCTTCTTAAACTCTGTTAGGATCGGTGCTGTGACCACTTCCCTGGGAAGCCTGTTCCAGTGCCTGACCACCCTCTGGGTAAAGAATCTTTTTCTGATATCCAACCTAAATGTCCTCTGACACAGCTTCATTTTGGGTCCCAAGGAATCCCTAGGTCACAAGTGTGTGTTTCAGTGGGGATAGGCAAGTCTTAGAGGCTGATCTAACTCCAAAGCTGATGTAGGAGCATCCTTTCAGGGCTCTTTTGTTGGATTCCCTCTGCGTCTGGAGGCAGAGTTTGCCATGAAGTTGCTGGATCCGTTTTTTGGGGAGCGAAAAAAAAGTGTTTCCTAAGCTGCCCTGGGAGACACAGCCTGTGGGCACAATAGTGGGGTGCTGTATCTTATCTGGATATCCTTTTTCCACTCCTCTTGCAAACAGGCAGCTTGCACAGGTCCATTATAATTACAGTCCTCCCCTCACCAGAGTCATCTCCCACTGTCAGCCCATGGCTGGGAGGTGTCAATCCTGGGTTTTTGTGTCTTCTAAGATGCCTTTTGGCAAACAAGACAAAAATAACGAACATTTAGATTTTGTGTCAGTAGCTCAGCATCCAGCAGTGTTATGTGGTAGGTTTATTACTCCTCCTTATTTCAAGACTCCAAATGAAACATTCAACCTCAATGGTCTGGGCCAAAACCCAGTGTTTCCAGCCCTGTTCCTTCGAGCCCATGCCTTGTTCAGGTCATTCTTTGCTTGTCCTTAGCTGTGTGCTATGATTTTTGTATTTTTAGCTACATAAAAATGTAATTTTAGAACATGTTTTTGTGTCTCATTGATGTGACAAACCCTTGTGGGAATGATCTATAAAATTAAGTTAGTAGCTTTTCAACACTTTTGTTTGTACTGAAATCATCTCGCACAATGTGGTAGAGAAATAATTCCTGTTGTGACCTTCTACTGATGGTTCAAATAACCTGTCTAAGAGACATCCTGTTTCTAGAGGGCCCTATTGCTTTAATTCCTGTTAAAATTGGTTTTGTCTTCTGTGGAACAGCGCTGCTGAAATTAAGTACTTGCAAATGCGTTTTACCTCCAGATAAACGTTGCAGTTTGCATTTTCAATCCCAGTGAAGCTTTAGCAGACTGCTACTTTTGGCCTAATCATTTGTACGTTTTTAGGGATTTTTTTTTCTTTTTTTTTTTTTTTTTTAGTTTAAAAATGAATATTTTATTTTAAGCCTTTGGACCATCTTGCCCACATCCAGTGATGGATGTCTAATGAGATGACTTTTTGCCTCCACTAAATGGTTATATTGTTTGCACTGATGTATGCTAAGACTTGATGCATTAAATCTTTGGTCATTAGCCGATGCCATTAGCAGAAAAGTCCAAATCACTTAGAGCTGGGACTTAAGACTTTTCATTAAAACCTGAATTTGCATGTTATTGGATAAATCTGTTAATACGGTTTAGCTGGACTCAAGGAAGTTACTTGAAAACTTTTTACAGTGCATAGGCAGGGTCAATGATGCCTGAGAGCCTCAAATTTGGAGAAGATGCCCCCTCTGAGGGCATATGCTGAGCAACCCCTGCACCCATCCCACCCAGCCCTGCCTGCCCTAATGCTGTGCATGCAGCCCCAGCTGTCAGCACTGCACTTCATACTGGGCTCAGCTCTGCTCCACTGCTGCCAGGAAACCCCCCTGAAGGAGCTAAAATCCCAGCAGTGGGGTCTCCTCACCTCATGGTAAATTGAGGCAGCCTTTCCTGCCACTTTGGAGCCAGAGGGGGTTTGGCCTTGGCACTGGTTTCCCTGCAGGAGTCTTCAAGCAGCATCAGTGCAGCAGGCAACAGGGCTTGCTCGGACCAAAGGCCAGCTGAGAGGAGTCATTGATGTCATCAAATTCATCACTCCTCCATTGTCACATCCATTTCTATATTTTTTTCTTTTCGTCTCCTGTTTTTTGGAGGGCAGATGAGGAAAGAGCACTTGACAAAACATCAGTCGTGTTGGGTAGCTTGACCAGCCCAGCATGATCTCTGCTTTGCTAGAAGTAAGAAGTTGCTGCCTGGTCAACCTCTAAGTTGCAAACTTATCTGTGGTGAACAGAGGTTTTGAACACCTAAAGGTGTGCCACGTGCTTGGACAGGTGTCAAGACCTTGTTCTTACTTTCTGTATGTCAGAGCTAAGATTGTTTTTCCCCACTACATGTCATATTCTTGCATTTTCTTAATTGAGAATGGCTCTATTCAGTGCACCTTGAAAACTGCAGCTCAGAGAGAAGTTGACCCAATTCTCAGTTTTCTGGGCCTCTGATAGTCTTTGTTATGACATATGGTATTGAATAGGCTGTAACATAGACTTAATATAAATACATTTAAGAGAGGTCCTATTTCAAGCACTTTTGATCCACTGTGTGTGCAGTGCCGAAAGGCATCTTCCTGTCACCAGGGTGCAGGATGGATTTTTTTCTTGGTTCCCCCCAGGAGCCTGGGTCTGTATCCTGTGGGACTTGAGGAGGCCGATGAGGAAAAGTCATCCCATCCTGTGACGCACGCTGTCTGCCAGAACAGAAATGCTGGGCTTTTCACACAACACTTGTGTGCTTATGTGGTAGAGGGTGTTTTACTTGTCTGAACCGCTTCCAAAGTTTGAATATTGGACTGAAGCACATCCCTCTGCCTGTGAGAGAAGTGGGGAGGTTTGAGTACGCTGGAGAAAATGCCAAAGTTGTTGTGAGCAGGGATCCTGATAACCTCGAGGCAAGCAAAACAAGCTCGTGTCTTTGTCTTAACTCAGCAGAAAGCTCTGGTGACAGAAACCAGAGCTGCTTTGTCCCCAGGGAAGAGATGAAGATGGCACAAGAGGTGGCACCAGGATGAATTTCAGTTGCCTTCCCCCCACCCAGACCCCTGGGGCTCCCTGTCACATAAGACTGCTCTCCCCTGGCAAGCGCCTGGGCTGTGGGCACTGAACTCTCCTGATGTCCAGCAGGTTTCCTCTGGTGGCTTAGGACAATTGTCCTTATTGTCCAAGCAATCAATAAGCCAGAACTCTGCAACCCAGAGGCTCAAGCTTGGGCTTGTTAGAACATTGCTGGGCCTCTGTTCTCTTTAGCCAATAATGAACCAAAAGTATTCTGGACAGGTCAGGAAACAATAGGGGAAAACACCTCTCCAGCTGATGGGGGTATGTGACAAGGATGCACTAGGCAAAAGAAGGGATGCTGCACAAGGTAAAGGCCCATGGGGTGTGTCACCATCCAGAGTATTTGTAGTGGCAGCAGTCCCATTTACCAGGTTTTTAGGGGTGCAAAGAGACTCCTGGGGTTGAGTGTGTGATTTGATAATGCAGATTCCTCCTTGTTGGGTGTGGGGCTTGACTTTACATTAGGAAAAGGATTAGTTGTTCAGGATGGCCAAAGTTAAAGGACCATCTTGCAGAAACCAGAGCTTAAAACAAGCACTGGCTGTCAAATTGTGGAGTGTTTGCTGGCTGTTAATCTCCATCCAGGAGAACCCACTGCTGAGTTTAGAGAGTGAAAGAAGATACTGCAAAATATTGTAACAGGGAAAGATTTTTCTGTGAGCATGTGTCTTTTCTGCCAGTTTAATGCCCTATCAGTCATATTTCTAAAACCAATGGGCTGTGTAAAACTAGGTGTAATCTCTGTGTATGTGAACTTGCAGTACAGAAATTGAAGTGGGCTTGTCCTCCCCTGATCAGAGCCTTACAAGACCTGCCTGGCTCCCCACATGGTTCACCAGCACGCCAGGTCTCCCAACAGCCTTCCTGAGCAGGCAAGAACAAACAAATTAAGAAGTCATGGGAGAGAAGAAAATGGAGATAGCAGGGGATTTCTAATCAAGCTATTTTAATACTGGGTGTGCTTTAATCACTTACTTAATGGCAGTGCTTAATGAACACTTGAAATAAAGCATGTTTCTGTCAGAGATTCAACACCCGTGTTTTTAAAGCTGTCTTGAGGGAACTCAAATGCTTATTACAACTTTTCAGCAAAAAAAANACTTAGTTCAATGGTGAAGAGTTGAATACAGTACGTGAGGAAAAGGGGGACCAAGAGGACTTTTTTCTGTCAGGCCATCAGTTTGCCCCCTGAAACGTGCAGTTTTGATTTTAGTTTTGTTCTGAGTAGGTGTTAGCAGTTGTAAAGCTGTGAAGTTTCACATCAGCATCGATGCAGCATTTCACTTCACCTCCTCAAAATGGCGAGTCCCTGGGGTGTCCCCCCTGCTGTTTGTAAGCACAAAAGGTCAGTGAGATAAATGGCCTCCCGCTGCCCAGTTGTGAAGCAGGGTTCAAAGACTGCACCAATTTTATTTGTCTTTCATAAATCACAGTATTCCTAAGCCCCTGTTTCCTGTAAGCAGTGTGTTCCTGTGGGCATGTTTTCCTATCCCTGTTCCTTTTAGCTTCAGGTGAGGCTAAAAGTAATGCTGCAAGCCACGCCTCCACCATACTCTGGCATTTTCCCAACTGCACTGTCCAAGGATTGGAGAAGATTTAGAAAATTATGCATAAAATTATCTCTGCTGTCAAGAGCCTACAAAGAAACTGGACATAAAACTCTTTCCTCTAAAAAATGGTTTAGGGCTAGGGGAGTAACCTGAGCTCTCTATATATTGACCTTGCTCCATCTTTGCAAAGTTGTCTATGAAAAAGGATTGTACAATAGCTCCCAGGGACATGGCAAATAGTAATTGCAATTACTGCTGGTGCTGATGAGCTTGTTCCCACTACTGTAAACTAGTTTTGGCCAAAACACCTTACTGTTACCTCCTCCTTTTCCACCACTGGTACTCCTTTGCTAAAGCCTGTCCATGATGAACCCAGATGTGGGCCTGGTTTTGACATGGCTCCAAAACTATATTCTTCTTGATCTTGCATTTTTATTTCAACAGCTGGTCAGCAAAGGCATAAATACTGAGTTAGTTTAGCCATTAAAATGCTCTTGATATTTTGAGAGGACAGCTGAAACTGCTATCCTTCTGGGTTTGCTAAAACCTTCAGCCTAAGGGTGATTTCAGGGCTCCAGAGAAAAATATAGGCTAAAAAAGGTATTAATTTTTCTTGTCTCTTCAGATCAAGGCCTCAGATTCTTCCACAATAACAGGACTATTTGGTCCTTTTACTTTGAGGTACTGTTATAGCAGTAGTGGAAAGGTTTGGAAATGTTTTGGGGGGCGGGGGTTTTTTGAAGAGCTGTCTGTTGTGTCTTCCCCCTAAATTTAACACTTGCTGTCAAAAAGTTAAAGCTCTTTCGTCAAATGACCCCCTCTTTCACGAATGAAAGGGAATGCATGCATTTATTCATCCTTAAGGGTTTTTTGTTGTTGTTTTTGTTTTGGTTTGGGTTTTTTTTGTTGACTTATTTTAGTCTTAATTGAGAAGACCATCTGCTAGTATCTGTAACGAATGCATAACTTGCTGACAGGAGAGGAAGAGTGGACAGGCTGGGGCCTTTTTTCAGCTTTTTAGAAATGACTTTGTGTTTAAAGAAAAGAGGAAAAACAAAACAAAAACCAACCCAACACCTCTTTGGGTGTTGACGAGGGATGCTCAGGTCTTGTGTGCAGAGGCTTGCTTGCCTCATGGTGCTCTGCAACGCTCCCTGCCTGCCTGTGACCTCCTTTGTAGATGTGTGTCCTTTGAAGGGTCATTAATTTAATATCTTTCTCTGTGCAGCAGCTGGAACAAATGGTGGCCCAGCTTCAGCAGGAGCTCCCAGCTGCCTGCCTCGCCCAGCGCTGACCTACAGGCATTTTTGCCATGGCTGTCTCAGGCTTTTTATAGTTTTTGCACACTTGTTGCATATAGGATACCTTACAGGTGTGGGCTTTCACTGAAGCATTAGCTGGCTGTTTGGGGAGAGCATGAGGTTTGTTTTTTTCTGGACTCTTGCTTTTCTTTGGAATCATTTCAAAAATGAGGGAAAACTTACTGGATTCAGACTGAATATGAGCTGCAGCATTTCACCACCAACTCACTGGAGATTAATCTGAACTGTCTCACAGTGTGCTCCTTGGATGAGAGGGCAGGCACATGTCTGAAATGGTGAGTGGCTCTGTGAGTGCAGGTGCAGCGCTGCCCGTGCAGGGCACGTGGCAGCAGCTGTGCCAGTGCCACAGCCAGGGGATTTCTCACCCTGCTCCTTGCCCTGGCCAAAATGCCTGAGTAGGTTCAAACTTTACCACTTGCAGACTGTGATTGCTGTTAGCAAGGGAAGTGTTTGCTGTTGTATTGACCTGTTCCTGCGTTACTTTAACAGAGCAATAGCTTCACACAGGTGTCTGGTACATAGCAAAGCTCCTGCTGGGATAATGCCTACTGCTGGGTCAGGGCCCTCTTCCCTGCAAGCTCATACCCTTTGCCCACCAACATTATACTGGGGATCTGGGGGTTTTTTTCAGTCAGTCATAAAACTGAGTAGCAGTTTCATCTGAGCCCTAATTGGCCAAATAATTTGGCTTCTGCTGTTTCCAATACATGTATGCTCTCCCAGTCCTGTTGGTGTCCTTCAGGGGACTGTCCCCTCCCTGCACTGCTTCACTTCAGCCTGAGAGCACATGCATGGGAGAAATAAAAAGAGACCTAGCTGATGAGAAAAAGTGCCCCAGGGAGGGCCACAGAAAGGCCAGTTCCCAAAGGATGCTGGTATGGTCTGTGCTGCAAGATAGTATTCTGGGACTGGAGCCCAGGTGGCCTTGTGGTCTCTGAGAAGGAGACCACCGAGGGTGAGTTGCTCATGAGTGTCCCTTTGAGCTGGGTGCTGTGGGGCACATCTGTGTGTCCCCAGGCCAACAGGAATAGGTTATTCTTTTCCCATTAGCCTTTAGTAGTCATAACAGGTCACACATGCATGATAAGGTGTCCAAAAACATAACAGGAGGTCTTCAGGTTGTAAATAACAGGTCCTCATATTTAGTAATTTACTTTTTTCAAATTGTGTATCTTGAGTTCTGCTGTATCTCCCATTTCCTTTCCTTTCCAGGTCATGTGAAGAAGCTTAAGCACAAAGAGTGGAACTTCAGTGGTGTGGTGTGGTGTGGTGGGGTAATATACCATGAACACCGCATCAGAGCTGTGCTAGGGACAGCTTCAACAAACATTCAGTTTCTCCACATTGTCTTGGAAATGAGAATGGAAATCTCATCTTCATTCACTTTATTGTGGTTTTAGAAGCTGCCTGGGTACCAACTTGCACCAAAATGCTATGTTTTGGTGGGTGGATGAAGTATAATTTCTGTACTGAAATACCGAAGAACCTCACATAGGACAGTGTGTAATTATGTAATTGTCTCACTGAAGACATGTGGACTGATGGGGTTTTGCAGGAGATTTTCAGGCTGTGCTGAGGAGAAAAGGCACTCTGTGGACCATGCCTGTATTAGATATAAATGTCACCAGTGTGCCAGGGAGAGGTAGTTGTGAGCTTGGTCAGCAGGTGCTCAGCAAGCCATGGGGAATGCAGTTCCCCTGCATGGAGGTCATGGTGACCAAGACTGGGTCCCTGTCAGTCTCTCAAGTTTTTCTGAAGTTGTATGCATTATCTTTGGAGAATTTGGGGAGACGAATGTAGTAGGGATGGTATGTTTGTGGGAGGAGGAAGCCCATGGATAAGGACTGGGATGCAATAGAAGCACTCTCATCAGCACAGTCTTGTACCTCAGTGTGAGGCAGGATTTGGCCATGCCTCACACCCCTGGAAAGCACTAGTGCCCACTGTAAGCAGTAGGTGGTGGAAGGGGCTTTGGCAACGTCCCCAGTCCAGATGTCCTCGGGGCAAAGGGTGCAGGGCAGAGTCCATGGGACTGGATGGAGTGCCTGGGGACAATCCCTCACCCCAGCTGGGGTTGGGAGGGCTGAGAGGGTGGACAGAGTGGCATCCAGGTCTGCATATGAGGTCTTGGTCTCCTGTCCCGAACCCTCTCTTTGAGGAAAACCCAGATAACCCATCTGGGTTGCCTTGTAGGGCAGGTGCTGTGGCAGAACCACTTCAAGTCCATAGGGCTTTTGGAAAATATGTCATCAGGCCTTTGTCTTCCTGATTTTATTTTGTGTGTGTCACCCTGTGTGTCCCCCCACTGTCAATCACTGGTGGGACCAGGGGGAATGGGGAGGCTCAGCCTGTGCCCAGTGAGCCCCTGTCTGGTGTCATGCTGGGGTGACCAGCAGGATTTAGCTGCCAGAGCTCCCTGGGTCTTCACAAAGCAGCGTGGGGCAGGCAGGCTGGGAAGCTTTACATTATTGCTATTATTTATTGTTACTTTTTTCTCCCAGTTTCTGGCTCTGCAGACCCCCAAATGCTCTTAATGGAGATATGGCCCGTTTATATGTTAATTTTAAGCCCGCTGACAAGCGGTTTGCTTTCCTCCTGACTTCTCACAGTTCCTTCGCCCGTTGAAAGCTGCTGCCATGGGCTTAGGGGATAAGGTGCTGAGAATTAGAAAATAAAATAAAATCTGCAGGATGCTGGAGAGCGAGAGGGTACAGGGATTGGCATGCTCTAAGTATAAACGGGTGATTTCTGAAAGCAAGGAACCCTGATACCAGGGGCGTGCATGACAATTACATCCAGTACAATACAAAATGTTAATTACTAAATTTTGAGAAATTAATGCTGATTAGCAGCTGTGTGTGTGTGACCTAAATACATCTATTGCTTATCTTTATTCATAATATACAGTTTATTGTTGATAAAGTAATGGCTGAATGGTGGGCTGGCCTAAGAGTCTCATAGCTAAAGACTGAGGCCTGATTTGTAAATCGTCTGAAATTTGTTGGCATCTGTTTTTTGTGGAATTTATACGGATGGGGAAGATGAATAGGAGTCTGAGGTATCCCCTTTACAACTCAACTCACAGATATTATTGAGAATTCATATTGCTTTTATTATTTGGTCATAAAAATGGACCTAATGCTTGTTGGCTTTAAAACACCTACTAGTGCTGCTTTCTCTCTCCATCTTGCAAAATATAAGACAAGGCCGAAGCTTAAATTAAAATCCTCAGGTTCTTATCTCTTTCCCACAGGAAAGCAAATCTGTGTTGAAAACCGTAAAATTAAGAGGAGAGCAAGGATAGCATAATTTAGCAAAAATTCATGGCACCAGATTCTGAGCTATATGACTGGAGGGATAGGTCAGACATTAAGAAGATACTGCCTGCTAATGCAAGTTCCTTAAGGTGGTGCTCTGGAAACAAGGAAAGCGGAAAAATGCTGCACTGGTTCCCGTTTGCTTCCTTTCCTCTACTCCTACCGGCCTTAACAATAAATTGAGTTGTCCATTTAATAACCCATCTGCTTCCAGAAGTCCAGAAAAATCATGGACTTGTGCATGGAGCTATGTCCTAGCATCTGCTTTGTGCCAAGATTTCAATAGTGAACTCCATGAAAATTAATTTTATTGGCCTCTTAATTTATTTTTTTTCTTAATTCCTTATGTGTGATAGGCTGTCCTTGCTGTCAATGTGTCTGTTTGAAGGATAGCTTTATTTTTGGGGGGGAATTTTATTAAAAACCTGTTTGTTCCATAATTATTTGTGCTAAGGGGCAGGGTAGAGTGGCAGGGTACAAATGAGGAATGCCTGTTGCATGCTGGCATCATTACTATGGCTTGTCCCACCGTGGAAAGAGCAAACTGAGTTTCAAGCAGCATTAATAATGCAGGTTTTCATTGGGTTTGAGGAGTTCAGTTGTCTTACAACCTTGATGTAAGGGCAAAATTTTGGACAAGATCCTTCCAACATGCTGCCTGCCTCCCCCCCTATGCCTCTGCACTCTGAGAAGTGCTAGTGGGAAGTATGCATCTTTCGCTGCATGGACATCACCTTATGGCACCCATTTCAGAACCCTTGTGGGTATTTGTAGCAATTTGAGTTCTCCTTGATAGTCAGAGGCCTCCCAGCACTCAGCAGGTCTCCCCTCTCACTGACCCCCTTGAGAGGCCACTGCCAACTGCTTATGTATGAAATCAGACTTCTAAGGGTGCCCTTTTAGTCACCTGGTACACAGTTTTCATCCAGTGTGTAAAACTGCAAGAGACAAACTTGCCATTCCTCTGGTGATGATGAGGGTTTGTCCCAGCTGTGCTGTGCCATGGCTGTGCAGAAAAACAGTGGAGAGGAAGAGGGAAGTTGAGGAAGCTTGTGTTTGCTCTTAAGACTGGAAATATGGCAAGCCTGTACTTTAAGCCTTCTTTTTTTAAATGCTGCTCCTGTAACCAAAGGGTTTCTCCAGCACTGCTGCTGACCCTGCTGTCCTTAGGTCACAGCCCTTGGTGCACAGTGCCTGCCTGCCCAGCACATTGCTCCTCCTGCCCTGCAGCTCTCCATTTGCCATTTCCGCAGCCCTGTCTCAATGTCTCCCAAATGCCTTTCTTCCTGCTCCCGGCCCCCACCCATTTCCCTGCATTTCCTCAATATCTGCATCCCTCCTCGGGTGCCAGTGGTTTGAGGATGCCGATTCTGGCAGCAAACCTGGTTTCCATCCTCTAGCCCCAATGTCATGTCTGTCCATCTGTTTCCCTCGCTTCAGCAATGCAAATATTTTAAAATAGCATTTTGGAAATGTCGTCTGGGTTTTTTTTTTCAAAGCAGAAGCCTCACCTCACTAACACAACTTTTGTCCTTCTCTTGCAGTCCAACAAGGTGCCCGTGGTACAGCCTTCTCATGCGGTTCACCCCCTCACCCCTCTTATCACCTACAGCGATGAGCACTTTTCCCCGGGGTCACACCCATCTCACATCCCCTCTGACGTCAGCTCCAAACAAGGTGAGCCCATCCTTTCCTAGCATGGTGGGGATGCAGGGTGGTCCTGGTGCCCTCCATGGTGCTGTCAGAGCTTTATTTGTAATATTTTAGAGGGAAGCTTCCAGGTGCATATGCCCATTTTCAGAGATGGCAATTCTGCTGTGATGCTGATATTTAACTTGGCGGCTTAAATTTTTATGCTTTTTCTAATGTGAAAATTTGGTTTGTTTTTCTCATCAAAATATTTCAAAATCTCAATAAACAGCAAACAGTCTTCACCATCTCCTGTGGTGGCCAAGGCTTGCAGCATGCAGATGCAGAAAGGGCAACCATCCCTCATCTTCCCAAAAACAGAGGGACTACTGCTTCAGTAGTGGTGTTACTGATACCTTTTCTTTCACTTTATTTTATAGCCTTGTATTCTAGCTGTCCGTATTCTTCTATATGTCACTTGGCATAATCAAAGCATTGCCCATTAAAATAGTTTTGAGCCTGTGCAAGTAAAAACTTTACAAATGTGACATTTTTGAACCTTCTTGTGCTGGCTGCTTTCTGCAGAAAGCATCTTTTTACATGTCTGAGTCATGGATGTCAGTTTTCTCTGCACCTCTAGGACTCCTTAAGGCAAACACAAAAGCCTCCTAGATCAATATCTGGGAATGTCAGGCCAGCCCTGCTCAGAGTCAGTCTGTAGGCCCACAAGGAAGAGCAGACAGTCTCCAAGGTGTCAAGCCCAGCCTGTGCCAAGAGCTTATGCCCAGTACCCAGGAGAACCCAAGGGATTCCTGGGAAGGGTGTGCTTGCTTGCAAAGGGTTGCAGGAGCTGGGGAGGGATGTGATGGATGTTGGGGAGATGCAAGGGGAGGACTGGCTGTGGCTGTCATGGGTCTGAGACAGGGTTTGAGTAAGCACCTGAGCAGAAGAAATCTGCATGGGAGACCTCGTGATGAGGAGGAAAGGAGAGAGAGCAGAGGGTTTACAAAGGCTCTAGTCTGGATATCTCTGCGTGGGCAGGAAGCCTGTCAGTGCCATGACTGGTCCTGGAGGGTGCCTCTCCCTGTCTCTCTCTGCGCTGGCATGTCCCACCATGTGCTGTGACACTCAGTTGACAAAATTGTGAAGCTCTACTTTACCTGGGCACACATCCACGTGCGCAGTAGTCCCATTTATCTGAAGAGGTTCTAGTCATCACTGTTCAGGGAGAGAGACTTTTTTTTTATTCCGTCTTTCCCTGAATGCCTGCGTTTTATTCTGGCTGTGCTATGGAGATAATAACATGGGCTACATCCAGAAAATGCTATGGCCTGTTGGTTCTGTGTGTTGTTTGCTGTTCGGTGGTTACTTGTTTGGTTTTTTCTAGGGAGGGGGAATACAAAAAGCACTCTAGAAAGCCTGGCCTGTAGATGCATATATAATATCTTTTTCAGACTTGGAAGAAACAAATGGAGACCTCCTGTCCTCATTTGTCTTCCTCTTTCACATCAGTGCCCAGGAGAAGGATATTCACACTCATTCCTTGAAATCCCAGGGGTGCCACGCGTTAAGAGAATGGGATTTCCACCTCTTGCTGAAGCTGGCGGTGACAGCTGGGGCACAACCTGCTGTTGCAGTTTGTGAGCTCAAGAGGCTTTTGCTTATTGCATGCTGAGTTTGCCCTCCTGTGCCTCATTTTTTTGCCTTCACTACAGTTTATTTTTGTATTCCTGTACAGCAGACCCCAACTAAACAACATCTGGTTTGTTGTTTCTGCTGCACATCCTCTCTTCTGCTGATTCTCTACCCTCTCCTCTGTCCAGCATCACCCCAGTCACAGCCTGCCGAGGGGCTCTGCCAGGAGGCACAAAGCTCATTACCCTCTGGTGTTCCTGAATGGGCTCTTGATCCCTTTGCTCAGTGTCTGGCAAAGATGGCAGTGGATGATGTGGATAATGCAGGCTGGAGACTTCTGGTTTTGTCTGGGATGGTCTCCTTGATGTGTGTGGTCTTTCCGTCCATGCTCCCTGTTTCGGCGCCACCAGCGTGTGGGAGCAGCCACACTGAAGTAGCTCATGCAGTAGCTGCAGAGAGGATTTTTCTTTTCCTCAGGTCCTCTGCCAAATGCCTCCAACCATTGTTTCTGTCCTCGCCTCCCACTGTGGTCTGGAACAAGGCACTGCCCTGGCGCCCTACCCCTGATGCCAGGGTGCCCTTCTCCCACCAAAATCCTCCAACAAGGGGGTCCACAGCAGCTTGCCCTCAGCACTGCCTCTTGCACCCAAGGCACTTTGGGATGGATGCGCAGAACCACCTTCCTAAAGGCAGTAATTTTTTTAAAAAAATTTTTTATATTTTTTTTTTCTTTAACCCTCTCTGGAGAACTGCTTTGGAGTGCACTGGCCATATGGTAGCTGTGTGTGCTCCTGTGGGCATTAGGTGCTGGTAGCCCTCCATAAGGGGCCAGAAGTTTTGGATTAGCAATAACAACTGTGCATTAGTTGAGAGAGAGCAGCGTTGTCTCCGTGGGTTAGAACTCCAGATTCTGGGAAGGAGTGGCCCAGTTCCTTGTGCAGCACTTGGTCTGGCAGGGGCAAGGTCATGTCATCACTTCCAGGAGCATCAGTCATCACCAGAGATGTGAGAGAGAAGACACTGGGCTTCTTTAACACCTGGTTTGGTTTTCTTTTTTTTTAACCACTTGGAAAAAGTATTCCCTCTCATGTAAAAGCCCTGTGATATGTAAAGTGTTTCCCTTCCTGTCAGCTACCAGCTGTTTTACAGCTTTGAAAAGACAACTGGTTAGAAATTCGACTCACTCAGGTTGTGGTTCCAAGTCTGAAAATTCAGGTTTTTTGAGACAGTAACACCACTGCTATTATTTTCCATGCTTTCCTGTACACAGTCCTGACAGATATTCTTCAAATCTTGTAATTAAATCCAGAAGATTTAAATACAAACTGGAAGGGGAATAAATCAGTAAAATCAATCTATAAACTAAGTGTCAAGGTAGCATATGCTCAGTCTTGGACCTTTGGAGTGTCACCACATAAATATTTAATACCCTTTTAAAGCAGCTGATTTAACATGTGAAGTAGACTTAACAATTCCTTCTGCTTCAACCCCTCTTCCCCAAACACATTTAAATAAACCAATGTCTTTGTGGCCTCTGCAACTGTAATTCCATGTCTCCTGGGGGAACAAGGTTTAGGTGAAGAATGGAGACCACAGACCCTTTTGGGATGAGGATTAGCTTTAATCTTGAGGTGATTCTTGCAGTTGTAGGACTCTGTGTTCTGGGGAATGTGAGCTGATGGATCATTCCTGATGGGACTCTTATTTTTCCATGAAATACTACCATTGCAAAACAGATTGACCTTGGAGCCCACAGGAGTCAACTTGATGAAGAGCTTAGTTGGAACTGGAGTGACAATTGGAAGCCAAATGAATCATATCAAGTGTGACCATTACAGGCCTGAAAATTATTCTTAATTAACCACTGATCCTCTGTGGTAGCAAGTTTCCAAAATCTGTGAATCCATAAGGGAACCAGTGAAAATATAAAAGTAGCAATTTACCTAATCTAATAGCTCTGCTGTGCTGCCTCTTTGACAATGCTTTATTTTCCCCTTGTTTCGTGATGTGTTAGAAGAGGTCCTCAGGATCCAGTCGGGTTTGGTGAGACCATTGAGAGGACAGTAGCACCTAATGCACTTCACAGGAGATCTAAACTTGCACAGGTCCTTACCCATACATTTATTTCCTCCTTCCACATTGTTTTTTCCAGTATCTCCCTTTGAATTGCAGTATTGTGTGCCAATTGTTTGAAAGGTGGCCCATGGAGTCTTTTGCTTTTAACACAAAACAAGAATGTGATTATTTCTTATCCAGAGTATTAGTTCCATTGCAGAATTAGCTGGGAACTGTAGGTCATATACGGAGTATTTTGAGGGGAAAGTCACTCATTCTTCTGTGCTTTTTAACAGGCATGTCCAGGCATCCTCCAGCTCCTGATCTCCCTACCTTCTATCCCTTGTCTCCAGGGGGGGTTGGACAGATAACACCACCTCTTGGCTGGTAAGATTTTTTAGCTTCTTTTCAGACAGGTGCATGTTCACACCATTTGCTATTGTTGAATCAATCACAACGTTTACAAAAAAATATCATTCCAGTAAGAAATTCCTACTTTATTTTAGTTGAAAAGATGAAAAAATGTTGATCTTTGAAATGATTTGAATCTGTTTTTTGAACATGTACAGAAATTGAAGTGTGTAGATTTCACTTTGAAGTCTCTGTGTTTCTTATGGCTCAGATTTGTGGATCTTAGCTTTTGGAAAGATAGCAGAAAACAGTTCTCAAGGAATTAAATGTAAATTTTAATAAACAAACTTGCAATTACTCAGGAGAGGGGAGGTAAGAAGGAACTTTGAAGTGTGTCTGTGTGGGGAAATCTTGAAACTGCCCCAAATGGAGAACAAACTTTTGTAGTCTGCTGCTTTTTACAGTTTCTGTATGGAGAGAAGCCTCTGTCACTGGGAGATCTTGCTGCTCTTGCTAATACTAGCACTCTCATGATCTCTTGCTGCCACTCAGGGTGGAAGAAATGTGGTATTTTCAGAGTAATAGATTTGGCAGGGTGCTTTATGTCTACTTGGGGTAGATATGTACTTGCTTTCAGTTCTCTTGAAGCAGGGAATAAGGAAATTTGGCCATAATTTCAGTGCCTTAGAATCTGTATTGTGACTAGTCTGTGCCCATGCAATGAGGGATGCAG
Source organism: Lanius collurio (assembly GCA_020086605.1). Taxonomy (NCBI): domain Eukaryota; kingdom Metazoa; phylum Chordata; class Aves; order Passeriformes; family Laniidae; genus Lanius; species Lanius collurio. Next base: position 17,629,416 of record JACBWW010000015.1, read on the forward strand.
ATTTTTTTGTTTTGTAATGTCTCTATGGGAGGCAAACGTGATCCAGATGACAACAGGCAGAAGAAGTAGAGAGCAGAAGATGGTGAAATGCTGTATTGCCAGCATATTTTTCAGGAATGGCCACACACCTTTTTGGAACAAATAATTAGTAGATATCAAGCTAAAATGTGGATGTATCTGACTATTTTTTAAATTCTCCCCTCCCCCCCATTTTGCTGCTTAGCTGTCTCCTCACTTCCACTGCCACCAGGCAGTTGCTAGCATGCATTTTCCAGATGTGGTCAGTCATTTCCTCTGAATGGTTTCTTGGTGCAGAAGATGGGGGGAGGGAAGAGGGGAAAGAGAAAGGAGAGACAAGATCCAACCTTACAAGACTCAGGGATGTGTTCAGCAGCACTCACCAACAGTGGGACATACTCAGCTGTCCCTTATGCTACAGCTTCCTGCTGTGAGGTAGCACTATTGAGACTTCCTTCAACTTTTTTTTTCATTTCCTTTTCCCTTTGAGCACTGCTCATTTCCAGTGGCATGCTCCAAGAGTAAAACCTGTGTCCTGAACCTTACAAAGGCCCAGTTCCATTTTTTCTCATCTGAGAGCTGACTGACGAGTCAATAAACATCTGAATAGGACTGATGTGTGTGGTGTCCCTCTGGCTGGTAGAGGTGTTTGGGCTGAACTGGTATTTGCTCGCATTACCATTGTGTGCTACTCCAGGGTGTTGATTGTAGTTATGACTGAACCATTGCAAACTGTAAGTAATCAAAATGTAGTGACGATGATAAAAATTAAAGACCTCAAATGATGGACCGCTGGCAAAATATTATGTATATGTGGGAGTGTAAAGGAGGGAAAACCTTCACACAAGCTTCCCTTACTGGACTGCAAAGTTTGATCTGTAAGTAAGATCAACTTGTGTTGCTGTGGCCTTTTGCGTGGTTGGGTTGGAGGTTTTTTTACCAAACAAATTTCTACTTAGAAAAGCTGTCCACTTGTGCCTCACTATAACAGATGCTAATGGAGAGAGTCCTAAGTTTTCAAAGACTTAATAAAACTGTTCAAAAGGCTTTTTAGCTTAATAATTCACCATCTGGTGTTCTCACTCTGATCTATAGTAGAACTATTTGAAATAAGATGCTTTTTTCCTAAGAGCTTGTTTAACAAATCTGATTCCAGTGCTTCTAAAACTAGTTGAGAGAGGGATAGATATAGAGGAGTGTGCATGTGTGTATGTGCCCTGGGGGAGGAAGGCTGGTTGTTTTGCTTTCCTTCCCAGTGGAAACTTAGATTGGGAATCTTTCAACAGCAAGGGAGAAAGTTCAAAGCATTTAAGTACTCATTAGTTTCATTAGGAGAACTCTTGAAAGTGTTAGCTCTTACTATTCATTTGTGACTAGTACTGAGTTCCCATCAAGAGCTTGTAACTCTAGAGTAACCATTGAATACCATATCGTATGATTGATGGGTTCCTTTCTTCTGTGACCTCAGGCAAGGTCAGCCTGTATATCCCATCTCGAGTGGATTCAGGCAGCCCTATCCATCCTCACTCTCAGTCGACCCTTCCATGTCCAGGTAGGTGTAGGAGGTGAATGACTGACTGGGGAGTAACTGCCGGCATTAGAGGGCAAGTTGCTCTTCTGCTTGCATCTTGGTCTGCCTTTGCTTGCTTTTCAGTCAGCTAAACCCTTATGCATACATTTTTATTTAACTTATGTGTTGTATATGCAGTTTGCCTGGATCCCACACTGGTCTCATTCAGCATTTTCTTGTCAGTCTCTGAAGTGTTGCAATGAGGAGCACCAGTGAATTGTCAACAATTAATTGAGCTGTTTCATCTGAAATGAGTCATTAGTTCATTTCTAGATGCAACACATAGTGTTGTGCGTAGCATCCTTGGGTTTTGCTCATGTCAGTATGCAGCCAGGTGGATTGTCACTCTAGTCTGCGTTCTCTAGTTCCAATTTCAAAGCTGTTGGTAATTAGTCTTGAATCATGTAGGTAATGCTCTGTATGGAAACTTGCTCACAAGTAGGTATTTCATAGCCCAAAGCCACTAATGGCAGGGGATGCCAGCACAGTATTTGTACTGGTGTGTGACTCAGGCACTGTGTCTTTATGTCTAAGTGCAAGCAAGCAATGCTAATTGAGACTTGGCCATGACACACTCCAGACCTTCTATGCTCTGCTTTCGCATTCTAAAGACAGCTTCTGCATCCTGTGCTTGGTGTACACGAGGTTGCAAGATACTGTTCTTGGGGTTTTTTTCTGTGACCTGTAGAAGACACACCCTCTTGCACAGGGATTTAAGGCAGGCCACTAGATAAGTGGGGAGTCCTTTTGCCTCTTTCTGTGTGGGCTCTTTTGGATTATCACTGTCCCTTCACTTCTTTACAGGGGAATGATAAGCATGTGCCTGTCAGGGTGACTAGGGAGAAAACCCATTCTTTCTCCATTATAAAATCACTTGATTTGGTTACAGGGCTTTGTGTTTCCTTTATTTTGATCACATGAAGGAGAAGGGCAACAAGGGAACTAAGGCATGGTGAAAGGAGAGGTTGGATGCCATTCCTTAGCCATCACTCGTTCAGCAAAACTTTGGAGCATGAGCTTGCTTTTGATGTTAACAGTACTTTCCACCAGTTTAAAATACAGCATGCAGGTTTTCTGCTGCGCCTGAGCTTGCAATGTTCAGCACCTTCAAGATCTATCTCAGCTGTCCTTAAGAATAACCTGGGTTAGTAGGGTGGGATTATTCAGCTAATGGTATTTTGGTTTTATTTTCCATTTTCCTTCTTGTACAAATGAAGGGAAGCTTTGATTAGGACAAAAATCTCTCCCTGCTCCCATCCTTCATCCAGGATGCAGGATTTTCAAAGTTTATTTTAAGCATTTGAGGTAAGAATAGTGGGTTCAGATGAAGTGATGTTAAAATCTTTTATCTTAAGTACATTGAAAAGTAAAGAGAACCATCAGGGACTTCTTGAAAAGATTCTTCTTTCATTTTATTTGTTTCTGCATGGCAGTTTCCTCCTTTGCATTGGCTGGTGGTGGACATTTCAAGAATGTTTATATCTTGGTGTGGAAATACATTTTTTGGTTAAGAAATGTGTATTTTTATTTCTAGACAGTGCAACAGTATAAACATTAAATATTTTTGTATACATTGCTAAAAGTGTTTGCCTGAAAGGTAATAAAATAATTTCTCTACAACCAAAATGTTGACTGATTTGTTTGTTTGTTTGTCTTGAATAATTGGGCTACAATGCACAAATCTTAGCCAAATATTTTTCATGTGCTCTGTAAGAGTTGTCTTCATTGCAAGCTCCACAGCATTTGCATTCTTAGAGTGTCCTGCTGCTGTCATACATGTTTGATGCCTGTCTTCAGTGGGGTTACAGACCATGCTTTGTTTTCTCTTTTAGGTTTTCACATCACATGATTCCTGGTCCTCCAGGCCCTCATACAACTGGAATCCCTCACCCAGCTATTGTAACACCTCAAGTAAAACAAGAACATCTGCACAACGACAGTGAGCTAATGCATGTGTGAGTCTGCCTTTCTGCACTAGCCCATAATGAGTAAATGTTTGAGAATTAACTCTATCTGAAGAAGAGTCAAGGATGTTTTAAAAAAAGTGTCTTTCCCGATCTCTTTGAATTTTAACTCTTCTCCAATAACTAAAACAGGAATTGTAGGCTACTGTATGGTAATGGTAATGAGAAGCCATTTTTCATTCCAGTCCAGCACTTTTAAGCTCTTGGTAACAGCCATCTTGATTCAGTCATAACCATGCCCCTGTCCAGGTGTGGCTGGTGATTTTTCTGCTGGAAAGGTTCTCACCTGCAAAATTCACTAGTAAAAAGCAGTCTCATTGCTTAGTACTCAAAGGCAAAAGGCCTAGGAAAGAAGGGGATGAGAAGGTATTCTCCTGCCTATGGCAGTGGTCTTTTAGAGTACTATAGATAGCCTTTCAAAAAGATAATTGAGACAAGTGATGAATTTGGAGCAGATTCACAGATTAAATGTTACTTGCTAGAGAATGTCAACCTGACTGTCCTCCCTGAGTATTAAATGAAAAGATATGAAAGTGGATGGGACATGACCACTGAAATTCTTATTCTTACTACTTAAGTGTTACTGTAACCACAAGTTAGTAATTTTCCACTGGATCTTTTTAGGTTGAAGCAAATTAATTTTTTTTTTCTTTCCTTTCCCTTTCCCAACCACGTTTTAGGAAGCCTCAGCACGAACAGAGAAAAGAACAAGAGCCAAAAAGACCTCATATTAAGAAACCTCTGAATGCTTTCATGTTGTACATGAAAGAAATGAGAGCAAATGTCGTAGCAGAGTGTACTCTGAAAGAAAGCGCAGCTATCAACCAGATCCTTGGCAGAAGGGTATGTACCAAGAGGGTTTGTGAGTGCTCACGTGTGCTGCTAATTTGTGTTTCCCTTTAGCTGGGTGTGAAGGCTGACTTTCTGCTTGAGGTGATACCTGATGTACAACTATCAAATTAGCTATAGAAGATCAAACATGCAACAAAAATAAAAGCAGTATCTTGATTTCCTTTTTTCACATTAGCAACATCCTCAAAATTGTATCTGTTCCACTCATGTTATGGTGTCAGCAGCTCACACATGAAATAGCTTCAGCCATCCATGAAGGAGAATTCTAATCAAGTTCTGGGTATTCCCTTACACTAGTGTCCATCAGATCAGGAAGGGATCATTCAAAGTTGAACACTGGATGCCACTGGAAATGAAACTCAAAAGTGAATATACTGTGATCCAGTTGTAAAGTCATGTAGGTTGGGAGGGACCCGTGGAGGTTGTGTAGTCCAACATCTGCACAAAGCAGGTCCAGTTACATCAGGTTGCTCAGGAACCTGTCCAGTCATGTTTTGAATGTCTCTGAAGTCATTAGCTGAGTACTGATGATCCCAGTACATGTACCAGAGCTTTGCTGAGAGCTGTTTGCTTCTGTGGCATTTTAGTTGTTTTGCACCTTCCACACTCAGAAAAAACCCTGTGGAGGCCAACTCAAAGTGCAGCCTTTGTGTTCTCTGCCAGTGTTACTCTTCCAAGAGAAGGCAGCAGACGTAAATGCCCATTTTGCAACTGACGCCAAGAAATGAGAAAAGGGGTGACTTTTGTATCAGTCTGAGTTTGAGTAGGGATTATTCAAATTCCCAGTGAACACCTCTTTTTGATCACTGACCAAGGCAGTACTGAGAGGCATTGTGACTTTCTGAAAACCCTGTGCTTTTAAATGGGAAATCAGCACAAGACATTAAAGTTCTGCTTTTGTATTACAGTCAGAAGACTTCCTGCTCCAAACAGAGCAGAAATCTATTGGTACTTGTCCCAGTTGATGCAGTCTTCTGCTTTCTGTTGTTCTTGTTACATACCCTTAAACGACATCTTGGTGGTTGCCTTTTCCATGCTCTCATACAAGTCTCTAGGATCATATATGGGCTATTTGCTTAAGAGGTGGACTTGATCCTTGAAAAGTCTGTTTAAACTCACAATATTCTGTGACCTGTGAACTACTCTTACAGGTGACGGCAGTCCCAGATGATTGATCTTAGTTGCTTAGTATGTCAGCCTAGTTTTCTTGGCCTGAACAAGGGCAGTGGCTTATTTATCTCTGTTTTAGTAAGGAATCAAGCCTCAGGGCTCCCTTGCCTGTTTTTTCTGCAGCTTGGACCCCTCTTTTCAAGTTACTGTTCTCCATGAAAGTATCTCAAATTCCACTTTTGCTGTGGTGCAAACGATGCATGAGTTATCCCATACAATTGCTTGGAGATCAATTAACACTTGACATTTCAAGTGTTTTATGTTCAGTCATCCCAGTCACTATTTACCCTGTGCTACCCCAGAGCAAGAACCACCTGTGTTCCCATGAGCTGACACTGCCTGCTGCTGGGCTCTCTGATGCCACAGCATTTTGGTCACTCAAAAAACCTCCCAGATTTTGAAAGTGCATGTGGAGCTTGAGTTGCAGATTGGCTGAATTGCTGTGCTCTCAGTAACACATCCAACTTGCCAAGTCAAGGCAGACAAGAGCTTTAGTACACATCCTCTGTAACCAAACAACATATTAAATCATACAAATGTGATCTGATCTGTAATCTTAGTTCTGTGTGTTATTCTTGTATGGGTGTCTTAATGATTTCTTAATGATTCTTGTCTGGTTTTTGGATTTTTTTTAATAACTTCTTCTCCCCTCACTTCCCCATGGATGCTGTCAAACATGAAGACGCATCTAATGCTGCAGCAGTGGAACTTAATTCTAAATAAAAGGCCTTTACTCTTTTTGGTTCAGGTCTATAATAGGTGTTTCAACAAGGACAAAATTACTAAATACTAACGTAGCTGGTGTCTTTTCAAATTTTCAGGTTGTGAGGTTTTTTGTTTGCATTTTTTGGGGAAGAGGGAGCGTATGTTTTTATTTTTAAGTAAATGAAACCAGGAAACTTATTCCTGCTTAGCTACAAAGGTCAACTCATGTAATTTGTAAGACTGTAGTTCTGTGATTTCTTTATCTTAGAAACTTTTGCAGTTGCCATTTACTTTTTCAATCAGAAAGCAGGTACCTTGAAGTTCAGTACTTAGAAGCTGATCTTGGAATGGGAGTGCTAGTGCCCAGGAAGCCTTCTGTGTTGGCTTTGAAAACTTGTGTCCAGCTGCTGCTTGAAACCAAGACAGCAGACCCCTCTGTCCAGGGGAGATTGCTGCCCTTCAAAAGCAGCACAAACCCCTTCAGTTCTGTCAGGAGCTAAAGGCTGGGTTTGGTTGCCATTTTTTTTGTTGGGGTTTGCTTTTGTTTGTTTGTTGTTGGTTTTTTTAAGTAGTGTTGGGAGAGCATGGTTCTGTGAGCAGATTATTCAGTGAGCCCTGTTTCCATAAATAATTTTTGTCTTGCTCAAGGCACTTGGCAGTTGCAGAGCTGACAAATGCCTGAAAGTCAGTTAATAAACACAGGTGCTTGTAATTGCTAATGAATTTCATTTTTGCACTGGGGAAGGACTGAATCAAAGTCACTAAAACACTTGTGCAAGTCATCTGTTGCCTAGGTGTAAGTTAGTTCCCAGTCTAAAGTTGTGTTTATTTTCTTTGCAGTGGCATGCTCTCTCCCGTGAAGAACAAGCAAAATATTATGAACTAGCTCGTAAAGAAAGGCAGCTACACATGCAGCTTTATCCAGGCTGGTCTGCAAGAGACAACTATGTAAGTCATTCACTTGAAGGTTCTTTTTTTAAATTCACTTTCTTTTTGTAACTTTTAAAATTATTATTACTTCTTCTTTTTCTCTATAACTTGTGGAAAATTCTGGGTGAAGGGATGGTGAACATACATATAACATAAACCTTATATTTGTTTTCACTTCAGGCACTCAGAAAACTTGAGTTGTCAAGATACTTCTTGTGAAGTTCATAGTTTTTGATGGGAAAATATAACTTGGAAAGTTTTTTTCCTAAGACAATGCCCACTGCTGTCTGAAAGCTCATGTTGTCCTGTACAGCTGTAAATTTTTTATCATTTTCTATTTGTTCAAGTATTATCCAGAAATCTTTCTTAGACCTGAGAAAAAAGGGGTGTCTTGCTTTCAAGAGAATTGCAAGCACAAGGATCTCAATGCAGACTGAATTTTAGCTGAAAGTAATTCAGAATGGTCCATCTGTGCAAATCTTGTATATGTAACCCTCATGGTAGAGCCTCCTCTTATACATGTATGTGTATATATATATATATATATAAGTTTTCTTAAAATTGCTCTTGTTTTATAATTTAATATCAAACAAGTTCATAGCACATCACACAGCCTGCACTGCATGCTTACACTGTGGTGCCTACAATGAGCTGTCAGTGTAGCCAAATGTGACGATATTAAACTCAGAAGCTGCAATCCTGAGAGACTGATCCTAACCCGAGATCTGGGCTCCTTTCTGTCCCTCCATTAGATGTGACACCATCTACTGGGATATGAAGTGTACATGCTATATCTGCCTCAGTTTTCCTTCTGTGTTAGGTGGTCAGTAATTTTTCTCTGGTGACTTTTTTGGACATTAAGGATTGAGGTACCTAAACAAACTAGTGTTAACAGAAACTATAGAAACTGGCATGGAATGCATTGACACATAAACTATATGATTATCTCTGAAGGAAATGCCCTGGTCTTGCTGACATGCATGCCCAGTTATGTAAGCACAGATACAACTGTAAGCCCTAGCAGCTTCTTTCTGTCTGTTTTACACAGCCAATAAATTGTCCTGACATTACACAGGTGGGGTTTATTTCCAGTAACCAGACTGTGTCAACGGAGCTGTCTTGAAGTATAGCTGGAAACAAACAGGGTCCTAGGGAGAGACTCCCTGGAAGTGAAGGGATTTTGCTTGTCTTGAATTTACTTGCTGGAAAATCATGCCACTTTGGAGTCTTGTCAGCTTGTGCTTACTGGACATCAGGCTTCAAGATGGTCCTGTTATGTTTGGTCATGTTGGCTTTGAGAACCCTGTGTTCTGCCCCAGCCTATGCCACACAGCACATGCAGCAGACCTGCAGTTTCTTAAATGCCTTGACAGACATTTGGAGTGTGTGAGGTGGCACGTAAGAGTTATCTCTTTGATGTGCTTCCAGCCTACATCCTGTGTGGAAGTATAGCTCTGACATACTCCAGTCCTGTATGTTACAATGAAGAACTCTGCTAGCTTCCTCTTGCAGCCCTCCCCTCTGCCTCTCCAGGAATGCACACGTTCTGCAGTGGTGGTCAGACAGTGATCAGAGAAGAGTACAGTTTATTGCTGAAACCTTTTCAGATATACATCACCTATTTTTTTCTCTCTGGTTTTCCTAAGTTTAGCAGTCAAAAAGTGAAATTGTATTAATTTAGCACAGGCATTACTCCAGTATTTTGAGGGTTGGAAGTGACTTGGGGTGGTTCTTCTGCTTCACAAAACAGTACAAGTGAAATATACATACTGTTTGGTTTTGGTTCTTCTATTTTGGTTTGCCTGGTTATTCAGGATTTTAGGAATTTGAAGAAAATGTTGAACATTATTATTCAACTCTTGACACTATCTTTTTCATATGTTTTTATTACTGCTACTCAAAGCAGTCATGCAAACTTGTGTGACAGACATGAGAAGCACAGTGTTCTCACAGTGTAAGGGTGTCTGTGTGTGCTGCAGTAGTCAGAAACTTAGTTGGGAATGCTGACAACTAGGTTTCAGCCCAGTCTTCTATTCCTTCACTTGTGTTATCTCATAGGTAGATCTCAGATCAGCTTTCAGTTTATGTTTTAGCACTTGAAGTCAGCCTGATATAGAGAATAAAACAAATTTTCCTCCTATGACTTTTCCACGTTAACTTTTCCATGTTAACTTTTCCATGTTACACTAATGCAGTTTCCTCTCTAAAAAAGTACTGCCTTGGTGCCCAGGTGATAAAGTATATTGCTGTGAGTTCCCCAGAGCCCTTTAAATGTGCTTTCCAACTTCTGTTCTTGGTCCTGGCTTTGGAATCTTGCTCACAAGGTACTGCCCAGCCCTGTTGCCAGTCTTGGGATAAATAAGGACGGGAGCTTGAGAGTCAGGCAGGCCCAGACTGTCAGAGCAGATTGGAGGATACTTAAGTTCATGTGCTGGAGTTTCACCATAGCCTGTATTTGGAGTCCTCACTTGCTGTACATCTGTCAGTGAGCACTGCAAGGGTTTGAGGTGGTTTCTCACATCACCTGCTGTCCATCCCATCACCTTGCAGGGTTAGCTCATGGAAAGGTGTGTCCCAGCACCTCAACCCTTCCACTCTGTGGCCACTGTGTGTGTGGCATGCTCCGTGCTGGGACATGCAACTGCCAGCCATGAGAGTGGAGGGCCAGAGGATGGGCAGCAGGCTGCAGCTCTGTTCACAGCAACTGTGCCAGCCTTTGACAGAGCTCATCTGTTACAGCCTGTCTGGAGGCTTCTTTAAGATATAAATGGACATGATTTTTCTTAAAACACACAAAAAGTTTTCATTGACTATACAGGGCAATAAAGACAAGTCATATGGAGGAATATCAGTGGTAGTTAGGGTGATGCAAGATGATTAAGATTTAAAATTTTGTGTCTAAGCTGACCTTTTGTTTCCTGACAGACTGTGTGAAGCAGGAGCTGTGGCCATTTCCATAGATGGGGGTGCAGGAGATGGCTGAGTGTGTAGGTTGGCATGCTGGGGCCAGTGTGGTCACCCAGAAAGACAGGTGCCAGGCATTCATTTGTGTCCTGCACCTCAGCTGAGGGTGCTTTGCTGTACAGTCTCTGCTGTTTGGTTATTGCAGAGTGCACTCTCCGGGCACAGCCACACCAGACTTGGCTTTTGTTCAGGTACGAGCATTATCAGAACAGGTTTTTTTGGCTAGTTTGCACCCTGGGGACAAGTCATGGTCATCCTAGGTACTTTCAACACCCTTTCTGCTCCTACCATGTATGACAGTGTAAATATCTGAATGTGTGAAGAGTCCTTGTAAGAGCCATAAATTATGATATCAACGTAAGTGTCATCAGATTTTTGAGCATGAGGAGTCTTTTAGGTGCTTGCAGCTGCCAGTGTTAGTTGAAAAACTGCCAGAAATTGTAATTCCATGTGGCTATAAATATAAGTATTGCTGGTGTGCATATTTCTTCATTGATGCTCAGAGCAAACTTTGTTAACATTGAACCAGTTGAAAGTGGGATAGAAAAGCTACCCTGAAAACAATTGAGTTTTTTCCTAACAGCTTTCTTCTCAGTGTCCAGATGACTTTTGCTGTGAGGGAAGAGACAAAAAAAAGTTCTGTGCATGTAATAGTATGTTAAAATTTCTTGTTTTTCAGGGGAAGAAAAAGAAGAGGAAGAGAGAAAAGTTGCAGGAATCAGCATCAGGTAGGCCATGAGCACCTCTTACTTGCCATTCACCTCAGGTATATTTTAGAAACCAGAGCTTGCGCTATTTAATTTTTATGAGCTATTGTCTAACACTTGCTTCTGATGGATGTTTTAAGATATTTCACTTGGAATGTAAGCTTGTGAACATGCATACAGCCCATGCCTCCTTTCTCTTACACCTTTCTGAGCAGCAGTCCTGGTGGCATCAACATCTTTGGCTGAACTTACACATTGCTGCACTCACTGTCCTGTTTTACCTTTGCTTTTCTCCTCAATCAGTGTTGTACCATCTTTAGACTTAACTATGTCTCAAATACTGTGTGGTATTATTGGACACTGGAAACTTACACAGATCTTTTGTAGTAACTGTATTTTTTTCTCACTGTACTTTACATTTCTTTGTACACTAACAGCTGCCTAGTAGGTCGGCTAAAAGCATCAGTGAGGTCTCCTCTTTGCCAGTAAAATATATATTTCCCCAGGAAAAAATGGCTGGTATAAGAACCATAAAAAAACCCAAACAACAAAACCAAAAAACATACACAAAAAAAATCCATGTAAGACTTATTTGGAATGTGCAAAACTTATTTGGAATGTGGAAAAACTCTGTAACAGAAATTTGTTAAAGGAAAACAATCTTCTACAGGTACAGGCCCCAGAATGACAGCTGCCTACATCTGAAGCATGGTAAGAACATCTCTAAAGCTTTCCTGCTGATAAAACTGAACTGTAAAATAAGCCTTCTTATAAATTTTATGCAATGATATGAATTTAGCAAAAATTGCAGAACTATCACATCCCAAAGCTAATGTTACTTTGATTACTGATGGTTTTTATACCGGCTATCTATTAGGTGTTCACCATTTCACTGCTTAACAGTAGTATTTTCAAATTGACCACACCTCACTGACTTGCTGCAAGTCTGCCTGTGGACCAGGGATGGGTTTATTAAGCAGTGCAAGCCCTCCCAGACTGTCACAGCTCATAAGAAGAGCAGGTTAGACGCTGGCTTTGGAGCACATTTCATGTGCTGACATCAACAAGATTCTGGCTAGCTGGGTACACCTTTTAAAAACAATTTATTCACCTGTATACTAACAAAACACCTACTAAGAAAATGGGACTGTATTTCAGTTGTTTCAAGAATTTCTCCTACAAACGTACAGTGGTATTTCATGTGTGGTACAGGTTGGGGTTTTTTGTGGTTGTTGTATTTCCAGCATGTGTTTTATTTCTTTATATCATATTATCTACACGGACGGTGGAATGACTAGTGATTACACATGTGTAGTAACACCATCTAGTCAGCTGGTGAGTGCACACTTCCACAGAGAGATTCTAATTTCTCGGTGTCTGTGTTGGAAGGCTGGTCCTTCTCTTTCTCTCAGTGTGATGCATTTTCTAGTAGAAATGGCAATAATTTGAAATAATAGTTGCTTCTAAACTGTACAATTAACCCAGATTGCTCTTGGGAGATCCCCATGATCCAGGAATCATGCAAAAAAAGTAAAACTTCCTACAATCACCTACACACTGTATCAGAAATGGGTTCTATCCTCTCTTCCTCTGCCTTATTTGGCCACAGGATCCCTGTGGCACTCAGAATAGTCAGGAAAGCCGGCTCCTGTTGGCCCTCTGCTCTGCTTGGACTTTCAGCCAGAGAAAGCCAACTTCAGTTTCCTGTGTGCAATGTGTCAGTCAGCATGACTCAAGCCTCTTCTGAAGTTATGCCATTATGCTGGTTAGTCTAAACTTAACTTTAAGACAAGACTTTGGTGGTTTGTTTGTTGGGTTTTTTAAAGCTGAATAAAGTGAAAATGCAAAATGTGTGCTCTTTCTTTCTTCCTAATAAGCAGAAGTTTTTCAGGCAAGCAGATAGCCTTGCCCTTTCCAACATGCCTGAGTCATGCTGATTTGGAATGTGGATTGCAGTGTTGGGGCTCTGTGGCCTATACAACACATGTAGCTGTAAAGTATCATTACTTAGAGCACTATATCTACTGAAAAAAAAGAAAGTGCTTTAACTTTGAGTTTTATAATTGATATTTCAGCTTAGGTGCCCAAGTCCATGGTTGTTGTGAATATTTTTCACTTTGATCCTAATACAGTACTGGTAGGCAAAACATTCACAATTTTATCTGAATTGATGCAGAACATTTGATTGGGATAGGAATATAACCAAGGTTCAAGTCACAGCTAAAAACCAGGGAATATTTGGTTTTTTGGATTCTTTACAGTCTTGCCTATGCTGAACTACTTTTGTTGGAGTTTCTCTGCATTTTCTGTATCAGAGGTTGAATGTTCTGAGTGTGGGGGTTTTCTCTCCCTTTGACCTTTACACTCCTGCCTTCCTGTGTCCTCTTAGGCTTTGTAACAGTGTGGAAACTGTTGGCAATACCTGTCTCTCTGTCTTCAGGCAATTTATAACACACAGTGTGTGAACATTAGTATGTTTTCCAGGGAAGGGGAAGTGTGCTGTTGACTCCCTATATGCACATGAAGCCAGCCTCAGTAAATGTTTCATGGAGTGTATGATCTGCACTGGAGATGTACAGATGTGCTCTTGCTGGAAGTAAATGCACATGATTTAGGGAACCCAAATCAGCCAGACTTCAAAGTAAACTTCTGAAGGTTAAGACTCTTGCCCTCTGCAAGCCTAATCCAAAGAATGTTTTGCCCACAAGCATAGTATTTTACCAGGCCCACAGCAGAGCTGTTGAAGTCTTCACTGGATGGAGATAATAAATTTGGGAACAGCTTTCTTACTCACACAGAAGGTCTAAGGAAGAGGGAGAAGGAGGGTGGGAGGTCTGGGAAGGAGACAAGCACTCTGTTATCTGAGAAGAATCAGAAATGAGTAGGTGGCAAGACCAAAGAAAGAATCTCAAGATCAGCACAAAGGAGATCAGCCAGGGCTGTAATTACAGTGATGTAAGTGAGAAGGATGAAATGGTGGGAGGGTTGTGTGGTGGGATGTTCAGAGGAAAGTAACGGAAGAGACATGCAAACAGAAATGATTTAAGATACTGTGAAAGTTTTGGGTGCGGGGTTTTTGTTGGGTTTTTTTTGTCCATGAACATTCAACAAGTAACTGATTTTTAAGGTGGACCTCTAGTCCTGCTTTTTGTCTTGGACATGATTAGAGTGGTAAAGTCAAGGTGGTAGCATTAAGTTGCCCCTTTTCCAAGGGTTGTATACAGCAGCAGGCATCTTAAGGCTTCACTGCTTAGGATTTAACTGAGTTCTGTGATCTCCAACCTACTGAATAGCCAATGTGTAAAGCACTTCAGAATGCTCTAGGAATACTGTGACCATGTGCACCAGTCTTTGCTATATTATCCTGGGGTACTCCAAAGCATGTCCTTCAAGAGTTGTGGAACTGTCCCAAGAAGGATTTTGTTTGCAGTTGACATGGCCCAACACAATATTTGAAATAACTTTGGTTTTTTGAAGAAATAACTCTTATTGTCTCTTCTTTTGGAATCAACCAAGAGCGGAATTAGACCTGATAATGCTAAAAATAAATTGAGGAGAGGCCAGGAGGGAAGGGGAAATGAGGAAAGCTAAGATTAAGGACAATGTAGAGATCACCTGTTGAGCACCTTTCTGAAAGGTGAGTGTTTTCTTTTTATTTTAAGCACAGCCTTCTAGGGGATTTGTAAATAGGAGCAATTCTGTGTTGTAAGTGGAGATTTCTAATTTCTTATCCAGTTAGACTTTTGGAAGAAAAAAAAAAAGGTGATTTTTAGCATCTCATGAGTATTTTGAAATCAGCAAGGAAATAGAAGGGTAGTAACAAATTTTTCTCATTGTTCTGCAGCATGGAAATACTTAACTTCTTATAACTTGCTCTGTATGGAACTGTAAAAGGCACGTCATTCGACATATGGCAGGATGCAATTGGGAAACTACATAATTTAACATTGTGTTTTGGCATATCTTCAAGGGCTCAAAAGAGTGATAGAGAAGCTTAATAGACATTTAAAAACCTGTAAGAATTAAATTTGTGGCTTACAAAATTCCATAACAATTTGCATCTACATTAGCAAAGCTTTCAAAACGAAGAAAACTTGACTGATTTGCAATCAGAAGTACTTAATGGGATCATATTAAAACCATTTAACTTTGAACAATGAATTATCTTAACATTTCAAGCTTTCTACATGGAAATTAGAGCCAAATTTCAGCACAGAAGTGACTTTTGGGTAGTAATTTATGACTAGATTGTATTTTCCTTATTACTTACAAATAAAATGGAATGAGGCTGTGAAAGCAGACTATAACAGCCAGAATATGGTGGAAAATAAGCATCTGATGGCTGTGGTTGTGGTTGACCATGGGTTTCTGGCCAACATCTGAGAAAGGAGATGCAAAGAGGATGTGGTACCTTGCTTTCTGAGGCATGTTTTCAAACATGGCTTGTCCAGTGCTCTTGAATTTTTTGCTGGAGAAGTTCAAATTGAAACAGAGCTATTCCCATAGCTCTTGACTGCTCAGAAGCTTTAAACAGAGCCTATGCAAGAAGAACTTGCATAGAAGTTAGTCTCTGTGAGAATGTATGTGCTGATGGTGGTGCAGAGATTTGTGCTGATGGTGGCGCAGAGATTTGTCCTGATTTGCTTTAAAAATTGTTTCCTGTGTGACCCATACTTCCCTATTCTCTGTTTTGCCCATGAATAGTGGCCTTCAGCATATGCAAGAGGGACAGAATGAGCAGAAGAAAATTTTCTGGATTGAAATATTTGTATTATTTCAGATATGCACAAAATTTCCAAAGAAAATGAGTATGTCCTCAGATCATGGCTTGTCTTGAAAGGGTCCTTAAAGATCACCTAGTTCCAACACCCCTCCACCATGGTCAGGGGCACCTACCACTGGAGCAAGTTACTCAAAGCCTCATCAAACCTCTTCAAATCTGGCCTTGAACACTATCAGGGATGGAACAATTCCTCTGGGCCTCACCACCCTCACATTAAAGAATTTTTTTCCTACTATCCAATCTAAACCTATCCTCTGTCAGTTTAAATCCATTCCCCCTTGTCCTGTCACTACATGCCCCTGTAAAAAGTCCCTCTCCAGCTTTTCTGTAGGCCCTCTTTTGGAACTGGAAGACTGCTATAACATCTCACTGGAACTTTCTTCAGGCTGAACAAGCCCAGCCTGTCTGCAAAGGAGAGATGCTCCAGCCCTCTGAGTATCTTGGTGGCCTCATTTGGGATCACTCCAACAGGTCCATGGGCTTTTACTGTTGGGCACCCCAGAGCTGGATGCAGCACTCCAGGTGAAGTCTCACCAGCGCAGAGCAGAGGGGCAGAATCCCCTCCCTTGCCTTGCTGGCCAGGTGCTTTGAATGCAGCCCAGGATGAAACTGACTTTCTGGGCCATGAGCGCACCTTGCCGGGTCTCATCCACCAACGCTCCCAAGTGTTTCTCCACAGGGCTGCTCTCAATCCATTCTCCACCCAGCCTGTATTTGTGCTTGGGATTGCCCTGACCCAGTTACTGGACCTGGCACTTGTTGAACTTCATGAGGTTTGCACAGGCCACCTCTCAAGCCTGCCTACATCCCTCTGGATGGCATCCTGTCCCTCCTGTGTGTTCCCTCCCACAACTCAATTCTGACCCGACGCTGATCTTGCCAGGGTGAAAGACAGAAGCCCTCCTCTCTTCCAGGCTCTCTGACATGAAGGAGAAGGTCGGAAGAGCAAACCTGAAGAGAAGCCACAGCTCCATGCAGGTGGCCAGTACAGAGGGGCACTGACACTTGCTGGGAGAGGTCCAGCAAAGCAGACCCAGGTCCCTGCTTCTTTTTACCATCTTGATGGAGGTCCCTGGTGAAGTGCAGGAGGAAGGAAGGAAGGAAGGAAGGAAAAGGATAAAAGCTATTTTCAGTGCAATCAAGAGTCTATGGGAGGGGTAAGTGAGGGTAGTAGCAAAGCATACATTTTAGAAATTAAAGAACAGCAGAACACTTTCAACTAGACAATCAGCATAGATATGGGATTAGAAAAATAAAAAAAAAAAATGTTAAGGATTTTTGCAAAATGGTTGCAGCATAGTCAGCTATGAAGCTGATCTTCAGTGTTTCATATTTTAAACTGACACTGATAAATGGAAAAAATAGGTAATTCAGGATGTGAATGTATATGTTTGTTTTGTTGGAGATATTCAAGTTGCAGAACCTACTGTGAAATTAGAGATGCTTAATGAAGTTTGAATTTAACCACACTTACAAGTGATTAAAAAACCCCATATTGTTGCACTTCTGAGGTGTTAGCAGTAGGCGTCTTGGGCTAGAATGAAGGGGAGCAGTGGGACAACTATTGTTCTCTCTCTTCCTGTGGGATAGGGTGGGGACAGGGAGTTGACTGCTGGTGCACCATTCTTCTCTGGATAAAAACAGTGTATTTTGGTGGATTTAGTAAACTCACCACCAGACTGAGAATTCTAAGGTCATGAGAAAAACTCTGTAGAAACAAACTGTTTCATAAATAAGATGCAAGGTTTTGAAATGTCATTTCATTGCCAACTGGAAGAAAACTTCAGCATTTTAGTATTTTTCTCAGGTCTATATTGCATTTTCACTTTTTTTTTGTGTATTTACATGAAAAATTTCAAAATGAGTTTTTGATACTGTGTTCCTGGCCAGCTAGAAAATAAGTTATTATGACACTGTCAAAGTCTTTCCCATTTGTTTCTGGAGACTAAGCTTGGGTGAAATCTGTCCTCTAATTTCAACAGAATTGTATTCAAATGCAATTCTGTCATAGCTTAGCAAACCCTAGCATACCCTAGCACTGAGTTTTGCTTCCATTTGCCTCTGATTTTAGAGATTATGATTAAAGAGGTCTTCTGATATATGTGAATGTAAACCTAGCCATCCTGTAGACAAAACTAACCAAAAGGGCAGAACAAAACCAAAGAGCCTTTACTGTGATGTGTTGCAAAAGTCACTGCTAATAGAGCAAACCTTCTCATACCAGTCAGTTCCTTAATCCTCTACTTTAAGAATTTTTAATGCAAATCATCTTTTAAATCTCTGACCCTTTACCTGCTTGTTAAGACTGTACCATATAGACAGTTTTGAAAGCTTGCAGATTGGAAAGCTGTACAAGTAAGGAAGCTCATAGCATGGCCAGCTGAAGCACCATTGTCTGGTCAGTTAAAACATGAGCCTGGCAAGCCAGGGAGACATTAAGGGCTTTAGTCAGAGCTTCCAGAACATGAGCTTTCAGCTCCTCCTTCCAGTGGTAGGAGCAAATGTTGGAAGCATTTGTGCAGGAAAGGCATCATTGGCACTGGGGTGAAGCGTGTGAGCTGAGTTAGAGGCAACTGAAGAAAATGGTACCAGTGACCATCTCTGAATTGGTGTTCTTGCCACAGGCATCAGTACAGTGGGATCAGGGGTTAAGAGCACTAAGTAGCCTTAAGTGAGCAGAGAGACATAATTTCTGAAGTTGCTTCCTCTTTGCAAACATTACAGGATATGTGTTCCCCCATTAATAAACTCAGGAGTTTATGAGAGCCTTCTACCTATCCTTCATCTCAGGGATACCTGAAATTGCACGTGGTAGAATATTATTGCCAAAATAACTACATAGAATTGGTTTCTACAGTGTAGAGGCAAATGCACACACTAAGTGGGACAACATTTTGATGAATAGTTGGTTTTCTTTCCATATGCGTGTCTTTTGAGGTACACAGGCTTTCTGTTGTGTATTTTGGACTAGTAGAGATTTTATGATGAGATGACTTAATTGCATCAAAGTGAAGTTGGTATGTTTGAATTCTGTAGTGGTTTCTCTGTACTGTTGTCTTATGCTTGTAGTGTTGCTCTGTGGATGCTTGTGTGTAGAAGAGCTTATGGAAGCTCAGGAAGATATTCAGGTTACATCTGACTTGCCTTTGGTTTCATGAAAGCAACTATTTAAATTATTCCATGTATCAGAAGATTTAACTGTTGAAATTGTCTTTCAAAGTAGTGTAAATTCTAACCTATGTTTAACTGTGGCAGAAGAAATTATCTACAAAGGAAACTGTACCTGTGTTCTTTCTTTCTTCTGAAAGAATTTTCACTTATTGCTTTACCAATACCTCATGTTCTTCTCTGTTACAGCAGGTGAAAACTGAAGTAGCAATTTCAGTGCCCCTAGCTCTCAGTCTAGAAAACAAATAATTTAAAAAATAGTCTTCTGAACAGTTATTATATGCCATAAAGATACAAAAAGGAGACAAGCCTATTTCTTCCTCACCTTTAGTATACTGTTCCTCTTTAAGAAACTGCTGGAGACAGCTGTCTGGAGGCAATCTGGTTTTTATTATAAACATGGAGCCTCTCTCCCCTCCCACCGCCAACAGGAAAAACATGTCTTGGGTCTTCCAGTAAGATAATTTTAAAGATTCTAGCTCAGTGATAGGGCATGTAGTTTTGTGCTGCCTACACTGGGGGCCTTTGATAAGAGCCACACCTGCTTGGCATCGTTGCCGTCAGCTGCACAAAACAGGAACCCTAAAATACCTGGGCGTTTTCCATACTGAAACTAATCTGCTCTGGAAAAGGTCTCTGACTTGGGAAGGCTAGGGGAAGAATACCCTGCTGCTCAATTAATGCATCTAGCTGAGGTCAAACTAAGAGGACAGAAGTTAGGACTCCAGGCTTCACCTGCAGTTAATGGAGAGGTATTTTTAGGGGCGGTTAATTCAGGGCATTTAAAACAGCAGAGATTAATTTGCTGAAGTCTCCATTCAGTTACCAGCAATGGACCAAGGTTAAAAGTAGCAAGGGTGATGGAGGGGTTGGACAGGCCAAGAAAAGCTTCATACTGACATAGTTTCAACATGGCAGCATCTGTTACAGTTTTAGGGTACAATTTTATGTCATTTCATTGGATACAAAGGCAGCTTAAAAAGTTTCCTCTGCTGCCTGCTGGTATCCAGCTCTTGCAGAGGGCTTTTTCCTGCTTCCCGTAGGTCTCTCCGTCCATGTTTTTTAACAGCTTGTGGGACCCTTCAGCAAATCGGATTACTAAAATGACTGGGGTTTAGTTGGGAGGTGCTTTTTTTTGTTTAGAAACAACAAGGGTTGTGGAGTGTTTGTTTGTGTTTGCCCTGAACATCTCAAGGATCTGGTTTGGGCTAAACCCACAAACCATGGCACAGCTGGGCAGGAAGAGGAGCAGACTGCAGCGCCGGCATCTGTATGCTTGCGCCTGAAACATTTTCCAGCTCTGCTATTAGAGAAAATAGAGGGACTTCACAAACAGCATGAACTGCCCTGATAAATAATGACCTGGTTTTGCATAGCTGGGTTTCTGGAGTATTGAATAAACCCTGGCTGGCAGTAAGTCGAAAATGTTCGTTTTGGACTTACAAAGAAAATGACAGTTTCAGATTTGGGTCCCTGAACTTGCCATGTTGTTTGAAGTACTGGATTAAAAGACAGATTTGGAGATGGACTTTTTCCTTTTTTTTAAAAAAACCCCACATGTAACTGCCTGTTATATGTAGTCTTGTCTCTTCTTAGAACTCTATCCAAACAATGTGATATGGAAAGGTGTAGAAAAAAAGTACCTCATTAAAAAGTTTAATGCCCCTTGCCTTCTGTGAAGGGTTAAGTGTCTCTTTTACTCCATACTTACTCCTATACTGACTCGGACGCTCTTGACTTTCTTTAATAACCTTTTCTGATGAGCATGACCTAGATGAAGCTGCATAATTCTCTCCCTTGTTCTAGAAAAGTTAAAAGACCAGAGGAGGAGCCCAAGACCTTTGCAGAACCACCCTTCAATCCATCTCATTCCAAAGCATGGAGAGGGCTTCAGATCCCCTTGTGATCCCCTGTCACTGAGCCTAGGCTTGCTAGGAGACTTTAGTTTTACTGTAGTGATTCCTGGATTACAGTTTTATCACTTCAGTAGTAAGGCTTTTCTTTTTGCACTGCGTTATTCTTGAATCTTATGTCTGTTTCTTTCTTGAGGTGTTTTCTTTTTCCCCTTTCCTCCTGCAGTCAGATGTACACTGCAAATGGAACAGACAGTGCCTCCTATTGTGGCTCAGGCTCAAGACTTCACATATGTAAAATGTGACTTGCAGCACTTTCTTTGAAGCCTAACCACAGCCAGGGAGCTGTAATTGCAGTCTTTGATTTGTGCCGACTTCACTTGTGGATTGGGCTTTGCTAGGGCATGCCTCGCCTGGCGAGACTTCAGCTGCAGCCCCCCAGTGAAGCCTTAGATGTGGGAAGTCTTCAGTCTCCTTAGCACATGCCTGTGGTTTCTTGAAAAGAATCCTGATTTGACCTGTTTTATATCTGTAAGGCAACACCATCATCACTTGTATTTTTTAGGTATTATTTGGTTTATCAGCAGTAGAAGCAATTTCCAGTGTGTAGCCTTAATGTGCAGCTGGGGAAAGGCTGGGTTCTAGATGCTGTTTTCAGGATAGCTACTTTGTAATTTGCTGTCCTGCAGCGTTCACTCGGAAATAAAAATACGTGGAGCTTCCCTATGCCTCTCCCCTTTCAGAATCACTGTGGGATCTGCAGCCTCTTTAGAGGAGCTGGGCACAGTTAGGAGCTATGGAAAGGAGGCAGGTGCTGCAAAAGCTGCCTCTGGATTGAGAAAGAAGCAATGGCCGCTGCTGGAAAAAGCTGAGGGCCAGAGCAAGGCCACTGTCGTTATTTTAACCTCCTGACTTCAAAGACAGCTTGCTGGTAAGGGAAGGGGGGAGGAGGCAGGGAACCATCTCAACAGAAGAGCATTTCATTTCCTTCAGTGAAGTAGACATTCCTGGCTGCTAATGGGGAGTAGCTCTGAATCACAGCACTTGTATCAGACTGCTGTGAACTACTGGCCTGGCGCCTCAAGGCCATTCCTCAACAGGAAGCTGAATGTTTTCATGTAAGACTGAGAGGAAAACCTTCCCAGGAAGAGCAACCTGGACCAAACCTTTGAAAATCTGGGATGAAAAGGCACAAAATAAATATAAAGCTGCAGGGTGCTCTCTCCAGTGTTTCTCTGCTGTTTGCTTGGCCTCTCTTTCGTGCTCCTTGGAAAGGTAGAGCCCTTCGTAGCTCTTTGATCCGCACGTGTTACGGAGCACTGCGCTACTTTATAAAAAAAAAAAAGCAGGAAGCTCAGGAGGCTTTTTTTAGTTGGGACATGGGCTGGTTTTATGAGGAAATAGGAACTGAATTAGTCAATACAGACCACCTTTGTTGAAACTGCTGGTTTGCCAGTGGACTTTAGCTATGCTGTTTAAGAGGCCTCAGTGGCATTAAATGTCCTTTTGTGGCTACCAGCAGCAGTTATTAGTTATTCCTTATGTATCAGGGATGGCAGTATCTGGGCAAGGAGGGAGTCTGCATCAAATCTAAGCTATAAAGAACAGCTTGCTATAAATTCATGCTTGTCTTTTCTAACTTAGCTGCAGCTAAACTTCAGTGCCCTCAGCTTTCCTTTCCACTATAAGAATAGCCACATGGGTGACCTCTGATAATGAGTCAACTTGTTTACTAAGATTTTGGGGTTTGGGGCCTCAGCTTATGTTGATTTAAATCAAAGGGTATAAAATCAGTTTTGGAGGCTTTCTACCTTGGACTACATGAGGCAGTGTAACTCCTTACTCAGGAGTTGCCAATCTACTATGGGTGAAATGCTTTGTGTTGTAATGGTTTTACATGGAAGCTGCAGCAGATGCCAGGTGGGTGCTCAGTCATAAATGGTCCTGGTTTAAATACTGCGGAAATGTAACGTAATGTAAAATTTGCTGGCTAATTCAGCTTGTGGCTCTTGCAGGCTTAAGCAGTTTATCTATGAGTTTTCTTCATAAACTTTTTCTGTCTTGCCTTGTGTGACTTAAGGTGCTGGCAGTGTATCTTTTTTATGTGACTAAGCATTTTGTGTTTCTTCTGGTGAAAATCTGTTTACCTTCTCCACTGAACTGCATTCTTGTGCTAATTTTGATCATTCTCAAAAGCTTTGCTCATTGAACCCTCTATTTGTTTGGCAATGGAGTGGTACATGGAGACCTAGAGGTTAATGCTGATTTTTCTGAGATACAAATAATCCCCAAACAGTTACTGGAGAGCATGTGTCCATGTGTCAAAAAAGATCTGACTCATTTGAGAGATTTTGGGTGGAGACCCTGTTGTAACCCACTTGTCTGCATCAGAAGGGTGAGGGTGATGGTTGAGTTGGCAATTGCATAAATGAGCTGATGTAACCCAGAGACCTAGTGAGGAAGAACTGTTCCTCTCTGGATGAGCAATTCCTATTAGGCCTGTACTGTGGGCAATTTCACATGCTCTAAGAACATAAATCCTTCCAAGATCCTAGTGAATTTTACTGCTAGGGAGGAGGCCCATGGTTCTTACACAGCTAGAAGATGTTCCCTACCCTGCTGAAGAGCAGAACAAATCCTTCCCAGTCATGAGGACAGATGGTACAATCAGTGTTCACACAAGCCTCATCCACCACATTCCTCTACCAAACCACTTGCAGAAGACAGCATTTTTTCATTTCTGCAGGGAGGAGAGCTTGAGGCTCTGAAACAGAGGTTTAATTGACCTCAACCACTGCACTGCAGTACCAAAGCCTGAGGATGTCTAGTTTTGTAATGGTATCTGGGTCAAATGTTGTAGATAATTGAAATCCACTACAAAAGGGAAGTACTTCTATAATATGCTGGATGCTTAAAATCCCACCTTTCTAGTTGGTATTTCTTTACAATCCAAAATACTTTCCATAAACATAGTTGCAAAATTCAAGCAAAAGCAAGTAGTAATAAATTCTGCATTTAACTTTGACATTGTAATGCACATTCCACTAATACAGTTGTCGTAAGAGTTACAGTTACACATCACCAGCTTCCTTGAAGAATATTTTTTTAAAGGCTTCATATAGTCCTTATCACACTCTCTCTCTCTTCCCCCCCCCTCTTCCCTGTAGGTGGGAAAAGAAATGCTTTCTCAACTTGCAAAGCAAAGGCGGCGACACCAGGACCCCTTCTGGAGATGGAAGCTTGTTAAACCCTAGGTGTGTCCTTCATCCGCACAGACCACCCCCAAGGAGTCTGTCTAGGATGTCATTCACCCTGATGTCACTGCTAGAGACACTGAATCATAAAGACAATCACTGCCAAAATCCTTCACTATCACGAGGTCCAGCCCCGATATAAATAGAGCAAATGAGCTCCTGGGTCAGCAGAGCAGCTTTTGTCTTCACCTCTGCCTTGCACTCTTAAGCCCTCGTCTCATCTGTGTCCATATTGAGTCAGCAAACACAGTAGCATGGCTGTCTCTGCCTGCTTCAGCCAGCAGAATAATGTAGACCACAGCTGCCCCATACAGCACATCGAGGAATGGAATTTGCCTGGACCAGGATGACGTGCTCAAACTTCTTTTTATTTAATGGTGCGACAGGATCAATTTTGGTTTTAGCTTTTTTTAAGAAACTTGAATGCTTTTATATTTTAACTTTTAGTTTGTAATTTCTTTGGTGTATATTTTACTAGGTATGAGCTTTTAAACAAGTGTCAGAAATCTGAAATACTTTTTAAATAAAAGGAGTTTTTCTTTTTTTTTTTCTTTTTTTTTTTTTTTTTCTGCCAGAGGAAAAATCTGTATGGAAAAAAGGTGGCTGTTCTGTTAAACTATTTGTAACAAATAGTGGCCTCTCAGTCTATATAATACAGTGTCCTATAGAACTAAATAAATGTAACAACAGTCAGCTGGTCAGTAGACATGTTAGTCTTGCATCATCTACTCTGTAAACATAAGCAATACATCCAGCAAATCTGACTGCAGTGAGTTCTCCTTCTCACCCATTCCCCTTCTCCTTGTAAAAAGCCCAGCACTTGAATTATTACTTCAATTGTTCTGTATTTGTATCTGTTTTTGTTAGCCTGTTAGTGGGATTTTATGCCAGTTGTTGAAATGAGCATTGATGTACCCATTTTTTAAAATAGTAAGGCACAGCCTTTGCCAAAAATACTGTCAACCATTTTTTTTTTGTCATTCCAGTTTGAGTTAATGTGCTGAGCATTTGTTTTTTAATAAAAGCTTTGTAATAAAACTAAAGTTAATTGCCTTTAAAATTTGTTAAAAAGAAAAAAAAAGAGAACCTTTTTTGCCAGAATCCCTCAAAGGTAGAAGCAAACTTAGGAAGGCACAGTCACTTGTACAGCTGAAGACTTTTGGCTCAGTCTTCTGTTGTAGGAAATGCAATGTATCCTTTTGGCTGTTTGCTCATCTGAAGTCATTTTGGAAAATTACTTTTTCTTTGAAAAGTGAGCAGAAGTCTCAGTTCCATACCAGAAATAAGGAATGGGGAGGCTCAATGCTCCCTTGTGCTGCTCAATTAGCTTTCACTTAAGTGGAAGTACTAAGGATCCCTCCATCTTCATTTTCCTAGCAAAATCTTAGGGAAGGCAGCCGTGGTTTTAAGCCGATGATTAAGAATATGGATTCCCTTCTTTTGGGATGCAGTCCGTGCCCACACAAGAGGTAGAGGCCTAAAGTTAAATTTCTTATAGCTGTATAAATTATCCCACAGCCAGGGACTGAAGCTGGCTGCAGAATCAGCTGTGGAAGGCCTGGTTTTATGGTCTGAGATCCAGAGTCAGCATGGCCTGCCTACTGCCAGAGGTGCCTGGGAGATGCTCCTGCCATAGCAAGCAGCACAGCTGCCTCACTTCTACTAAGGGACTTAAAAAACCCAGACACTTGGAGGCATAAACTACTCCACTGATTTGTGAGTGCAAAAGAAATACATGAACTGCACATTATTCCTCGTATTCCAGCTCACAAATCTTGTTTGGTGTGAGACTGGACTGAGTCAAGCTTAAGCTACAAGAAATGACATAGGTCAGTTACTGCCTAAGGAAGCTTTGGAATTGGATTGTTTATAAATGACCCTTTAACTCTGTTGCATAAGAAATTTCATAATTTAAAGTGTTATAAAACAGTTTCCTCTTAAACCAGTGTGCACTGCACACATTCCCAGTTTTAAGACTGTAACCAGCATATTAATTCTTGCAATACTTATTTCTAGCAACTAGTGATTATGTTAAAAAAAAACAAGTGACCAGGCTCTCAGATGGCAGGAGAAAATATCTCTTGAGAGAACAGCAACTATATACTGGAGTTTTGCAAGACTTGGCTATGTTTCTATTCAATTATCCCAGCCTTTGCTGGAAACCTGTCTGGCTTTTGGTTTGGGGTTTGGTTTTGTTTTTTTAAAGGGGAAAAAAGGCAAGTACTTAGTGCAGTAATTGTTCTAAATCAAGGATTACTGCAGTGAGATCTGCAAATTACATGTTCCAAAGACAACAGATCTTTTTAGAACTTTATAAAACATGACTACTTTATTTAGATTTTTTAATGGCTATTTAAAAAGCTATTTACCCATTCTAAAAAATTGTTCCAAATAGAAGTGTTGGCTTTATGTAGCACTTTGTCCCAAATACACTGTTGTGAACACTCGCCTGTCTTAAGGACGAAAGGTCTTTCAGCTCTAATAGTGAAGAAAAAGAATTTGGGAGCTAAAAATAATATCTTTGCTGTCAACATACAGTGAACAAGCACCATGTGTTGGGCTCATTCATAGATCAAAGACCTTTCACATATAGCAGCTATGGGAAAGGTTAACTAACATGCAAGGCTTAGAATGCTGACATGAGAGCACCTGAAACAGAGTAACCCCACTGTCCTGTAATATCTCCTGTGACTTGGGTCTGTGTCCACTCCTGCTCTCCCCTGCTAATTGGCTTTTGTTCCTGTGGGACCGAAAGAACAAACTGACACGGGCCCTCACTGTTCTGTACCAGCTTGTCAGTGGAGACAGATGAGCTAGTAAAGATGACCAAGCGATGATGTTGTTACCCTGGCAGTATAAGACTAGGTTTAAATCCTTGTGACACAGAACAAATTATTTCAGGTGCGACTCAAAACCAGCACCTAAATTCCTGATGTGCAATTTAGGCAGAAATTAGAATCTAACCATGTCTCTTTTGGGTGCCTGAGGAGATGATTATCCTGTATTTCCCACAGAAAACATCTTTAAGGATTTAAATGCTCTTACCTAATGGCTGAGTTAATTATCCAGACACTTCTGTACAAGCATTCACAAACCACTCTCTGCCCCTACATTTGGTTCTGTGCATGTGCTAGAAGCAGTTCTTGCATGGGTAGTCTAGTTCATAAACAGAGCTATCCCAGTACCTAGGAAACACACAGCCTTCCCCCTCCCCTCACCAAAAACAGCAGACACAGAACAGAGGAGTTGAGCCAGGATTATTTACAGCTAATCAGGCCAACATCACAGGATGGTCTGGCTCCTCAGGCTTCTGGATCACCTGGACCAGAGCCATCTTCCCTGTGTTACATAAAAGAACAGTGCTTCTTACGCAGCAAGTGAAGACAGATTCACTAGTTGTGCTTATAGGGACTCACCAGCTCCACAGAATTACCTTCAGTTGTAGTTTCTGCTTTGGATTAGCCAACAGAAAAGGCAGTAACTTAGTTGTACAAGGGATAGCTTGATGGCTGGGCCAATTTGCTGTACGACCTTAAGGACCCAATCCTTGCTCCAGGCTCTAGGACAGCAGAATCCACAGCATCAGTTGTCTACACTCCTTTGAAACCACTAGAGTGCACAAGGCTTTGAAGCAACCATTCTGTTTCCGAGTGGCCTCCTGCTCTGCTCTTCGTGGCAGCTAATTAGGCTAAAGCAAGACTGGCAGAAATTGAAGGACACTACTGAGGCTAAGAAATGCACTGTAACCTGTCCCATAAGGCAGCTGCAGTTTGTTCCCTTCATTTGCAAGGGGACAAACACGCAAGGAAGCCTCTCCTCCAGCACAAGGGACTAACACAAATTAGAACATTAGAGAGGAGAGAAGTAAGTCCACAAATAGCCAGAAGTCTGCCAGCTATGAATACATTTCTCCTAAGTCAGGTCAGTGAAAAACTACTGGGCTAAAAAGGAAGTCAGCCAAAAGGAGAGCAGCTGTAACAGGAAAATGGTTGGCTGTAAGCACATTCCAAGATGAAACCAAAAACCTAGAAAGTATGCCCAAACACATTCATTTTTCCACGACACATCAGGAAGAGAAACTCTGGATTAATGTATGAATTTACCCTTTGAGTCTCCTCATGGATACGAAGCTCAGCTTTAGAAAGCCAAGCAAGCAAATGGGCATCTGCCCAGGAAAAGGGATGTATCTGCCAGAACTAGGGGAAACAAACCTCTTAATCACCAGGCTTTGGCCAGGTCAAAACAAGGACTGAAGTACAGCTTCCCATCCTCCCAAATAAACAGTCATACCTTCAGGGCATGGGATTTAAATGATGTCTTCTCTTTGGCTGGGGCACTCCTCCTGCAACAACCATGCCTTCACTGAACCAAGATGTCTGCTTGGCTGAGGTAACAGTCATTGCATACCTGGTTTGGGAACCTTAGAAAACTAAGGTTTTCTTCTTGTGAATGATGTTCTACAAAACACATTTTGAAAAACTCACCCATCCCACCTTCCATAAACCCAACACATACAAATAAGCAACAGGTTCATTAGCAACCTGTCAGCTATGGAAAACGAGCATAGACCAGCAGAGCTATGAGAAAAATTTCTGTTTCACACCAGAAGAGCAACTTTCCCAAGAAGTGCTCTGTCCTGTTCACTGTGCTAAGAAAAGGTAAATGACATAATAAAATCTTCAGCAGAATAAGAAAAATAACATACTTCAAAACTTAATGACGGTCAAGAGAGTTATCTGGAGAGGTCATTCTTTGTATGAATTTCTTGCAGCTAAAAAAAGTGGCTAAAAAATCCTACAGGATATCTATTTGGCTGAGTTAGGACATCTCTGTCTAAGAGAAAAAGCCACAGAAACAAGGACTCAAATCTTGACAAAGCAAAATGCTATTAGAAGGATTAGGTTTTCTTGGCACCTGCCAGTGAAAGCAAAGTGCTGGGTAACAAAAGAGGAGACAGCATACAGCACAACATGGGAGTGACTACATCCCTTGACTAAAAAAATCCTGAGATGGACAAGATTCTTACATTCTAGTTGCTGCTTTTGCTACCCTGAAATATCTTTCCTTTTTGCCCTTCTCCATGAAATGTTTAATTTTGTCATGACTAACATCAGCAGCAACAACTTCTTTCGTTCTACACTCCATTAATCCTAAATTAATAGGCAGTAATCATATTTGCAAACAAATCATGTGACAGAACAGTCACAGCTTTTTTCCTGTAAAGACCTGCTAGCTTCAAATGGTACTTAACTTTTAATGATAATATCCTGAAAGAATTCACAGTCAAAACACCTTAATCTAATAACCCTCAACAAATTTAACCATGAATGGTTTGTCACTGTTTGAAAATCCTAATTTTATAAGGAAGATTTCACAGATGGTCCAAGTTTCCCTTTGTGTGGGACTGGTATAACCCAGAAAGCCAAACACTCACAGCACTCAGTTAATCACTGAGCAGTCTACTTCTGCCAATACTGGTACTCTAAAGCAGGGACTACCCATATTTAATTGTTTAGTAAGTGTGAATTTACTGAAATTACATACTGAAACTGAATACCACATAGTTTCTCACTACTCAAGAAGTTTATTCCCTTCTTTCTCTAGTCCATTCCACTTCACTTCTACTCTAGGGTTTCTCTCTCCTCCCCCTTCTCTCTTGTGTTTGACTGACTCCTCTGCTCTTGGCCTATCCTCATTGGCAGAAAGAGTTCCCTGACATTGGAACAGCATTGCTAACTGCTCTTGCCCACTCAGCAGCAGTTTCCTCTTTCCAATGACCTAATGCTGGATTTCCTATGAACCTAAAAAAATAGATTTAAATCTAGCACAGGCCTAACACCTAAACTGTATTTTCATTCTGTCCCGTTTGGAAATAAATACAATTTGAAGGAAGAAAGGGGAGAAAGACCATTTTCTAGACAACTGAAGGAAGAATTTCCTTGCATATCTGTTCCTCAAGCACATTTGAAGGACGGTACTTCCTTAGCTCCCAGGTATGTATATGTATGTATGTATGTTACAATTATATGTAACTCATGTAAACCACAGACAGAAGAATTAAGGGATATTTTATATGAGATGCATCCAGCTACACTACAGGTATAGTTATCATAACAGCTACCACACAATTATATAAACATGGAATATATTGTATTTATCAACCAAAATTCAAAGAATTCTTCAGATCACCTTACTCGAGCAGTTGTCTCACTAGCTTAATAACCCTTTGCCATTTTTGGGTGGGAGTTACCTCACTTTCAGAGGCAATGGCAAGGAAACCGAGACAGAACAGAGAGAACAAAGCACAGAGGAAGCTGATGGGCATGGACTTAAGGGTTTCACCTGAACTATTTTATATTGGGTACTACTGCTGGTGTAGCATTACCCTGCCATGACCCCAGGGAAGTGTGGAGAGACCCACACTTAGGCAGAGGGTGTAACTAAGCAGAAGTAACAGCTCACAGAAAAGATGAAATGGAAGAGGGCTAACACCAGTTCCAACTACCCATCACTACCAGCTGAAACATGAAGACTAGGCAGGACTTTCTCACCTGTCCTTTTATCAGATTTCATCCGGTTTCCTTTAGACATTGTGGCCAATACTTGATTAAATTAAGTGACTTGCAGATGACATCTCCTAACCAGGACAAAAAAGCGTCACATTCTTCGCAGCATACAGTAGTTGGGGTTGAAGGATGTCCTTGCTATTTCACATTTTGAAATCACTTCTAGTCAAGGTATCTAAAATCCTCTAACATATGCTGGATTTCCTGCTGCCAAATATCAAACTTTGTTATTTCTCTCTCCATTCCCCAGCAGATTCAACAAGTTCTTCAAAACAACTTCCTTGCATGCAGAAGGTAGAGAATATGGCACTCCTTTTAGATTGATTTATAGATTTTATTTCCCAGTTTCAGTATTAATCAGTTGTAAGTTGAGCTATGTGGCTGTGGACTAGCACTACTTTCATATGAATCACATGAAACTCTAAGTCAAACTGATACCAGCAATAGCCAAGTCCAGTCTTACCTGTCACTAAAACAGTTCATTCCCTAAAATACAATAAAAGCAATTTTTAAAATAATAGTTTTCACTAGAAACTTTCCTCCTTGTAATGTTAGTAGTGTTAGTATTCTCCACTGTAGAAAAACTCTGCTCTTTGCCAAAAAGCAAAGAGCCTGGGGGTAAAGATAGTGCCTATTGTACAATCATTTGACATATTCATTGTTTGCCATTATTTTTCCCTTCCACTGCTACTTCAAACATCACATGTCAATAGGCTAAGCAATGGTTTCAGCTGTAAACACATGCAAATACTCTTTAGAATATGACTCTGGTGTTTGAAGTAAACTATATGTTCATCTTTTAATCTATGACAATCAAATGTCCTTACAAATTTAGATCCAAGTAACAATACTGGCTTCAGTTCATAGATTTGCCAGTTTAGTGTCAACTTAGGCAACAATAGCTTTCAGTCTTGGCCAAAAATAAAATGCTAAGTCTCTAAGAAAGAGAAAGACTTCTTCCTCAGTTTTAAGTAATGCTTTTGTTTAAAGCAATAAAAAAATGGTATCAGGAAAACCACTTATGTGAAATTCACAGCATCTTCTTCCTGTCTCCCTATATTCTCTCCGATGAAAAGAAAAATTTACCATTTTAAAACCCTTATCTCCCTAGTACTAAATAAATTAATTCTCCAAGTATCTTGTCTCTTACTCAAAAGTAAGCTATTTAAATGCCCATCATCAATCTCACACTTCACACACACTGCCATTTTCCTAAAAAAATCCTGACTGGTTTTAGAATCCACAGTCTCATTCAAATCAGCTCCCTCTCAACAAACCATTTCCCTGCAGTCTATTTCACCCATGCTCCCCCTCAAAGGACTCACAGAAGTTTTTTAAGGCACTTAAACCATTATTTGGGTGTCCACTGCTGACTCTCTGACACTGACGTCACAAAAGCGCTCAGAAATCCATCTGTAAGCAGATGGGATAACCCTTTGACTCAAAAGAAAGTGAAAGAAGAAGGCAAAAAAATCAGGAAGCAGTATTTTTTAAGACTGTTAAAAGCACAGTCTGATTGCTACTGTCTGAAATTACTAACTAGCAAGAGCAGAATTTTGTTCCTGCAAGTTAATTGTGCACAAGAATGTAGACAGAGGAAAGAGAGGAAGAAAAGTATGAAAGTTGCTCTTTTCTTTCATGTTCTCTCAAGAATTGACAGCAGGTGGGAGAACCTGTCGTTGAAGTCCATGCCAGTTTTTTTCTAATATTCTCCATTATTTTGGAAATTAAGTTCAAGATTTGAAAATAAACTAGGACCCCCAAAATCAGGCTCTTCAATAAATACTTTTTTCAAGTTCTTAGAGGGATTTCAGTGCTGAGAAGAAATCATAGGAAGCTAGATGCCTCATCTGTTTAGACGTTCTGGAAAACATCACTAGGCTTCCAACTGAAATAAAAGCCTTTTAGAAATTTCACCCTAAATTGCAATGAAGAAAGAATTGCAACATCAGCCATAAGGAACCCATTAGCCCTCTTGACATCTTCAGAGAAATAAAGCAGTTGTCAGAAACAGTTTACCTTTCACAACCTCTTTAGAGAAAACCAACAACTAAAAAGCCTGTGAAATACAAATTCAGTGTATCTTACACCTGCTTATGCTTGTGGCTTTGTAGGAGCCAAAGCAGCAGGTCCCAAACAAAGTTAATGTAAAGTAGGTGAAGATTCTGAGTTGAAGCAAGGGCTTCCTTCCAATGACTGCAGTTCTCCAGTCCAACTCAGGGCACCACTGTATGCCAAGGAGTCAGGGAACAGAGGGTCCTTTCATTGGATTGTGTGTTATCTACATAGGTCCTGCCCCCAACAGAGCAATGTCAGCCAGTGCCCAACCAAGATCCACTTACTGTAAATGTGTGGTTTTACCAATTTCTATTGCACAAATGTTTAATAGATCCATTTGAGTATGCAAGGATAATTAAGAAAAAAAAGGGGGATTTTATTTGGTGCTAATTCACCACATGCAAATTCCAGCTGTTTACTGTAGACCTACCACCAAGCATACACTTCTTCCCACAGCTCATCAGAAAGCCTCTTGCTGGTGAAAGTGGTTAATCCACAGCATTTTTGTTGCTGAAGCCAAGACTCCAAATGGGGGGTTTAAGTTACTAATGACAAAAAACTTGCATTCTTTAACTAGCGAATACTGTAAGGGTTTGTCCATTTACAGAAAACCACCCTAGAAGTGGTTGCTGGCAGAAAAATTGGACCAGAATAGAAGAAGCTGTTACCAGGCAGGACACAGATGCATGAAGCAAAGCAGCAGCAAACAACAGGCTAGGAAAAAATCCTGTTATCGGGCAGCATGGGACAGCCAAAGTAAGCGACAAGTTCCTTAGTGCCTGCCAAGCAAAAGCCTTGTGCTAAAATATCCTCCTGTGCCATGGCCAACTTGCTGCATCTGACCCCAGGCTGGAAACAAAGCCTGGCCTTACGCCTCACTGTGATGCCTCATGCCACCACATGACAAAAGAAATGGCTCCTTTAATAACTAGGCTTGATGTTTTGTATTATTCCTGCCCCAGAAGCAACCAAAACTTCCAGCCAGCATTAGAGCTTTATGGTGCTGGTTTCTCTGCAAAGAATGCACTGCTGTGAGTTATTTGCAATTTATGGAAAACCAAACAGAAAACCTCCAAGGGAAAAAAAAGAGAAGAGTAAATTGAACAAGTGCAAAGCTGCTCCATGGGCATACAAACCTGAATCTGACTAAAATATTACCAGTAACATCTGACATCATCATAGACTGTTCTGTGATCTCTCTTAAGACTCTGCATAGCATTGCATTTATAAATGAACAAGTTTACTGGATAGTAAATGGTATATAAAGAGTGATTTCAGTTTTGACATGAACTTTTGAGAAGATGATAAAGCTCAAGGCAGATCATTCTACAGATCATCTTTACAGTTACCAGATTGTGGCTCCACTTAATCCTTCTCTAACAGAATTCAGTAGAAGCACATTCCTCTGGCTGTGAACAACAGGAAAAGCTACTGAAGGAACACATAAAATGAAAATATGTAGCTCTCAAAAGAATCACAGCATCTGCTTTTGCTCCTGGTCTCAGCTCTTCCAAAAAGCACAGGAAAAAGCCATTATCAGGTCAGTTTTATAATTGCTCACATGGCTACAAACTGTAGTGAATAAAATACTGAGATGTGGGTCACTGCTGTGGTACTAGTTGGTCAAGTAAGAGTGTGCCTCTAAAGGTGCAGCTACAGGTGTCCCTATTGAAAAAATGAGCTCCAAAACTGTCAGCAGTAAATTTCTAGGGAAAGTTGAGTCTCTACAAACTACAGAAGCTGCTTCTGGTTTGCCCACACCTTTAAAGTCACTTGGTACTGTAAAGCGGCTTTCTCTAGATGCAAGAATAACAACGCATTAAACAGAGATTGTCTGCCAGTACCTCCATCCTCTAGCACCCACCTTCTAGCACCACACTTGGCCACAGGAACACACTGCATTGCATTAGCTTACACCAAACTCACAGATTTTACTGACCAAAGCTTGGCACAAAGTCAGGAACATACAAGACCTTTTCACACCAAAATCACCTTTTGGGCAGGCAAACAGAATGCCTCTTTTTCAGATGCCCTCCTCTTTCAAGTAACAGATACAGATTTAACAAGACAATCATACCTAACTACACTTCACTTTATACATCAAATTTCTAATTTTTTGCTTCTTCACCCTGATAAACATTCACTAATTTGTAGTAAGTGGATCTCCAGAAGAGATTGACTGACGAATCTCACAAGTTTCACAGATACCTGGAGGTGGGTAGGAGCCCTATCTACAGAACAAGCCACCAAATATGGCATTAAGAAAACAAGCCCAAACCACAAGCAAATCCCATTCAGAAGTCTTCCACTACCTTGCTTTTCAGAGACCCAATTCATTGTTGGAGTACAGGGCTGGTAGTACTGGATCTCGTGGCTCTGAAGAGCCAATGTTATAGGCTGGAGTTAACTCCTGTTAATTGATTTTTGAAGGACATTTGCATTGTTACCTCAAAACCTCTGGGTCAGATGGCTTGGGGGACAAATACAACTCATCCATGAAAGAAAAAAAAGATAAATTTCCAAGTTATTTTATGCAATTGCTCAGTTATACATTCTTTCTACTTCATAAAACACGGCATAGGTTCACAAAACTCTCATCTGGATTGGGCTGGGCTATTCACTTCAAGACAGCTATTCATTTCCAGGGGCTAAACTTCCATCAACAGATAATCACTATACATTAAATCATTTGGCAGTGCTGCTTTCCCAGCTAAGCTCCTACCAAGGTGATGTTCTGCAAGGAACAAATTCCACTTTCCATTCCAGATTCAAATCCATACTGCAAGCTGGTACCTGTATCTTCCAAGAAAACTAGCCTCCTACAGTAGTATACTGGAAAAGCTCAATGACTTGCAAACATAGATGCAGATTTAGAAATTCAGGACATCTGCACTCAACAGTGTAGCCATTACTATTGACACACATGTATGTATTACTGTGTTCAGTGCCATTAATGAAGACTATTTCATTTGTTAAAACAAAGGCAAATTTCAACTTCAACACAATTAATTCCTCTTCAGATCAAACTTCACTGCCATCTCTTGTACTTTATACTCCATAAGCCACACCTGCAGAGCACTTTCCTCTGTCCAATTAAGATTCTGCTTTCAAGTCCCTATTTAAAATTTGCTGTGTTCCTGTTTTCTCCCCCGCCATGACAGCAGCTAGGTTGACCACAGATGGAGCCCATTTGGCAGCCGAAATGACCCAGATGCTGAATCTGGAGCTATCTTCACAGCTGCAGTCTCTGGGCTCACATCAGACTCCTCAGTTGTTGGCTGTCAAGCTGCCCTCGAGCTGTGCCAAGCGTACATCCCAAAGCTTTGACCAAAGTGGGGCAAATGCTCTAAATCTGTGAGGCCTGCTGACAGAAAGGGTAACAAAGACTAAAGGTTTTAAAAGTAGACACTGAGGGAAACGAAACACCCCTCCCTCCTTTCTCTTCTATCCCGCATATTTTTCCACAATCTCTTTTTCACTGCTAATAAAAATTCAAGGAGAGCTGGATGGTGAGAACAGGTCTAATGTACCACATCCTAGTCTAGCAGGAATCTCTAAGAGGTCTCTACAAACTACTTCATCAACACTTTGCACAGTGGAAGGTGGCTCAGGTACCTCTGCTCTAAGTCACAGCCACAACCAGGGCTGGGAAATAATCTTTAGTGAGGAAAAGGTGGCAACAGACAATTCCTTTATTTCATTACATATTCTTTAAGCTCTCTAGAAATCTTTAAACTATCAAAGCTGTGGAAATTCTTGTAAAAATCAGGAGTACTTAATATCCTACCTCTGGCTAATTTCCTCATGACCCTGAACCTTAAAAGGGACTTCTACATCCTCCATGCTTCCCCACTGAGGAGCAAAAGAAAAGGCTTACCTTGTTTCAATGGCTACAGTCATTCAATTACCACTATGCATTCTGATCAAGATTTAAGAGGGAGTATTTGAAGTTTTCACCCTTTACCTCATCTCTACTCATCCTGGCACAGCACTCTACATGCTGATAAAATAAACTATCCCCACCCACCATTAAAGTACATCCACAGGGCCTATTCTGCTGAAAAAAGAAGTCTCTTCTCAAATAGCAACTTCAACTTAGAATGCCTCTTTTTCAAGTTACTTCTATTTATTACATATTGTATCTGTCAGAGGTCCTGAAAGGAAAACACTGTTTTAGAGAGTCTATTTTTCTAAAATATCACATTTAATAGTGAAAAATATTTTGGATGTTTAACATTAAATAGCCTTTACCTCGCTATAAACCTACCCCTCTCCAAATTAAAGATCATCATCCAAGTAAAGGGAGCAGTAGCAAATTACTTCTACCTAAATGTTTTTGCAAAAAACAAATTGCATTTTTTAAGACACAAGAGTAATACACATTCCCACTTTTAATTACTACTGTAAGCAGTAGTACTGAAGCTAACTTCACCCTGCAGTACTTAAAAGTCACTAAACTGAGCTACGAGCATTAAGAACCTTCAGTGAAACAGATTTCATATGCAGTAAGTGGACTGTATTTTAGTAAAACCAAGTCAATTTAACAATACATTAGTAAAGGAAAGAGACTGTCTATAGTACTGTTTCTTTCCTTTAACCCTTTCCTTTCAAGACAAGTGGCCCAAAATCAGATGATAAGTAATTAAGAACCAGGATCCAATAAACCAAAAATTTTGTTCCCTACTCAGAGATTTCTTGTGTGATCATGTGCAAGGAAATTAACATCTGTCAGCCTCAGTTCCTTTATATGCAATCTGAATTAATGATGGAAGAGGGAGGAAGAGGCAACTTGGCATTAAATAAGTATTCATTATTTCTGTACTTAAAAATATATATAAAAGCACTTAGTACCAAAAGTAAAGGAACACTACTACCGAGTTGAACTGGAACACCAATCCTCATGCTCACTTGCTCTACAATACTAGGAGAAAAGATAGGATTTGATGCACTCCCACCATGGACAAATCCAACTCTGCTAAACCCCAAGGAAATCAAGTTGCAAAACAGAAGTTGCCTCACACTTGTTTGTTTACACAGCACAAACTCCCAATTGCAATCCTGAAAGTACTCAACTACAGTAGTGGTATATTGTGTAAAAATGACACTTTAAATAGAGCCAATTTACAGGACTCTAGAAAACATTCAGAATCTTTCACCAGCATCCTAGCTTATGCCCCTGAGAACAGAAATCACCTAAAAATCTTCATTATATTTCTACAGCACCTAGCAAAAGTAGGCCCCCAACCACTAATTGAAAATGCTAGACAACCCCAAGACAAATCATGAGCTCTGCTTTTAAATGCTTTATTGGGAACCTTCTGTTATGGGAAACAGCCTGACATTGTGGGATTCTTTATTTATTTTTAAATATGTCCTTCAAAACATTATTGTTCAAGACACTGTAATTTACACCTACAGATTAGCAGTGCACTTAAGAAAAATCCTAACAAAACAACCAACTGCCTTTCCAGGCTGCTTTTGCCAGCATGGGAAGAGACTGCCACCCTGTGGGCTCCATCCAAGACAAAAGTGCAAGCCCTCACACTCAATACAGAATTGTTGAAAATTTTATTTTTAAGAAAGTGAGGTTATTTTTACGATTTTCCCCATCAATATAATAATGTTTCAAATACATAAATTCACTTGTCATTCTGTACTGCACCTGAGAAAAATCAACATTTCACGAAGGCACTGTACTTAGAAAGGTTTCCGGAATTACAAGAAATAAACAATCTACCAAATCAAGCTTTGACCACAGTTAACTAGTGCAATCACTCAGTTCACAAGTGAGTTATGTTCTAAACACAGCTTGTGCCACCCTTGGGAAGGTTTAAACACCTGTATTATGGCAATGCTGAATAGCATATACAGATAGTTTAACACCTCTTGAGGTCTGGAGTTCATTTGTATTTGTAAAATCCTTCTCCAGTCTTTTTACCCAGCTTCTTTTCTTCTACCAGTTTATTCAGGAGTGGGCTGGGTGCAAAAAGAGGATTGTTGGGCTCTAATGAATGCCATCCTGGAAAGGAAGGGAAGTACACAAATTAGTAACAGTTCTGTTTATATGCAAAGATAACAGAGATCTGCATCTCCTTAGAAAAACATCAGGTCAGAAAACTGAAAGAGGACTGGAACTTATGCTAGGCTCTCTGAGACCCTTCAGTACAACTTCTTAAAGCCCAGATCCTTATTGATGATTATGCACAAATCCAACAATTAGTCTTCAAGCTCAGTGTACTCCAAACACCTTATAATCTCCACCACTGAGGATTTTTTAAAAGAATCAAGGAGAACTTCTGAAACATATTTAAGTACGAGGAAATAAAATAAAGGCTCTGCTGAGAAGAAATTCAAGTGCAAAGAAATTCCAAGTTGAATTTCTACCTGTGAAACACACAGTGACTTAGAACAATATAACACTACTCCACAGTACTGACTAAAAGCAAAAGAGGTTCCACTGAAAATGCCATCTTCAAAGTGACATTCTGCCTCAGAGGATGTTTAAGCTGCTCATTCAAAAAAACACAACAACCATCAACAAGCTGTGACCAATTATGTATGTTTTTGTTACGGTATTGACATTCACCCACTTACTAAATGAAGTGAGAGGGAGATGGTTCACATGTCTTTTGAGGTATTTACTGGGTATCCTAGTAATTAAGAATGAAAATATGGCTGGTAGAGAAGGGATAGGGAGTCTCAACATTTGTTGCTTTTCATCAGAATTTCTCATCTCCAGTACATGTCACTGACTATTTTTAGTTATGTAAAGTACCATTAATGTTAATATTATCATTACTTTCCAATATCACCTGATGAAATCAGCAAAGCCACCACTGTTATGTCCCCATACACAAAGGGTACAGGCATGCAGTACAAATGCTGTACTCACACAGCATTCTGAGCTGAATTCTAACTCCTTTCTCATCCACAGTTCAACGGCTATACCATAAACATTCAGTTTAAATAATTAAGAGTCACATTTGCATTAGAACATCTACAGTTTAGCTAAAAAGGCGAAAAGCAGAAAAAAATAAGCATGCAGTACCATCTATAATGTATTTACTGGTATCCAATCCAACATAGTCCAGCAGTTCAAACGGACCCATGGGATAGCCAGCCCCAAGCTTCATAGCAACATCAATATCTTCCTTTGATGCATCTCCTAGAGAAAAGATTGACAGTTTGATGAACAGAGAAGATTCCACATCTCCTTGGCACCACTTATAAATAATTAACAGGGTGTTATTTCACCCCGGTGCAGCTCTCACAGAAATCTCTGCATGTTTCTCAGCCACAAAAACTGGAGTCAGCATACACATGCTGGAGCATAAAGCTGAACCTCTCACAAAAAAAAAGGGGAAAAAAGGAAGCCCTGAAGGCCTGCTTTCCATTTTCCTGGCTTCCTCTTGCATTTCAGTAGAGAGCACTGCTCTACTGATGGAGCCACAGCTACCGTGCTGAACCTATCAGAATGATAAAGGAAGGACTTATCACTGAAGAAACAAGAGCTTATTTAGAGGCAACAGAACAGGGTAAGTAAGGAAACAACTCAATTTCAGCTTTATGAGATCAGCAGCAGCTTTTCAACGATGCACAGGACAGAGCCACCCTTACACTACAGCTGCCAAGTGATATCCAGCTGATAGGTAAAGCAGGCATGGAGAGGGGAGCAGGAGCAGCTGAGTAGTAACATGGTTAGCTACAGCATCTATCACCAGAGGATATCTGTTGGGATCAGAGATGGCAGACAGGACAGACCTGAAATGACTGTGCAAAAGCAGTTGAATTCATTAATTCAAAAATTATATAAAAAGAAATAATAAAAATTATCAGAAATTTATTACTTCTACTTCAGTCTGTGCCTATAAAAATACAAATCCTGCATTGCCACATTGTGACAGTTAATTGTAACCTCATTCTTTAGCTGGGAATACATATTTTAGACTGTCATCAAAGCAGATGCACCTCTACTGCACACTTCTAACTCATACTTTGATAAAGACAGTGCACTTTCTCTGCAGATCCTATAAAAAGGATGAAGTTGTACAAACCCCAGAGGTACTTGTTAAGTAACCTCCATGCTCAATGCGTACAGGAATTCAGGGTGTCCAGCAGCTTGGCAGACACAGCCTGTGCAATTTATACACCTAAGATCAGAGAACCTGAGAATAAATTTACAAAATCTCTCGTAAAGGTAATAACTTTAGTGACAGTTCTGTATGAACTAATAATTTATATATACCTCCCTTTACTCTTTAAAGCTGACAATGTTTTTTTTAAGCCACATTTTTGGAGAAGCTGCAGAGAGTAGCCTTGCCTAATTCTAACATAATTTCAGCTTCCCAAATTCAAACACAGCTACATCCTCAGCTCATCCGCAGTTGATGTAGGTATACATACTTTTTCTAGCAACAGATTTGTCCCATAATGTTAAACTTGAGACTTGTCCACACAACAGCTTCATTATAATACAATTTTAAAAAGTAAAAGGGCAAACAAGGGCTATATCCCTAGTTCATTCTAGTCCTAGTGTAAAGCAGACTTCCACAGAAACTTAGCTGATTGCTTTTTGGTTTTTCCACTAAGAACAAAGAAGTACAGACCACAAGACATTAATATTTACAATATGTCCCCTGCTTAAGTCATTGTTAATATACTAAAGGTATTTTGCCAATGCAAAATGCACACTTAACAGAACAAGATTTTGTATAAATAAAAACTCAAGGACTAGCCCAATAAAATGACAATTCAGTGCTTGGGATTGACAGGTAAGAGACACAATTTCATTCTGATGTAGATGACAATCAGGCTCAAGTGTCTACTCTGAGAATAAACACAAAGGATATGATAAAAATTTAACGGGATTCACTAGAACATATGAATTAAAAGACAGCCATCAGCCTTTTCAAGACATCAACCAGCTTTTAAATGGATTTCATTAGAGTTAAAAATTCACAAATTAACTCTAGCAAGTTTGGAAATATCATACTGTGGACAAAACACAAAAAAATAAAGATTAGATCAAAATATTTTTTTGCATAGACAGAAAGCAGTCAGTTTTAACATACAAACTCAGTAACTGTTTTCTTCTGCATTTAATTAAAAGTTCTGTTGTCTCCTGAAATATGCACAACCATATATGTCACTTAACAAAGACACCTCTTTTAAACACACTGGAACACCCACACACTTTATTTAAAACAGTGACTTTTTCTAAAAGAATAATGTCCCCTTGCATTCATGTCTTTGCCTTTCAAGTCACTAAATTTGCTCTTTTCTCCCTTTGAGATGTAATTAGGTACATCTGTTGATGGATAAACAAGTAGTGGTGTTGTTTTGTTTTTTTTTTCTTGGAGATCAAACCATCCCTTCCATGTGTTTTAAAAGAGATTTTTAATATTTAAAGCATATTTGGTGGAATCCTGAAAATGGAGTGCTTTCATCTGTAAAAAAGCAGTGATTTCAAAAACAAAATGTTTCAAATGACATTCCTAGTAGCATGGAGCAACGAGCAGAGCACTTGAAATAAAAGCAATTACAGTCTGTAATTTCATCGTTATCTACCACATTCATTACTGGCTTCTTTTCAAAAACAGCATCAATGCTTTGAAAAATTCAGTGGTTCTTTGGGGATTTATCATTATTTCTACCTCTGTATTAATGTAAAAGAGACCAGCAGTGAGACTGGAGTTCCTGAAGAACCTGTGTCTAAAGAAAGGACACAGAAGGGCAACAGGAAGTTTTATGTGGCAGTAGCTGAGCCCAAATCACTTCTGTGCCAGTAGTGTGACACTACTACACCACTTACCTCAAAACACGTGGTTTATTTCACAAGCCTCATATAAATGAACTCAGGAGAACTTTACTAATGGTCCCATTATGGGATTTTCAATCACTTTTATTAATGTCTCCTGGGACAGAGAGAGGGAAGTTCCTGAATAGCTGGCAGAGGATATTTTTACAATGGCACTACACTCACCTTGTCACCTCCAAGCCAGAAACCTTTTCCACCACCAGGAATTTCACACACAAGTAACTAGTACCTTCCAACTCTGCATAACCTGACATTTCAAAGCGAAGGCAAGGCCTTTCAGTTACATATGCTGGCTCATACTTATCATTTTCTATCCACTTCCAGCCTTTAATGTCTGAAA
The DNA here is from genome assembly GCA_020086605.1 of Lanius collurio. Lineage (NCBI taxonomy): Eukaryota > Metazoa > Chordata > Aves > Passeriformes > Laniidae > Lanius > Lanius collurio. Next base: position 17,672,135 of record JACBWW010000015.1, read on the forward strand.
ATTCTGAGGGAATCCGAAGACTCTTCTGAAGCAATGTAACATTTAGCAGTATTAAATGTCAACATTCCCTGAATCCAATATCCCACCAAGTACCTCTCTCAAACAGTCGAACAGCTTCCATCATATACGGCACCAAGAGACGGTTTACAATAAATCCTGGAGTATCCTAGGAAAAATAAAAAAGGAATTCTAAGTAAACACACTTCACCAGAACTACACTCAAAAGCTACATGACAAATGAAACAAGTGGATGAAGACACTTATTGTATCATTACTTAAGATACTCTCTGAACTGCATTCTTCATCTCATTTATCCGGTCAGTATTAAAACATAAAACATTGCAAAATTCAAAAAACAAACGGCACATAAACAATCATCATGACTGAGCACAATAAGACTACTACAAGCCCAAAGCAATTATATTAAAACAATTTAATGTGGACAGTCTTTTCTTTATCAAGATTCTAATGATACAATTTCCTGAAGGATAGGAGAAAAGCAGTTCTTCTCTAGCATGTTTTTTTGTGTGTGTGTCCACAACCAGAAACACTCCTGACTAAGCAGTCTACTTCTCCCTCACTGCTCACTGGTGACCCACACTTTTGAAAGTTAGGATCATTTTTACAGCAAACATCAACACTAACAATGAAAAGATAAGACACATGCTATTAGAAGGTAACGAATACAAAACTTCTTTTGCACAAGCATTAATAAAAAGCAGTAATACAAACACAAGAGAAAGAGCTTTGCAAATAAAGTGTTGTTTTGTTCACTACTACTGTTTCAGATGTTTATTATTCATTCCATTTTATCTCAATATTTAATTCAGAGAATTCCAAGCAATCCATAAGCAAGAATTTAAAGGAAAAAGTTCATGAGTGAATACTGCATATTCAAGCTAATTTATAACAATCCATCCTATATTCTACACGTTGCATACTAAAAAACTGTGACAGAAACAGGATAAAGTCAACTGAGACCACAGAACAATTTAACCAGAATTTAGAGAATATAGCCAGAATTAGCGTCCAGCATCCAGATGCTGAATTATTGGTAACTACCAGATTGCAGGCTCTTCTTCTTATGACCAAATGTCTCCTGGGAGCTGTGAAACTCAAGGCAGTAGCTTGCATAAAGCTACCCAGACCACAGCTTAATGGATTCAGAAAAAGCGTGCTTTGGCAGTAGGGTGTTCCTCTAGAGAAAAAAAAAAAAACCCCAAAGCTGAGAAGCAATGAAGATTAATATACTCCAAGTTACTGCAGTCTTAAGAAAAACTTGCAGTGAGTACACACCATGGAGGATTCATCCAACTGTCTCACAGTACAAGAGACAGCAGTCTTGTCTCTGGCATGGCTAGAGACAAGACTGCTGCTCAAGCTCTCCAGCCTAAGTTTTTGCAGAACTTGAAAAAAAGACTCCATGACAGTAAATACTGATACTTGTGAGTTTTGCTGCTCTAGACAAGATGTCTAGAGTCACTGAACTTTGAAGATTTTGTGGTAAATGTGAGTGTTTTATCAAACTGCTTTTTAAAAAGATGACAAACTGGACAAGAAACAGCCTGGAAAGTTTTGACGTGCTCTTACAGCTACTCAAACCTACCACATTAAAATTAACAGTCTACAAGAACAGACCCTCTAAACACTATACAGTCAAAACCTACTCACTTTACAACTGACAGGACTCTTTCCTACTGCTTTACTGAAGTCCACTAGTGATTCAAAAGTCTTTTGGCTGGTCATTGGAGTCTTGATGACCTGGGTAGAGGGAAGGTAGAGAGAGCATAAGCATATTTATAAGCAGAATCTCATTTCCCCATTACAACAATGTAATCTAGAACACTCTTCCAGACACTGAAAAAACGTTTTGCAAAAAAACCAACTTCAATGGATTATATATGTAATGGACATGTAACAGACATGGACACTATTTTAACAGCATTTCGCAATTTTGTGTTTCTTTAAGACACTTTCCCACTCAGCCACTACGGATGGATGGTAAAAGGGACTATTCTTTGTAAGTACATTTAAGAGATTATAGTGTATCAAAACAACTTTAAAAGCTACATAGTCTCTGTTGTCTTGGGAAACACAAAGACATCACTCTAGAGAACCATTTGAACAGACGTAGTTCCTGATATAACAGGTTGTAACAGCTCCCCCTCACTACAACCTCCTCTCAGGAAATTTTAGGGAGTGATAAGGTTTCCCCTGGGCCTCCTTTTCTCAGGCTAAACACCCCCAGCTCCCTCAGCTGCTCCTCGTGTGAGTTACTCTCCAGACTCATCACCAGCTCTGTTGCCCTTGTCTGAACACACTCCAGCACCTCAGTATCCTTCTTGCAGGGAGGGGCCCAGAACTGGACACAGATCTTAATGTCACCAGTGCCAGGTACAGGGAACAATCACTGCCCTGGTCCTGCTGGCCACACTATTTTTGACACAAGCCAGGATGCCATTGGCCTTCTTGGCCACCTCGGCTCATGTTCACCTGTTGTCAGCCAACATTCCCAGATCCTTTTCCTCTGGTCAGATTTCAGCCACTCTGTTCCCAGCCTGTAGCACTGGAAATATTGAAACAAACACGACTGACTTTGCTTCAAAAGTCACAAGGCAGTAAGATTTCATCTCCTGACATTTTCTATTGATTTCTACACTAGTAGCAGCAGTTCTTATGAATAAGCCTGTGTGCCAGAAATTGACAGCTATAAACAGCACCTCTGTTGGCAGCTCAGTGGAGAATTCTGGAGCCTTGAGACTGAAGGAGTACCTCTGTCTCTTAAACCTGCCCCTCACCAGAGACTGCAGCACCCTCCAATCACTAGAGGTAGCTAATTCCATATCAGAACAGCTGCAAACTGACATCAGCTCTGTCAATCCAACAGAAATCCTACTGCTGACAATTGCACTGCTGGGCTGAAGTTGTTACTATGATGGAAGTGATCATAATTTCCCCTGTAAGGTGTGCTCATAAGACACTCACCTCCACAAGCTTCATCATAGGCACAGGATTGAAGAAATGGAGACCACCAAATCGGTCCTGCCTGGTGGTTGCATTTGCCATCTTTGTGATTTGCAAGGATGAAGTGTTGCTTGCAAATATCGTATGCCTGGAAATAAGAAATATATAGACTGCAAAAAGGACAGTAGGAGACTGAGACACTAAACAGAAATATTGGGTTACCATCTAAGAATTCTCAGAAATACCCCTGCAGTTTATCACGGTCCTTTTGCTGAGGTCTAAGCACAGCAATGATTAAACAACCACCATGTGAGTTTCTGCTTGTCAAGGAATTACATTGAATACTTTTATTAGGTGCAGGAAAAAAAAGACTGCGCAAGTAGAAAATTTTATTTAACTCCCCAACTCCATTCCAGGTAATTCCTTAAGCAATCCTGGAAACCTAAGGGTATTTTTATTTGTTGCTAAACACATTTACACAGTTATTGAAACCCAATCACATGCCATGTCAAAAATGCACTTTGGAGTCTTAGGGGAAATCTGCAATCTACTTTGTTTTAAAATGATCAGTGATAGACATGACCAGCAAACCTACCACCAGAGCAAAGATTTGACGGGGAAAAAAAACAGAAAAGGTAAAATCTGCCATGCATAGGACCCTGCAAAGGATACATAAAATGCCAAGAATTTTAAGACATATATGAAGTTCTTTTCCAGACATAAACCAGATTTACTAACTGCAATTTATAATGGTTTGGGTATTTTGTTTGTTAAGGTTTTTCTTCTTAGAAATGTCTGAAAACCTCAACAGCTCCACTATAGTAACATTACACCAAAAACTTACAGAAATGGCTTTTTCTTCAAATTACAAAAATCACAAACTAAATTAGAGATGAAAATCTACCTTCCATTTTGGGCTGCAACCTACTACCCCTTCAAAAAGTTATCCTATTAGACTCAACAAATGTTTACCTACATTGATATTTTGCTTACATTGTACTAAGATGTAAGTGAGTTTTACAACAGAGCTTTCAGAAAAGTTATGTCCAAGTCAGGGGACATCTTGTAGTGGCATTAAAAGAAAACATTTCCGGACAAAAACACCCACTTTGTTTTTAATTTTTTATTATGTTTTCTTTTTTGTTATTGTGAAGGAAATAAAAAATCCTCAAAATTCCTGTTTACTCTTCTTACAAATATTCTTTCTTTATCTCCCCAGCATAAAGTGGCCTTACATTGTTCTGAGGTGAGGTACTAAAAGGAGCAGTCTGAGTTTCATAGTTGTGACCTTGAAAGGTCAGTGCATACAGAAGTCACTTATCCTCACCAAAAATTTTCCACTGCATATAAATATTAAAATAGTCATATAAAAATCAAGCACATTGATTTGTCAAATATAATCTATTGCTAGGTTTATATCTGAGTTCACTTCAATAAGAGATACTACTTCAGTACCTCTTCTGTGGGTGAATATTTGCAGCCTCACACAACATAAAGCCTTGGAAAAAAGAACAGCATTGAATTTGCACTGTGAAGAAGTGCATTTGAGTTACACTTTCTTCTCTGACCAACCAATTGATTTCAGTTGAGTTTAAAATAGAATTTTCCTGCCTCTGTGATTTAGAATTACACAATCTATGTTTCAGGTGGCAGCTGAGTTAGAAGGCTTTGGAAAGCCAGTACTAGTGAAGCCATAGCGATGGCTTTCCTAGCACCAGTGTGCTTTCTCTTGGTGCCATCTAGTGGCTCAGAAGAAGACGTCAAAAACAGAGCCCAACACAAGAGAAACAGAGCATTCCAATAAATCCGACTCTTACGGTCCAGCCGCCTTACACAGCAAACACTGAACAGCGCTTCATTGCAAAACAGTTTTATAACATATTCATTCTAACACAGTGAACAGCTAAAAAATCGGGCCAGGTCCAAGCTCAGTTTTCACACCTGAAGGTAAATCCTAGACCAAGAAATATTGATGGGCATTCCCATATTCCAGAAAAAAGCAGAAAGCAGAGACCAAAATGTTGTTAAAGTGGATATCCAAAAGTTCTTTTGTCATATTCGTTATGACCCTGTTTGGAAAACTGCTGCAGTGTCTACAGAAATTCTTCCCTGACCTCTTTCAAAATGAAAATGCAAGACCGACTCCATTCAAGAAAACAAAACTGAAAAGAGGGTTGCAGTGCTTTAGTCTGCTCCAAAGATGATGACCATGTAACACAGTAATAAATACCAAATATGGTGAGTATAACACTGAGAGGAATAGAACATACACAAGGAATTTTGCAAAGCTCCAAGAACATAAACCACTATGTTCTCAGACTGATGGCACCCAAGAAACACCACCCACTATTTCACCTGGACAGTTACCCAGATGATAAATACCCTGAGTTTCCAAAGTGCTCTGGGGTTGCCAGATGCTCCTGGCTTATTACATTTGTCTTGAACACTTCAGAGAAATTCACCCCCCACTCACAGATACAACTTCTCTCAATAAAAATGTAGCTTTCCCATCCCCTTCATTTATAAATCCACTTCCAGAGGAATTACAGTTACTTTGTAAGAAAAGGAATTAAGTTAATTGTGCTCTGTTTTTTCAGTGTAATATTTTAGTTTTTTGCACTCCCCAGGCTTATTTATTTTCCCTTGAGATGTCTTCATAGTGCAAAAACGGGAGATGAACAAATACATGTTGCAGCTGAGGAAATGCATGAGACATGAAATACAGCACAAAAGAAGAAAAAAGCAGGGTTTCACAAAGCTTATGCTTCACAGGCAGAATCCATCATCTTGTCAGAGCAACTGTCATACATAGCCATTCACATTTCCAGCTGCTATCATCCACCTCACTTCTGTGATAAGTCCTGAGATTTGAATGAAGCCAAGTCCTCCCCACACAGCAGCCTGGTCTTTCCTGGTCTCTGCCTGTAACCCACACTTCAGAGGGCCATCAATGCCCAGAGCCCCTCAGAAGCAAAGCTCCTCCTGAGACTCAAAGCTGTCTTTAAACAAATCCCATCTTTGTTACCAATTAACCAAAGTCTACCACCCCTACTGAGCTGACACAACTGTTAGTCCATCTAATAGGTTTGTAAATTTTGAACTATTCAGTCTTAGAAAAGGCTTTAGAATGCTTGCACTGACATCAAGAGCTTTCCATTCTAGCACAGTGCCATGTGGGATGACTAAAGCCTACTGCTTTCTTCTAACACATGGAAAAACACTCACAAGATGTTTCGGTCTTAACCCACATTACTCACATGATCTGCAACTCTATATACTCTCACAATTACAAATTGCCTTTTGCATGCAATAGCTAATATTTTAAACATCTGACTACTAAGTTTCACTATTTTACAGGTTTTTCATCTAGACCTTCCATACTGCAACCCATTTTCTTCATCATTCACTTCACTTTCCTTTATCCTACACATAAGTTACCTGTATGTTTATAATAATTTCTAAATATCCTCCTAAAAGGCTTCTTTGTCTTAGTCATTTTTACCAACCCTGCAAAATCAACCCTTTTGCAATGGGCAGGAGCATATTTGAATGATTTCCAGGATCTTTTAGCATAGTAATGCAAAAATCAATGTTTTACAGCAGCTATGCTGATGATAAACAGCTCAGACTTACAAAAAATAGCCTCAGGTGTTCCAAACACACATATTTTTAAATGAGTCCCTATGTCTAAGTCCAAGTCCCTATGCCCACATTTCCTTGCTGACTGGTTTTAGACAATTTGCCATTTACTACACTCTAATTTGCTCATTAAATACTTGAAAAACCTATGGTCTGTTTGCACAAAATAGGCACAATCCAAACATAACAAGATGCTCTCCTAAATGTGAAAGGCAGCTACTTTCTTTTGTCAGGGTAATGTGCTCAGCACATGGCTGCTTGTGATCATTTATTGTTTTCAAAATCACTAGGTAGTTTTAATTACTGACAGTATGAGAAAGCCTGAAAATCTCCCCAGGCTAAAGTGAACTAATGATAACATCGTTTCTCCCCTGACGTGATATTCAAGGCACAGCTTGCCCAGTTGACAGGCTAGATGGTCTAGAATACCTCAGCCAATGCCCCAGACAAGCAGTCTTGTGGACCTGACTCATCAGTTACAAGGCTCAACTTCCTGAGTCTGCCTGCTCACCTTAACGGCATTTTTGGGTTTGTATACAATTCAACAGCTGCTTCCAACAGTTACCAAATACAGTTCAAAGACATTTCCAGGGACTGTAAGTAACCGAATGAGTGTTTACTAAAATACCATTTACACTTCTACACCACACACAAAAACCAGCAATCAGCCGTTTCCAAACACTTGTAACACAAAGTAAACTTAATTCATTTAAGACCCTGTTGAGATGACTGAGACTTCTTAAAACCTGATTATGTCAGGTGTGCTGAAAAGAAATGTTTTTTCACCCCCATTCCCTATTTAAGTATGGGAACACAATATTAACCATAACCCACATGTACTGGAGCAAGCTCATTCTACTGTTCTGCATTTGCAGTTAGACTTAGATTTGAACTCACCAAGTAGTTGGGCAACCTTAATGCTAAACACACCTGGAACAACAAATGCAGCAATGCAACAAGCAAATGAAGCAATGCAACACACCTGAGAGTGTTTGGAACATATGCATCTGGCACAACAATTCCACACCAACATGACAGTCTGGAGCTAGTCTAAGACAGAAAAACTCATTTTTAAATAAAGCAGCTAAGAAAATAGAGAACTAACTGCAAGTATAAAAACAGAAAATAAAATAGTCTAAGTTTCAAAATGTAACGGGAAAAATACACATACTCTGGAGCAAACTTATCCAGCCTCTTGAAGAGTTCATTTTTAACTTCCATGTTCTCCACAATGGCTTCTATCACCAAATCTGTGCTGTGGACCACTGATGCTGCATCTGTGCTTGTTGTGAGGTGCTTCAAGGTCTTCTTAATGAACTCAGCACCAGCCTGAAATATTTTCAAGAAGCTGTAATGTCTATTTACAATGATTTAATTTACTTTTACATAAAATCCCCTTATGTGCTCTGGTGCTTTTGACCCCCCTAAAATGCAGGCAGTCTGCCACATTTCCAAACCAATGAGAAAGTCCTAAGTGTGTACAGGTATGATGCTTTCCACTGACAAAATTTTCTTAGCCAATCAAATCTGTTTTGAAGAAAATAGGAGACCTTTAAACTCATTCATTTAGGAAGACCATTTGCTGCAGTCCAACCTTCAGCACAAGAGTCTGGTGATCACCTGGTTGGTCAATCAGTAGCTTTAGTTCCAGTGCAAAAGTGGGGAAAAAAGTGTTTTCTCACTAGTAAATGTGTTGACATAGTTTGTGAGGGCAGAAATCAAACAGAAATGCAAAACTTTCAGCCAAGGGTAAATGAAGACCAATAAAAAACCCCTACATGGTAGAATATAATGTCATACAAAAAGTGCAAGTATTATGCAAACAGTTTTCTATTCGATTAAAAGACTCCTCATAATTATATACGTATGCTAAACTTATCCTGGCAGTTCCATACTCCTGAAAACAAGCCCTTTTCATTCCCTTTGCCTGCTGCACCATTTCTCTGTGAGTCATCCACATCAGCATACAATGTAGATGTTAATATATATCAAAAGAAGAAATGAAACTGCTGTAGAGTTTAGATAAACAAGCACAGCAACAAGTAACCCTTAGGACACAATGCTAGACGCATCAACAGCTCCACAGTGGCTTGCTGTATGCAAGTCTTACTCAGCAATGCAAATGCAAAGTTATAAATCTAACATATGTCACTAAAAATGCACTCTCATTTCCTCTGCAGTAATCCTGTGCCCAAGTGTTAGGAGGAAAAAAGACTATAAATAAATAAATAAATAAATAAATAAATAAATAAAGACTCCTTACTCAGGTATTAAGACAATTTTGTTACTATTTGCTTTTGGATAGAATGGGTGCATTCCCAGGGAACCACTCAAAGACTTCTTGCTATCAAGTTAGGATGAATAATTTGACTCCATTTCATGCTTAGCATCTGTTTTAAAAGATCACCAAGTTGGTTTAAATCTTTATCTCCAAGCTGGAGTTTACTAAGGAAAGGAAATGAGGCAAGACATCTTTCAATCTCCCTGAATTAAAAAAAAACAAACTGAAAATTCAAGTTCTATAGCACACAGCGAAGAATGTTTTCTTTTAAAGCATGCTCTATAATGCATAACTGCATTATCAGAACTTCAATATGGCAGTTTTTATTCTCCCAAGTTTTCCTAGAGGAATAAAAAAGAAGATGCCAACCTCAGGCTTATCTGCAAACTTCTTCTTTGTCACTCTCTTCAAACTCTCTTCAATTCCTTTTGTAGACTTTTTAAGGATTTCATCTGACTGGTCTACTAATACCACAGTGTGACCACTGGCTGCTGCAACCTGAAAGTTAAAAAAAAAAAATTCAACATCAATGTTACAAAACAACCAACCATATTGACTTGTGTTGACAGACAAGTGCCAGGCAGTAATTAGGCAAAGGAGAGCTAAAGAATGTTGAACTAAATGCACTTTACTAGAAAAATCATAAAATCCTGAGCATAGTTGGGGTGAAGCTGAAGGGATAAAGGTCTCAAACAGCTTGAGGGAAAAGGAAAAAGAAATTCCTCTTTCCCTCACACTGTCTGCAGAATCTTGTGTTGGAAGGCATTTAAATTCTGTGGCCATGGCTACAGAATACAGCTGTCTTGAAAGGAACAAATGGCTTAACTGAGATCCTTGGATCTTGTAAACAAAAAGGGCTGTGGAAACCAAAACTGGAACGCTGGCAGGGCGAGCAGGTGGCACAAGGGATGGGCAACCCCGGGTCCCCAGAACACAGCTCTGCTGTCAGGCCATGAGCATGTCCCTGCAACAATAGGAAGGTGGCAGTGGAGCTGGGAGCAGCAGCGAACATTTGCCATTCCAGGACTCTGCACAGACAGGAATGGCTGCAAAGTCTCCTTACTACACACTTGGTGCAAACACTGGCTCAGTACAGACAGCCCTACTGGATTACCTTTTTGGTTCGTATTTAAATTAATTTCAAACATCTAATATCACTTTCTCACACTGCATCAGCATATTAAAAATCAGCTGTTCATTATCTGTTACTTCACTATTAATTTATTTATGTTCCCCTTGTTAGTGAGCAACAGCCTACCTCCACTTTGAGAATCCCTGAACTAACAGGGTTGTAATTTAGTAACTGTGTAAAACAGATGTTAAAACATGGTTCCACTGATGATTTTAAAGTCACTCCACTTCAGAGCTTCTCTTCTGCAATCTTTTACCTTGCATTCAACCTTACACCTGGCAACTAAAGACCCTCATGCACCCACAAGACACACTCCAACAAAGCTAGCTGAAATGGAAAGTACAGATATCTCATGAAGAAAAGCATGGTGATATTCTCATCCAATTTGCCTACTAATCCAGCAAATAAAGAAATACCAGATTTGCTCTGGAGAGCAGCAATAGAGCTTTAACAAGCGGTCAGTCTGCACATGGGCATTTCTTTATCCAACTTGTTTTTTTTATTTTCACTATGGTTATCCCATAAAAGCACCTGAATTATAAAAAAACTACTTAAACCAAGCTTGTATTTTTACTCCTAACACTTCATCTTTTGCTGATTACTTGTAACAGTGAAGCAAGACCCTTCAATGTTCAGATGAAAAATCATTACCAAGCACATTTATAAGAGATGCTTTGCTGAGGATCCATTTATGACACCATCAGCTGGTGAAAAATCCTAGAAAAATTAACTCTTCCCTTTCCCTACCATATTGGAATGGACAGGAAGGAAGAAAATGAGACAAGATCATACCATCTCCTTGCAACTGAAACAATACTTGCCTAGACTCTACTATCCAATGATCTTAAGAATGCTAAAAACATGAGTGCTGGGGAGTCAATTAATGCTTTTCTCATACAGAAATGCTTTTCACAGGGCAAAATCAAAAATTACGGCTTTCAGCTGTACATTTTAGTAGAGGTTTGCTTCACCTGACAGTATGAAAAAGCAAGCAGAGACACAGTTTTTTAAGTGTTCAAAAGCAGCTTTATAAACAGGGTACAGGGGAGACGACACTCAGTGTTATAATGATCTCTGCTTTGAGATAATTTTGGATTGATAAATTGGAGGCAGATGGTCAGCAAAACAATCCTGGGTCCTTAACAGTGTAGAGGCCTGCAACCCCTGTTACTGTCAAACAGCAGACATGTTTCTCTTGACAATCTGCTCTCTGAAAACGTGCAGTCTAACAGAACATGAAGATCAGCTCACTTTCCCTGGAAAAATGTAAGCTTTGCATTGTGTGCATCTTCCTCAAACACGGGAACAACTTTCTTCAAAGTTGTTCTTTGATGCTTCCTTCAGTAGAAGCCTCAAACTCTAGTATCAAGATACAGAGGAGTGTTTTTATCGATAAGAATAAACAGCTAGTTATTTCCTTAGCCAAAAAAAAAAAAAAAAAAAAAGCCTCTATATTCCTGCTGCTAGAGATTTGCCAGTTATGCAGGAAATCTTGAGAAGGAAACCAATCAATTCATTAAAATGAAGAACTGCTATTCACAAGCTCCAGCTCCAGTCTCACTATCCGTTTCTGCTTGGGGATGTCTGCCTACTTTCCTTATACTTTGCGAAATTTGTGAACTACCCTGGTATCCTGGGCAACAGGCTCTTTCTCTGAATTAACTAAGTACCTAAATTTTAAATCACTGAAAGGACTGTCCAGTTTCATATCCCAAAGCTATCAAATTAAAGGTGAACTTGAAAGCCAAAGGCCTGAGATTAAACTTATAATGGAAAATAAGTCCTATTTAAACATTAACCACTTCATAATTCTGCAGATGACTGACAGATACATGCTCATTTTAATGGTGCATTCTACTAGGAAAATGTCACTTGATTTGCTTCCTTGGCAAGTTAGAAGAATCTTTTCTGGACCAACGTTTTCCACATATTATTACACACTGTCTGTTTACAATTAGTCTACGCATTGTCTTAAGAACTACCTTAAACAAACCATCAGCCCTGGTTCCTCTCGCCAACCCGTCCGACCTGAAGATGTGGGGATCAGCAAGAGGAGGAGCAGTGAACAAGCTGAGCAAGCAGAGAGCAGCGGAGCAGCAATACTCTGTACCCCGCCCCGGCAGCAGTCGAGCCCAAACCCGCCGCAGTCCGGCAGCGGAGAGCAGGGGCGCGTCCCGGCCACGGCCAAGCGCCTGCCCCGCCACTGCTTCCCACACGAACACAGCCTGGAAAGGCCCAGCGCGAAGGAGTTTGAACATGGATATAACACATTCAGAGAAGCGCTGGGAGGGTTGTTTTGTTTTGTTATGGGTTTCATTAATGTTGGTCCGCCGGCAGACCGCCCGCCCTCCCTTGCCTCGGCCCCTCCCGCCCGCGGACAGCGCGGAGCGCAGCAGCACGGCCGGGCTCAGCTCCGCGCAGGGCGCGCAGGAGCAGCAGCTCGGGAGGGCCCCGCGCTGCCCGCAGGGCTCGCACCGCGGTACCGCGCACTCGCCGGGCCCCGGCCGCCATGGCGCCTCCGCTCTTCCCGCCTCGCGGCCGGGCGGCCGCACCGCGCTCACCTGGGCGATGCCGGCGCCCATGAGGCCGCCGCCGATGACTGTGACATGCTTGATGAGCAGCTTCTTGGCGGCCGCCGTGGCGGCGTCGGAGGAGGCGGCGCGCACGAAGTGGCGGGTAGCGAAGGCCATGGCGAAGGCGCGGAGAGAGCGGCGCGGCCGGGACAGGCGGGGTCGGCCCGGGAGGGGCGAGGACCGCGCTCCGCCCCGGGGGGGAGGTGGCAGGTCCCAGCTGCCCGATCCCAGCTGCCCGCCGAGGGGAGAAGCGCGTTGTGTCTGTGACCTTCGCTACCTCCGATTCCTTACGAGCCAAGCAGCAAGGCCAAGGTCAGCACTGCCGGAGCGCCCGCACACCCCCGGCTGGCGCTGGGCCGGGGGCCGAGGCTGCACTCACGCCCGCCCGCTGCCGCAGAGGTCACCGCGCTGCCCTCAGTGCAAACCTTCCTGCTGCCGCCGCTCATGCTCACAGAATCGCAGAATTATTGAGGCTGGAAAGACCTCCGAGACCATCGAGTCCAACTCATGAGCAGACACCACCATGTCAACTGGACCATGGCACCAAATGCCACATCCAGTCTTTCCTTAAACACCTTCGGGGACGGTGTTTAAGGAATCCCTGAGCAGCTCCTTCCAATGTCAGTATTAAATCACCCTCTCTGTGAGGAATTCAACTTAAACTTCTCCTGATACAGCTTAAGATTCTGTCCTCTCATCCCGTCACTGGCTGCCTGGGAGAAGAGGCCGGCCTCTACCTGGCTACACTCTCCTGTCAGGGAATTGTAGAGAGTGACAAGGTCTCCCCTGAGCGTCCTTTCCCCCATGCCAACCACCACCAACGCCCTCAGGCTCTCCTCACAGGACTTGTGCTCCTGACCCTTCCCCAGCCTCTTTGCCCTTCTCTGGACACTCTCTAGCATCTCGATGTTCTTCCTGTTCGCTTCATCATTAGAAGCTCTCTCTCCACAACAAATGCTTCTTGACTAGAAGAGGACATTATTTCCAGTCTAGCACAAGATATATAATAAGCAAACATAATAAAACAACAACAAAAAAATTCTTCTGTTATAAACGCTAACAGTTGAATCATATCAGATGCAGACTGCCCTAATTTTCCATTTCATTCGTTTATCACCAGAAAGACCTGCACTTCAAGTCAGCAACAGCAGCAGCTGACAACACAGCAATTACTACTTGAGTCAGCATCAGGGTAAACATTAAGAAGCTTGTTTTATTCAAATAAAGTAAGTGTTGTATTCTCATATCTCTGCACTTTGTACCACAAACCTACTGCAAAAAAAAATCAGCTGGATTAGGCAGGAGCAGGAAGTGGCTGTAGAAACAGCTTTGCCCACAGACTCACCCTTACTGAACTTGGTGTATACAAATGACAGTTGAGTGGTAATTAATGAATTGCTCTAAAAAAAACCCAAACAAACAAACAAAAAAAAAACCCAGCAGTATGCCAAGTAACCTGCAACCTAAAGCCAGAGCATAAGACACAAGATTTCCACCTATAGCTGTTGTTCCAGAGCGCCCAGCTCCTGGTTAACACCAATGTTGATCCCCACCTCCTCCCCTCCTCCCCAAAAGTATTTCAGTTGACTCCTGCTCAGCCCACCCCCTTCCATGAGAAAGAATCTCCTGCTTTCCTCCGAGAATCCTCAGGGGCTCTTTGCCCTCTACCACAGGCTCCCCCTGGGCACCCCTTTCCCCCTCTGCCCTCCATCTCCCTCTACACCAGGAGTCCAAAAAATACTACACCTCAACCTCTGCCCAAGATTTTCTTTCCTGCAGACTGCATATCTCCTGCTGAGAATTCATTTGTTCTTTATCTTCCCCATCTCTACCCTTCCCTCTTATTCTGGGTAACAGTGTTTTTAAAACATACTCTATCTTTGATCATAACATGCCTGGCAGTGTTATTTTCCTAATTTCACTTTGTTTCCCCACCTCCTTCCTCCTCATCCGAAGCATTTTTAACATTTTCTTGCTCAAAAGCTTTTTCTGCAAGATGTAAGATGCCAAACACCCCAAGTTCACTCAGTAAGTGGAACTCATTGAAATGACTACACAAAACTGTGAAACACTTACTTGGGAATTACTTTATTCAAAATAAAAACACATTGAAGCAAAGTAATTTTAGAAATAAAGTTCTTTTCAGCATTCAGAAACAGTCACCCACTTACATGAATATACATTTTTCAACAAGGCATTTGAGATGCTTCCCCTTCTAAAAAAGGAGAGGGGGAGGATACATTTACAAACACAAACCAAATCTGCTACCTCTTTGCAGTTTGCCAAAGATGGCAACACACTTTGAAAACCACAATGATTTTGTTGCTCTTATGCTATTGTTTAGCTCTTTTTATGGTATCCTGTGAAAATTTCAGTGCACCTGGAAGGTATGAAAGGCAGGTCCTTATTGTCATTTCCAACAGCATCCTGTATTCACAGACCTTGATGTGGCTGGAACTTCTCACCAGTAATTTAAGCTTGTCACATGGCGCAGCATTTGATTACAGGTATCACCAAAAAACACATTCTCAAAGCAGTATTTGTAGAAGGCTAATTTTCAAAGGATACTTTTCAAAGATGACATTTTAAACTAAACTCAGCAAGCAAAATAAGCACAAATATGTACAGTTTCACACACCAGGGGGTTATGTGAATAGCATCTTCTTTGGAATCTGTAAAAAAATACTAAAGTGCTTTTCAAATGTGCCCTCATTGATTAAAAGGACAGGTATTTTGTACAAGTGATCAGTTGTACACCAACATCATTATGTTGTTTAAAGAGGCATTTCAACAGAAAGATAAATATTATCAGCACTTAATTTTAGCTTCTCAATTAAGCATAATTTTAGGATTTCCAGACAGAAATCCCAACTTTACAGAATCTACTTCTTCATTAGAAAATACAAAATTAAATTAAAGAAAGTGCTTAATTCTCCAGTACTGTCAGATTTTAGAGCAAGGTCACTAGCATTGGTACCGAACTCAACTTTATATTGTACTAAGTTTTCAAAAATTTCATACCAAAAAAACCCAAACGCCTAAGTCTGTATAGTCCAAAGCTAATCTGTCTAAGAATTGGAAGTTCTCACACAGACAGTGGGATACCTGACCAACCAAACATGTAATTCTGAAATTAAGGCACTCTGTTACTCAAAACAAGTAACAGAAAACCTTAATTTAAATGCAAAGTAACGATCTTACAGTCTTTGTTAGGCACTACCTGGCTTTTAAAACTCAAGGTTAAAAGTGACAAAACCAGACATTAAACCTGAAAAGTTGTCTCTTCTTTTACAATTTAGGTTTAGTTTCTGCTATGGAATATCCAGTTCTAAATTACATTCAAATTCACATTCCGCTCTTTTAAACTTGACATTAGGAAGGCTCGTGGTATTCTCTAGATCTCCAGTGAGGGGAAGAAACATCTTTAGAATAATATATAAGAACTTAATTCATGTGATACAAAATTCTGATAGATCAAAAAGAGTGTAAAGAGATTTAAGAATGATTAAGAACAACTATTTAAAGGTTAATTGTTACATATTTCCCCAAAAGATCACTTTCCATGTTTGAAATACAAGGCAAGACTGAATGTCCTGTTCTGAAACAATTAAGAGGAGGTTCCTTGGTAGCTAGTTTGACAGTGGTTACCAGCACTTAAGATTCTGCATGTGAAAAGAGTGAGGTACTGATACACTAATACTGTATGAACTACAGATATTTTTACTCTTTATAGAAGATAACAGAGAGAGCCATTCTATTCAAACCTCAAGTTTGCCAGCTTCCTTCTGTTCCACAGTAAATGCATAAGGCCTTCACCTGTACTGCTGTAGTGATGGCATATTTGAAGACTCCAGTTCCCAAAGCCAGAAGTTGTGGCAGCACTGTCCACACTGCCTGTGGATGAAAAACCTGAGTGCAAGCCTCGACTTCAGGACTACACATGTAGCATTGTCCCCAGAGAGCAGCTGCTGGTCCCGTCCAGCCTGCAGCCACTGCTGCCATGAGGCAAACAGTGAATGCCAAGAGGCAGCACAGATGTCTTGAATATGTTTGGCACCAGAGAGAAAAAACTTCTGCTGTTTCTTGTTAGAGAATTACGCTCTAGTTTATATTCTGAAATAAAACATCTGCACCTAGATACTGCATACTCATTTCATTTTGAGAATATGGCATATTCAAGGATTCATTTGGCCTCAAATCCTGGGTTTTCAAAGTTGGTACCTGCTTTTTTATAGTGAGCCCTGAATGTCAAGGATGTCTGGATCCAGGAATCCAGACTGATTTGATCCAATCTATTACACCTATGAGTTACTTGCAAAAAAGAATCCTCCAAGGTTAAAAGCAATGTCATTTGTTAATTTCCAAAAAGTATACGTAATTATTTAAGCTCAGTTACAATGTTTCTCTACACATAAAATGCTAACAATCTCTCATTCATTGAGACTTTTAATATTACATGATGTGCTTCACTCCTTTGGTAAATGAAATGTTTATGTGCTGCTTTCATGATTTTTTACAATTACTATTTGCTAGAGCAGTAACAAATGTTTTGGACCATTCTTTCATAATCAACATTTGACCAACTGATAGTAATAGAAAAAGGTTAAGCCTATCAAGTTTTAATATCAAATTAAAAACTATGCTGTCAGTTCATTTGTGGAATGCAACAGTTGACAAAAAAAAAATCTCTTTCCAGAAGTCTAAATGGATCATTCTCACTGACTAGGAAAGCCTATGCAGTTGGTGTTTTTTTCTGGAAAGAAAGTAACAAAATGAGCTGGAAATAAAAAAAAAAAAAGAGCTGTATTTTAAAAGTGCAGTATTTCTTTGCTTAATCTTTTTTGACATTGTATCATTTCTTCAAAGCTATTATGTTGAATGGACATGGAGCTAAAGTTAGACCAAACCTTCCCTCCATGGATGGTTTTGCAGCATTTTCAGGGTACAGAAAGGTAAAACTTTGCATTAGACTTGCAAAAATCAAGAACAGCTCCATTTTTGCCAACTGCTCTCCCATGCACACACGTTTACCTAAGGAACAGTAAGAAGAGATGTATTACTGGCTTTATACAGTTGACCTGTTTGTTAACACACATGTAATTCTTGTGCTACTTTAGTCCAAAAAAGGCTCAAACTACTATTAGGCTATGAACTCTGAAGCTCTGGCCTCCTTTATTTGAGTCTAAGCCTTTCTCAGCTGTTACTACTTCATATTAACAGTATTTACATCCACAGCAAAAGTAGTATCAAAGCAAAATTTATAATTTCTGTCTGGCGACTGGCTATTTAGGAACCCAAATCATTTTGCAAACCACCAACTGTGATAATAAATCTACTTCTACAATTGGTCCTATGTGAAGCTTTTACATCTCCCACCCACAAGGCCCTACACTTGAAACACCAGCAACCACCTACCCACCCAACTAACAACTCCATATGGATTGTCTTACCCATTCCAAAAGGAATGAAGGACTCTTTCTTTATTAGCAGGCCATTTTCATCCAGAAATCTTGACGGTTGAAATTCATCTGGCTTCTCCCAAATGTTAGGATCTCTGTGTACTGACCACAGGTTGGGCACAATCACACTCCCCTTAGGAATAGTATACCCCTGAAGCACTTTAAACAAAAGCAGAGACAGAGATGAGACAAGTTGCTAGAAGGAAACATGGGAAACATACTACTAAAAAGACAACTAGAAGATGTGACAAAAGATTATACAGATCCCTAGCTGTGGGCTACAAATGTAGCAAAAGCTTAAGGCAAAGGTGATCTCTGCTACCCTGCTTGAATCAGAATCACACAGGCCTGAGCAGCTGGAAAGACATCAAGTTACACCAACAGCTTCTGCAGAGAGAAGGAAGCAGCAATTGTCAGAAATGCGCTCTGCAGCATCCCAATGCAGTCACCCACTTTCCTCCTGCTCCTGTGCTGTCACAGAGCCCCACCACATGGATTTTAAATTGTTGTCACACAAGGGTTTTGAAATGACTAGTCCCATTTCAGCTTGTTGCACCTCACTGTCCTGCAAATCAAAACATTTTAAAAAGCAGATCAGTTCAGTAATGGGTTTAAAAGCCAAGTATTGCTATCTCACACTGACTCTAGCCAGTGCTCAGCAATATTTAGAAAACACATTGATGAATTGAAAGATAAAATTTCTTAATGTTTTCTGTACATGCAGAGGTCAATGGTATAAGCCTTTAGCAAACCCAATACTCTAAACTGATGTTTTCTCTGTGTCAGAATGCCAAAAACAACTCTGCTGTTTCAGGTACAAAGGTGGAGTCTCAGCTGCCAACTATGACTAAGCACATTAGTCAACACAAGCTGACCCCCACAGAAGAAATCACTCAAGATTAGAAAAATCCTGCTGGATGTTAGGTCAGATATGCTTCTTATGGAGAGGAGTATGTCAAGGCCACCTACTCCCTATAAAGGCCATTTTACATATTTGTTTTACAGGTCTTACATGTAAATGAGGTCTCTGTAAGTTATCACTAGCTGTCCCACCAGATCTTCATCCTCAGAGGAAACGCTGTAGTAACAAGTCTCTAGAAAAGCTTACCAGCAGTTTCTGAGGCCATTCGAGGAATTGAAAGAGGAACAACTGCAGTCATCCTCTGCACTTCCATAATGGTTGCCTCTGTGAAGGGCATTTGAGCCTTGTGAGCAAGAGAGGGGACTTTGTCGCGTCCTAGAACTGCTTCGATTTCTGCATGAACCTTTTCTATTCAAAGGGAGCAAGAAAAATAAAGTCAAATGACATAATATATGAGCAGACATCATCTCAATTTCATCTGACTATGCTTGCTTCATTGTTTACAAAGATTTCTCAAAAATTACTTCAAGATGTGGTTCCTAGCTGAAAAAGCTATGCCAACTTTAGCTTTAGGAACAGACTCAGTTAAGATGAAAATGACCAAGCACAATCTTGACAACTGTCAAGAGTAAAGGTACTGAGATGACAGACATTGCTAGCCCTTCAGTATTGGAAAAGAAAAGGAAAAGTCCTGTTGCTATTCCAAATGTATTCCTAATCTTTAGGAGTTTACCTGCACAGTAATTTTAATGATGATCAAGCTTCTGCTCTGCAATTAAAAACTTGAACAGTAAGAGAACTGTGTGCAGTGTGTGCCTGCACGTGAGGTGATGGGAAAGTTTTTCATGTAGATACTTCATTCTGGAGCAGGAATTCTGGTGCTGTTACTGCAAGTATTGAAGCCACTTAACTCGTTCTTGCCATCTCCTACTTTCTATTCACAGACGCTAAACTCAGCTATGTCCCACTTCCCCCAAAGGCAGCAGCAGTTGCTCCTTTCCCACATAGCCCTTCTACAAAGTCAGAAATGTTCATGAGCTTATCTACTTTCTCATTCAAGGGAAGCAAAAAAACCCCAAACTATTTGCTTGCCCCTTTCACTTCACTGAAGGCTCAGTATACAAGTAATTCTCTTCACAGAAGTTTCCAAATTTCAGGATTTGCTTAACCTATGTACATAGAGAATGATGTGCCTTTTCTTGCAGGTAATTTGCAATCTGGCTACACCACAAAAGACAATCTTGAAAGAAGAGACCTCAGAACTAACCTTTAATCAAAAATAATAAAAGTCAGTTTTCAATTTCTATCCTTTATATCCTGCATACGTTGTGGTTGTCCTGCTTGCCTTTTCCAACCAGGTAGCTGATACTCTGAGAGTTTTTGCTCTTTTCTCTCCTTAGCAGTGATACAAGATTCAATAAAAGCTCAGTGAAAAATACTGTCCCCGAGCAGCATCCACAAGTGCTGCCTGAACTGTGTCTAATGAGCTGATGCTGCAACCTACTGGGCTTGCCAGAGGAAAAGCTCGTGCATTAGGAACATTATAAAATACAAAAAATACAGCAAGAGATGCGCTGACAGCATGGCTCTCCAGTACCTTCCTTGTGGGGGTTTGCTACTTTTATTAGGGAGATACCATAGCCCTATATTCAGGCATGCATGTCCACAGTAATCTAAACAAATAAATAAAGTTTTTAATACCTAACAAAAAATTTAAAAATTAAGCAGACTGTCTCATGTCAAATGTCACACCAATGCTTTAACCCGAACAACTCATTTCTATACACAATAACAGAACTACACAGAGAGCTATGCAGAGGAACTACACAGAGAGCAGCCAAACTGCTGCTCGCATTACCAGCTGCAAAATGTAAACTTCAGCCGTCTCTGCAACAGCACGTTATTTGAACTGCTCCACTACTTTTCATATATTTAAAAATCTCACACATCTTCAGAAGTCAAGGACCAAAACAAAGCCAGGGAACAGAACAAACCAAATACGTGCCATGACTTCACCATATTTTCCATACATATCATTCTCTATTTCCCTGTAGAAAGCAAAACTATTTTACAAAGAAAAAAAGACTTTTTTTTCCACTGATAGCCCTTAGTTTGCCTTTCCATGTCTGCAAGCAACTTCTGCTACTTCTAAAAGATACATAATTCAGGTATTTTCTCTAGGGAGGAAAGACATTTAAGAGAAATGCATTACTTGGAATAAACAAAAAAGAGGCCCATACCTAACTCCAAGGCAATCAGGATGTAAGGAATGGAATGCTTAAGGTGATACAGTCTGGACTACTGAGCATATTTACATTACTTGACAAGAGCCACAGCACAAGCAAAGGGGAAATCAGAGAGAGGTAATAAAACTGTTAGAGGTCAGCAGAAAAATGAAAACTGACTAGCACATACACATACAGAACCAGGCAGAAGGAAAAGAGGTTAAAAAAAAACAAACACAAAACACTTCTAGATTCCATTTAGTAATTTAGAATATATCTAATCCATGTAACCGCATATTAAGTCAAGCAATCATAACACACAACATCAAAGACAGAAGAATAAGCCTAGGCAATAAAAGTTTACTTTACATTTGTCCCCAATTAACTCTCCCATGTATGTAACTGGTGCCCAGTTTTGCAATCTTTTGTCAACATTTTGGTTGACTTTCTGCAATAAACTATGATCTTGACCTATTTAAAGAGATTTTTCCAGGCAGATCCAACTCAGGGTATACGAGACTACTCAGGGTCATGTCCCACTTAGCTTTGAACCACAGCCAGAGATTCTGTTAACTCTAAGGGCAATCTGTGTCACTCCTTTGCCATGTTCACAGGGCAATTTGTTTTCCTAGTATCTGATCAGAATTTTCTTGTGAAGTTGTCTCCACTGTTTCCCTTCCCTCCACTGCACACCTCAGGGGTGTCTGCCTCTATCTTCCTAGCATCTTTTGCTCAGATAACTGTAGACAGTATAAGGTTTCCCCTCAGTCATCCTTCCCTAACACTAAACAAGACCAATTTGTTCTGCCTCTGTTTTGTGGTCACATGTTCCATGTGTCTCCCCCCCTGCCCCTCATCATCAGCAACCTACCTGACTACTATGACCACTCAACACTGATGGGGAGAGGCCCTCTAATGACACTGGCAGACGGTGCTGTGCATTTGTGCAAGTCCAGTTTGCTTAAGCTGTCTCTGCTTTGATCTTCCTCTACAATAGGTAGTGTTCCACTTCCCCAGACTCTGTCACTAGGCTCAAGAACCTCCCTGCTCAGGAAGGAATAAAAGCAGACCTTACCACTACGGTCTTCACACATCTTATATCACTACTATATGCCTGGAATGCCACAACTGCCAAAGTTTTTCCAACATGCTAAAGTACTCTGGAACTGCTTGGGAAAGATAAAGTTGTCCCACAACAGAAGAATTTCACAGATGAAAGGGCCATTTAGCACTTAATATATAACATTCACCTAGAAATCACGCTAGCACAGCAGGATAGAAGATGTCTGATTACACACCAGCCTTCAAATTATATGTACACATGAACCATTGGCACTCCAAATGATTTCTTCACTGTCGCTGTTTGCTTCTGTTTCTGAGCATCCATCTGGAGCTTTACAGTGTGGAATAAATCACCTAGAATATAATAATCTTACCTTGTACTTCAGGGTAAAGAGACATGTAGAGCAGGCACCACAGCAAGGTGTTGGAAGTAGTATCTGTGCCTGCAATGAAGAGGTCACCAATGATAAAAAACAGGTAATCATCATTAAAACTGCTCTCCTTGTTGTTCTTCTCTTCTTCTGCATGGATGAAGTACATATCAATGAAGTCCCTGGGATTTGCTGCATCCAGTGTATCCCTGTGCTGGGCAATTATTCTCTTCAGAAAAGCAGTAATATCTAACTCAGTTTGCCGAAGTTCCCGGAAAGGCCCAAAGGGAAGGTAGTAGAGCCAAGGGCAGATGTTGACCAGCATCATGTAGCTGTTCACGCTCAGCTCCAGGGCGCGGGCCATGTTCTTCAGCATCGTCTTGAACTCATCATCTTCGTAGTTAAAACGCTTGCCAAAGGCCATGGAGCAGATAACATTGGACACTGCATTGCGAATGATTGGGAAGGGATTGAATGAATCCTTTCCATGCTTCAGCATTTCCTCCTTTATAAAGTTCAGCTCCTCAATGATTTTAGGCTCTAAGCTGTGTCTCCCTACTCCAAAATGGCGCAGTGTTGAGAGAGAGAATTTCCTCTGTTGCTTCCAGACAGGGCCATAAGGTGCAAAAATAACACCTGAAAGAAAAAGGGAGAGTCTGAAACCAAAATGCCCAATTTTCAATAAGAAATAGACAGGCCTGCAACCCAAGAGCCAGAAGAGAGGGAAATGATAACAGCAAATCTCCCCCAAGCACTTGGCCAGGAGCTAAAGGAAGAACACAAGGTTATTTATAATAGCTTTTGGAAACACTGTCTCTCCTTTTCCTAATCAGTGAAATGACTATTCAAGTTACATTACCACTTCATTACACTTTGCAAGACACAAACAAATGGAGAAGAGGGAAATGTTAGTGTGGGACATATGTTAGATATAGCCTTTTCTCCTCCATGTCCTGAGACATGAACTCCTTCAGCAAGGCACAGTAGAAGACATTAAAACACAAACTAATTTGTATTTTTTCCTCTTCATGTTATACAAACTTATCAATACTTTTTGCATGTGTTTCTATTACAAGTGAGCTTTTCCTTTATAATAAAAATACAGGATACTCACACTGTGAGAAATCTGGGAAGGTGAAGACAGGTTCAGAGACACTTGGCAAAAACCTGCTTAATTTGCATCTCAATAGTTTTGATGGCCCTAGGCACTTGTTCTGCATGATTGTGTCATTATGAAACACCATTTAAATTAAATCTCTATTACTCACTTACAAACAGAAACATCTCTTTTGTGGAATCAAAAGACCACACCAAAGACACCACAGGGTAACAAATACACTATCCACCTGCTATTACTAATGTACTCCATGGTTAACCTGAGAAAGTTTAGTCATCAAACATGACCTAGTTTTGGATTTGTTCTTCTGGTAAAGTGACACTATGCTGTTTTGGTTTTTTTTTTTTTCTGAAAATAAAAAGTTACCTTATAAAAGCAACATCAGTTCTTCTATCAACTGCAAATCTTAAGGCTGAATTTTAAAAAAGGAGAAATGGCCATAAGAAAACAGAAGTACTACATAAGTGCTGGAAGATGGACCATGTTTCAATATTTAACATTACCTACATTTCTTATACAAGTTAATGTTCCTTGCCCCTAATACTAAAAGAATACAACACATGACCTAGCTTCAAACGTCCTAGACAAGAACATTAGGAAGAGTCAAGACAAGCTCGGAATCAGCTGAATTTCATCTTCTCTACATGGAGACACCCCTTAGGCAATCTATTCAAATATCCACTTCCTGGCCCCTCAAAAACAGAACCAAAAACTTTCCAGATTTTCTCTCTCAACTGTTTCCTGTTAGCACTGGTGTCCTCAAGTAGGTTAAGTGGAAAAAAGGACGTATCTGAGGCTGAATTTGGCCATGAACCAACTTGAGTTTTCATGGTTTATGGCTGGATTGTGAAAGAAACATGGATTTCTTGGAACAAAACTAAGTTATCACCATTTCTATCCTGCAACAAATATTTCCAAAACATGCTATGCATCCACAATCTCTTCCCTTTTTTGTTGTTAGGAAAATAAGGTTTAGGATCCAAATACTTTCATAAAGAAAACAGACCTATTGTCTTGAAGGTAAAAGAGATTCCCCTAGCCCCACAGAAAGGCTAACATCAACAACACACCTCCCCCACAAGCAGTGAGCCTCTCCAGCAGTCCTGCAGAGAGCATGGGTGTTTTCTGATGTCCCCAAGCCCCAAACTGCTGCAGAATACTAATAACTGATTTGCAAACTGGGAAAGAATAACACAGCAGAGAGATTAAGGAAGAAGAGCATAAAGATAAAATAACAGGCAAGAAAAGAAAGCAAACTCTCAACTGCATCACTACCAAGCTACAGTAATGGAATAGTCCTTTGCTGATTTCAAAGAAAATCTGCCTGCCCTAAAAAGTCACATTAGTCAGCACATACATCTCTACTTTTAACCCCCCCAGCAACAACCCCCCCCCCCCGCAAACAAACTAAAGCAAAGCAAAACAAACAAACAACAACAGCAAAAAACATGGAAGGAAATACAATAAAAAATTCTGAAGCCACCAATAACCAGGACTTCATGCTCACTACAGGGGCCTAATTTCTATGAGCTGATAATGAAACCCTTTCAATACAACCAACAAACTCTCAAAACCAGAGAGTTCATCTTATTCTCCATTTTACAAGAAAAAAATTCAAATCCTTACAGAACGCACATTCTGGCAAAGTCTTACTTACTCTCCTCCCCCCACCACCATTTTTTATTGCTAGCTCTGGTGTTGCTACAATACTAGGAACACTGACAAACACAGCAGTCATAACCTTTAACAACATTCAAATTCTGTATGGCCAGATGTCCACAACTGGATATTCACAGGGCAGGGCTACATAGGCAGACAGCCACACAGATCCCATCTTCTCTGCAGATTCAGTCTTTGCTACCTTTTCAAAGCCATAGAATACAAAAAGCTAAAATACTAAAATCAAACCACAGAAATATTTTTTCTCCTCAGTCTACTATTTCTCTTCCTGCAGACATATGTGCAGAAGCCTTCAATTAAGAAGTGACCTCTACCTTCTCCCTTAAGTTCTCATGGCTCTTTTTATCCAGCCAAGAAGGCCTCCCTCCTTTGCTAATCAAGTTGCTGAAATGTAGTATTTGCCATTTCTGATACTTCTACCTGCTCTCTCCCAGGCATAATTATATTATTTGCATCCTATAAGCAATAGAGCCACAAAGCTCAGATAAGCCCCTCTCTCTTCTACCCCATACCTGGCAGGGCAGCTCAGGGTAAAGACAAACTACACCAGCAAATGTAGCTTACAAGAAAATAGCTCTGTAAGCTCCTGTCACTTAGCTCACTTACAGAACGAAGGAATCCAAAGAACCCAAGGACATGCAGGAACCCTAAATGGACACCAAACCTCCCGGAGCTGTAGCACCCAAATTGTGAGCGGTAGGTCTGAAATTACACCTCATCCTGCTTTTACTGTTTCCTAGTACATACTAACATGATTGTCACTGTCCTGACCTGCAGCAATGCCTCACCCATGAACTCCTGAAACCATGCTCAGGAGGCTCCCAAATCAATCTTAAGAGGCCTCCAGTGTTTTGAGTGTTGTAGCCCATCTACCTCCTTCATGAACCACACACGAAAAAAGCAACACTTGTTAGCACAAACACAGCATTGCAGAGGTTCAGTCACCTCCTCATGCCAACACTAAACCCAAGCCAGCATCTGACAGCATCTGTAACTCCCACTGGCTTTTGGAGAACCAGCCTGTGGGGGCAATGGCCCCCCATTGCCCATATTCACCGACTTTTCCCTTTGTGCACTCAGGACACACCGTCCCTGAGGTGCACTCTACAGTACTCCTGCATCTGTGGCAATTCAGTGTGCTTCATAGCTAACACAAGCACTATGGAACAGCTGGGGATGTTTTATGCACAACTGGGCAGAGCACAGCTATGGTGACTTTTTGGATAAAACTAAACCCAGATACAACACAATGTCCCTCTCACAGAGCAACATACACAGGCACCGTCCCTGGGCTTGGCTGCAGCACGCTCTGGCTATGGACATCAGGCTCTTGACACTTTCAGGCCTCCTGGAGCACCCACTGGTGGAAGGTGCCAACTGCCCTGGCTACTCTGCTTCATCATATTCAAAAAAGTCTGACAGAGAACAAGAAACAGATGAAATTCACGGCATTCAAGGAAAAAGAAATCTGCCATGAGCCTGAACATGAGGTGTTACAGCACTGCTAAAATTATCTAACTCCTCTACCCCTTTCCTCCTTCAGTTCTTGCTAAAGTACTGTACCTAAAAATACTCGTATGTGATAACAATGTGCCAGTAAGATCTGTCTTGGACCAATATCATTAAACCAAGATAATGATTTTTTTTATTATTATTATTCTTTACACTAATTTCAGCAATGATACCTGATACCATTTTAATAAACATGATCTAGGTCCCTCACTTTCTTCTCCTCTTTACTAAAGCAATTCTGGTACAGGGAAAAAAAAAAAAAAAAGAAGGTAAGTGTTTCAGATACTTAAAAAATAGATTTCTCTAGGCTTAGAAAAAAATACAAGAAGTTTCACAACAAGCTAGCACATTAACAAGCCTTCTGTTATATCCTAAACTGAAAAACACCTCCTAAACTGAAAAAGACTAAGTACATTTCCATAAACACTAAGATTCACAATGACCTAAAAACTAAACATGAAGAAATTCTCCTGCAGTATTGGCATCATGCGTTTAAACTCTTCATGCCTTTTATTTCTGGCAAAAGCTAGTAACTCTCCTTTGAAGTCTTAAAAAAAAAAACAAACAAACAAAACGAAAACCAAATACAGATATGCTCAGTAAGCTTTGACAAGGACAATAACACATTCGCAAACATCTCAGCAACAGTAGTTTGCAAGTAGGCAGCCATATCAACAAGACCATGGCACCAAGTGCCATGTCCAGTCTCTCCTTAAACACCTCCAGGGATGCTGATTCCACCATCTGCCTGTGCAGTTCACTCCATCGTCAAATCACCCTTTCTGCGAAGAAATTCCTCCTAATGCCCAACCTAAAATTCACCTGGCGCAGCTTAAGGCCATTTCCTCTTGTCCTATCGCTTATTACCCAGGAGACCGACCCCCTCCTGGCTACACCCCCTTTTCAGGCAGTTGTAGAGAGCGATAAGGTTTCCCCTGAGCCTCCTCTTGTACAGTCTAAACCACCCCAGCTCTCTCAGCCGCTCCTCAGTCCCTTTACCGTACACACAGCTAAAGAGATCAGGCATTTCAGTCACCCAAAGGCGCTCTGTGGTGCACGGCACAGCACTGCCAACTTCACGGGGATGCTGCACGTCCACCTCGAGCCAGGGAGAGCTTCTCTCTGAGTGCTTTCTGTCAGCAGCAGGGCGAGGGACACATGCGAGGAGCAAAAAGCAAGTAAATGGTTAAGTCCACAATTCGTGGGAGTTATTTATAAATTTCGGCAGAGCAGCCACGGTGCCGAGCAGCTCCCGCTCCGTACCGCTCCTAAGCACCTAAGCCGGACTCGGGGCGCCCCCGGGCGCTTACCCTTGTGGTGGGTGATCATGAGGACGATGGGCACGGAGGGCCGGTCGCTGAACACGTCCGCCTTCTGCACCAGCGCCTCCCGCACCGCCCCGAACGTGTTGAGGATGATGATGGGGCGGTTGCCCACGAAGAGCCGGAAGATGCTGCCGTACATCTTGGTGAGGCCGGTGAGGAAGACATGGGGCGAGAAGGCGGGGGAGAGACGGTCGCCCTCCACCTCCACCGCCCACCTGCGCAGCAGCGGAGGCGGCAGTAGGGCGAAGGCGAAGTTGCCCACGAGCGGCCAGGGCGCGGGGCCCGGCGGCAGCCCCGACAGCGCCCGCGGCCGCCGCCGCAGCAGCCAGTAGCAGCCGAGCCAGCACAGGGCCAGCAGCAGCAGCTCGGTGGCCGTAGGCGGCCGCAGCAGCCACGTCCAAGCTGCTGTGCTCGGCCCCGCCATCTCCCAGGGCTGCAGCACCGGCGGCCTCGCCTCGCTGCCGGCGCGTAGCGGTTTAAGATGGCGGGGGCGGGCGGGAGGCGAGGCCGGCGGCGCCCTGACCCCGTCCCGCTGAGCCTGTGGGCGGGGAGCGGGGCCAGGCCCCGACACCGCCCCCGCGGCCGGCCGGAGGTGACAGAGCCGAAGTTTATTGAGGATTAAAGATAAGGACACATGTCCAGCTCGTGTAAAAAAAACCAAAAACAAACAACAAAAAGCGAACGCTCCCCTCCACCCCCCACAGGACTTGCTTTCAACTGCTCCTTACGCAAACAGCTATTTTTTTAGCGGTTTAGAAGGGAAGGAAGTAGAGATGGATCCTTCTTTTCCGTTCCCAAACACAAAAACCCCTGCCAGTTGGAGGTAACACACCGAAATTTTCTGTTTTCAGACCCAAGGACGAACCTAGAACCATGTCCCAGCTCTCGGTTCCGTAACTGCGTGGCAAATGCAGAACAGCACAGAGAGACTTCGAAGAGGGCCACTTACATTTTAGAGGAAAAAGCCGTGTAGCTCTCCTTTCCCCCAAATAAAAAATCCCAAACACACAAAACACACCCATCCCCCCACTCTACCCACAACTGGTTTTGAGGGTCACTTCCCCCACCCCATAGTGTATACCTTAGTGCACTTTTTCCAGCTGAGCAGCAATAAAATATTTAACCCCTACAAGAGGTAATTAGACACCACTGTACGGTCTTCCCAATAATTTGCTGCAACATCGGTGGGTTTAATAAGTACTCTTGATATCCCCTCGGCCACAGCAAAAAGTATTCATGCTTTGCCCACAGTGCCCCTTCTTTAAAGTGATCCCCCCAAAATAAAAAAATGCACAAAAGGGTGTTTATCCATTAAATAGGGTGTTGTTTAAAAATTATTTTTTTAAACAGTTGACCATTCAGTAAAGACAGTGACAAGCTGCTCGTAAAATAGTGGCTGAAATGTATTAAAAACGTTTTATTGCAATTATACAGAAGTTACAGCAATTTCAGAAATACATAAAGCTTCAAATGGTCAAGGTCAGTTTTCCTCCAAGCAATTAAGGCAACTGTCTCTTTAATCTAAACAGCAAATGGACATTTTCTCAGGCATGGATTAAACAAAAGAGAAAAACTAAGAACAGATTTAAACTGGCAGAACAGAATCCAGCTTTTATTTTGTCCATATTTGGCAGAAATCCAGTGGTTAATTACAATGTGTACCAATAAAATGCATCTATTAGAAAAAAATATATAAAAACAGATGAAAATTTAGCTGAGCTAAAGACATTTTAAATCTGAGTCTCAAGAAAAGTTTAAGTTCTGTAGTGTAAAAATAAGAAGCTAAACTATTCAGCACAGCTGAAACACATTACTGTTTTTGCCTGTTTTCTTTGTATAGGAGTAATTTAGCCTCACTTCCTTCTCAGTCTAGTCAAGAACTAGATTAGAAAAATGCCTTCCTTCCCCATGTATGCAGTTGAAAGATTGGTTTCAGTGGCATATGGACAATTCTAGGGTGTCCAGAGT
Source organism: Lanius collurio (assembly GCA_020086605.1). NCBI lineage: Eukaryota > Metazoa > Chordata > Aves > Passeriformes > Laniidae > Lanius > Lanius collurio. The sequence continues at coordinate 17,702,305 of JACBWW010000015.1, forward strand.
TTAAATTCCACATTAATTTTGATAAAAATGAGATTAATTAAAAAATTTTAAGTGATAAAATGCAACTTTTGCACTAAAGATACCAGTACATAAGTGGATGTTTCAAGTTAAAATAATAGTTGTTGCAACATTAAAATCAGTTTCTCCAATTTAAATTATGACCAAATAGCCTCTTTTTAAAGCATGAAATTAACAGCAAAACATATCTAAGTACTTTACTAATATGCTGCATACCCCAAAAAACTACATATACAAGTTTTACCACTATAGTGCTTTCCATGGAAATGATTCCTCCTCAGTCCTAGCATCAGAGAAATAAAATGCACACTCCCTTTAATTCTGCACTTAAGGAAAACCTTTTTTGTCCCAAACTGAGGAATTAAAGCATTTGGTGACTTCACTTTTAACAGGTCAAAAAGAGTTATAACTCCATGTAACAAGCAAACAAAAATCCCCACCAGAGAAAAGACTCTCATAAAAATAGAATAGTTCAGAGGAACTAATTTTTTCCTGAAGATAGCCAAGTTACAGAATTAAGACCCAAGCAGAAGCATTGGAAGTTTAATGAACGCAGTAAACTCTTGAAAGCAAGATAGTATTTTTCTGTCAAACTTTATCTTAGTCTCTGAATCCTGTCAGCACTTAGGACGGTTGACCAGCTGTTCTCTGCAGCTGCTGACTTAGCAAGCATGGGCTGTGGTTTTAAATGCTTTATTTGAGCTTGCAGGCAACTTCTGGATTTTTATTTCCACAGGCACTTCATTCATAAAAAACACTCTTCTTGTCAAAAGCACATGGAAAATATTTGAAAGTTCTGAGTTACACTAGTGTACTGAAACATGTTTCTGTAACACAGCAGATGCTAAAGCTAAAAACACCCCGCTTTTGTTCAAGTGCATGTCACATGCTCGCAAAGGTTTTGCTTTTGCAGGGCATTGAAACATGCAGCCATTTGTCTCTTAATATTTCCATAAATATTGCACTTTTTTGTAAATGAAAAAAATACAGTCCACTTTCTCTGAAGCATTCAGTAATCAAGATAGGAAAGTTGTATTTCAATGTGGCTTAGAACTACTATGGATGACTTTGTTCAATCTTTGGCTTTTCCAAGTGTCCTACTTTTAAAGCAGGCACTGAGACAAATAGGAAGACAATCTAGACTATTGTTATTAGACTATCCACCTTCACTCAAAAACCCCACCCAGCCCTGGTTTTATCCTAGATGGTGGGCCTGTTTCTACCTTTAATTAAAGTTACTCTAAACATGGACTATTCTTTGCACTGACACACAAGTTCCATCAAATAGATCTTAGGCCCATTTATTTCTTAAAGTACTAGGCTCAAGTGATTCAAGAGAACTTATTCTGGCATATGAAGGACAGCAGTTTAGTGACCAAAGCCTCAGGGTGCAACCACTTCAGAGCAGAGGAGTGTATTGCAGTGTCACCAGCGTACCTGGACATGGCACCTGCTCTGCACATTCATGTGTCTGGATGAATTAAGGGCATCATGCTCATTTAAGAGCCAACTACAGCAGGATTGCCACACCTGTCTCAGGCAGATACTTTCACAACTGCAAGCTGACAAGTACGGGGCCTTTAACAAGAACTAAAATCTCGGAATTCTCTGTGGACAGAAAGTGCAGGTACAGCTGCCCAAAAATGCCTCTCCCTAAGATCTGGAAGTGTGCTCTCCATCATCTACAATAAAATCATAACCAAAGGCAGGGGGAAGGCAACAATAGCTTCTGCAACAGAAGGCACAAGATAGTTTTTCATCTTAAGAAAAAGTTGCATATGAAGCTTTCAAACAAACCTAGAAAATTACTTTGCTCTTTCACAATCTAAACAATCTAGTTTAAGGTTCTTTCATGTGTTTTTATAATGTCCTGCTATGAACTGCCTTAATAATTATGTTTTCACTTCTGTTCTTTAGATACAGTTACATGGTCATGTCCATCACAAGGTAAAGTTTTTTAAAGTGTCATCATCTACACTGCACAATCAATGTCCTCCTAATATAGCTTTGTCCATTTCACATCCTCTCCCTCTGCCTCCAAGGCTTCAACAGGCCAGAGAATTATTTTCTTTAAACTATTAGCCTGTCCCTTAATCCCACTTAGTACAATTCTTACATTTTAGACTGAGTTTCAGAAGATTAGCTCTCCCAAAATATATGAAAACTTAGAATAGGACATGTAATTTAGAACAATATATACTCCTAATGTTTTCCTGCATTAAATTTTTTTTGCAGTTTTTATATAAAACATAAATAGAAAAGGGTTGTATTTATATAAAAAGCATTTGGAACAGGCTTAAAATGTAGAGAAATTTAGCTTTATTGAAAAGGTGTCACAACAGCTTTCCTTAGTGTTCATGTGTAATAAGAGAATACCAGCTCTTAATAGTATTTGAGATTATTAGCACCATAAATGGATATAAGGTTTTTGATTTTTAAAGATTTGGGTGGTCATGTAAATAGTCCAACTGTATTCATTAGTACACAGGCTGACCATAAAAAATTTCAGCTCGTATGTGCCAAGTAAACTACATAGGACAATTTCTTTACCATTTTTTTACCAAATTCACAGTTAACAGTGAAGTGATCATGACAGACAGCACCTTTGAAGGCAAAAGCTACAAGATGCTCCCATTATTGCTTTTTAAAAAGTACAGCTAGTGCAATAGCTGGGTTTGGGTTGGATTTTTCAACACAGTGAACAGATTGCAACACAAATCACACCCTAGCTCTAGTATCTCTTGCACGTATACAGCACACCACAACACTCAGTTACCTAAAAAAGTATCAGCTATAAAGTGTCATCCTGAAAGTTTTACAACATGAAAGCCAACTCTTGCTAATTGTGAACAATTTTTATGAAATTTGCAGTTTGCAAAGATCAGTAGAAACTACAACACCAAAGGTCTCTCAATTTGTTACTGTAGTAGCCTGCTGCACGGTGTTTGCAGAACTGGATCCTAAAGCTACAGAACAATGCCATCTTATCAGCTTCTTATCGTGCATGCATTACAGCATTCTTGTATTACCATGCAGGGTTCCTCAGCAGCCAGCACCTTTTCTTGCCTAGTTTTCCCCTAGTTGGATATACAGCTCCAACTGACATACAGAGCTATGGATACTCAGGATGCAACCTAGGAGAAGTCATGCAAGAAAAGCTGTCAGCTGATAAGGATGAAACCATATTGCAGCCAAAGTGAGGTCCTGTGCTGTTTTTAGCAAAGTCTTGAGAGTTCCCAAAGTCACATGGAAAACACAAGAACTACAGCCATCAAACTATTATTTCTGCTTTTACTTTCAGGTTCCTTGGTGTGACTCTAACCACAAAACCTAGCAGTTCCTTTTTCACATCTCATGCATGTTCTCCTGAATCATGAAAATAAACACAAACAAATGTGCTAAACATTTAAGAAGCAAGAATTGATTCCTGAGGGAAAAAATGTATGTCCTAGCATGTTAGGCTCTGAAACTTGAAATTATTTTCAAGTACCAATTGTGCAAAGATGTGTCCAACAAGAATGCCTTTTGGCTTTAGGGTTAATTATGAGGCCTTGTCAAATGTTAATCCTACTCTTCTGTATTGGGCCATTTAAAAAAGACAATTAGCAGGTGTAGTTAGACAGGAGTCCAAAACAGCACAGGCTTCAGCATAAGGAGCATTTTGAATGGCAACAAACTGTGAAAAAGTGGAATGCAAACCCAGTTTTTACAGAAGTAACAAAGCCCTGCTAAGTTACGCAAAATGTAAGAGGGGTTGGAGTTTAATAGTATTGTTTAAGGTTCACACACAAACACCTAAATGGTAGAAGTGAAAGTAAGAAGAGACATAAATCTCCTCTTGGTATTCTCAGTGCTCCTGTCATCTTCAGCGAAAAAAATAACAATTTAGAAAGCAAACTGGCCCACTCATCTTAAATGTGACTCACACCCTCAAAGTAACACCCAATTGTATGTTCTGCTGAATTAGAATGCATCTCTCTGATGACTAGTTTTACACAGATCTGCCTTTTCAGCCCCTTTTATAATTTTGGTTTAAGACCAAAAGACCGTCACTTTCTTGCTATTGCCATCTTTAGTACTGCACTGTCAGTCTGAAAGACGCTCAAAAGGTCAGGTAAAGATGGCTCCCAGCTGTCTGTACTGCCCAAGTACAACCTGGTTTGCCTACCTGGAGAAGCCACTGTGTACTGAATCCAGTATTGCTTTTGCCACAGAGACCCCTCTCCACACACGGACCTGCATCACACCTGGGCCTCAATTGTTTGAGATGCTTTTATTCCAGACTCCTTTCTGACCACTTTTTCTCTTAATTAAAAACCAAACCCCGACCCCCCCCAAGTCATCTCCAAACATATTTCAGCAAAGATACTTTGTGAAAATTGATCTCAACTGGCACAAAGGAGATTTTTCTGTAGTAATTCTTTGCAGTGTCACAAATGCTAATGTCCTAAAGACCATATTATGCTGAGAGAAAACGCAAGAGCTGACATTATTATTATTTAGGCACAGCTTGAAAGAAGAGTATTTCTCCTAGAAGAAACCCATGCACAGACACCTTAGGTACTGTATCCAAGGGATCTGCATTTTCTCCATTGACATTTACCAGAACTAAAACCAGTTATGTTTAACCATACAGACAGCAAGTAAAGGACAAAAACATTCACTCCTCATCTAGCAGGACTGGGTCAATCACTACAGAATCATTTGAAAAAGTGCAAACATTAACTATAATAGCATAATACAGCATTTCTTTTCAACTATAGTACAGATAAGACGTCATGTAGAATGCAGCCAATATAATAATTCAAAAAGCCACACACTGCTCCTCTCAGAAGTGGTCTGCTCTCTCCTTCCACCTAGTTTGCATCTTAAAGGTTTGTACACAGCCAAGAGCCACAGAAAACAAACTGCTAGCTATTTGCTAAACTCCAAGTCCTTTGCAATTAAAATATTTTCACTGAAAATAAGTCAAACCCGAGTGGGTTTTTAATCCCTGATTTACAGTAGAAGAGAAAGAATCCTCAACACCAGTATTTCAGATACACAGAATGCACAGTATTGTTACTTCATCTTTAAAGGTTATTCAGGTATTGAGTGTTTTGTTAGGAAAGATGAGTTCAGAACTGAAACATGCAATACATAAGCCACCCATATCTAGGCCTGATATTCTTATGTGCTACTTTCTAGGTTAGTAAGATTTAAACATATGGTTAAATCCATGGAAACTTAAGCCACCTAGAAAAAAAGCTTCACTATGTTTTAAGCATTGTTATTGTTTTAGAAACTATTAGTGACAGCTTGAAGTAACAACTTATGAAAAACTCCTTATAATATTGAAGTAGTTTAATCTCCAAGTACCACTCACAGAGTTGGATTTTGTTTTTATATTGTAAGTTATGGATGAGAGCCAGCACAGATGCACAGCTGTACTGTAGAATGATGTGCTTAATACTGCTGCTTCCTTAGTAGTCTGGGGTTTTCTCCGCAAAACTGTTACATAAACAACTCAATTCTACATTTCTTAGAAGTTAGGTGTAGCTTTAGCTCAATTTTTTGTAAAAAACAATATATTAACACCATCTCTTTCAGTGTTTTCATCTTCCTTCCTTTTCCTTATAAATACTAGAACAAGAGCCTTTGTCTCCATTCTGTTTCACAGCACTTCACTTTGGATTCTAAGAAGCATCATAAAGTAGCACATGAAGGCTTACTTACAAGCAAAGTTACTTCACTGGCATGCTAGCATATTTTTCTCATGAGCACTTAAGCAGCAACACTCATTTGAATGATGCCTAACAGGAGTATTTACTTTTAAGATCCCTCTTCTCAGTACCTGAATTTAAGACATTGATTTTACAATGCCTAGAACAGAACACTTCAATACAGAAGTGTCCAATCTTATAGTATCACTCTAATTTTGTGTGCCCATATAAGAGTTCTAGGTAAATCCAAAACATGTATATTGTAAAAATATCAGGATGACAAAGGAGCTTTACAACTATTAGATCTGCCAGTAAGGAAAAATGGTTCCAGTCCATCTGACAGCTTGGACCCATTTTCAAAAGTACCCCATGAATATTTAAGATTCAAGGTTTATGAGTTTAAAAAAAAAAAAAAACAAAACCAAATCAAAACACAAAAAAAAAAAAAAAACCAAAAACAAAAACTCCACTAACAAACAAACAAAAAAATCCAATCCCCACAAACAAAAAAAACCGAACAAAGAGCTATGGGAAAGTTCATTTAAAGTTAATGGAAAGACTTCACCTTGCACTGAAGTTAATGGATCTGTCTCTAGAACAGTAAATCATACTTCACATCTACTGCAATAAGAAAAAGAATTTGGGTTAGTACCAAACAACTCAGGATAAACTGTCTAGCCAGATGCTACTGATAGGAGAAAGCCAGAGATTGAACAGATTCCGATTTAAGACCCTGGTAAATGGATTTGCAATAATCCAATTAAGAGAATGGTCTCTCATCTCTTAAAAGGCTTTCCAGTTCTGTCTCTGTTGCTGAGCTTTATTTCTCTATTACATGAAAGTAGTGTGTTTTAACGCAAGTATTTTTTTTTTCGTTTCCTTCTCTCCAAACTGGTTTTTTTTTTTTTAAGGAGGCCAGCAAATCCAGTAGTAGAGTTCATAGCAATGTTTAGCACAGTTATTTTTGCTACTACCCAACCTGTGGCAATCTTTCAAAAAAAAAAAAAGCAATGAAGGATAACTTAACATTTAGTACCATTTACATCCACATGGGAGTGCTAAGCACATACCAAAAAGTGTCCATTCACCGTGCATTCAAGTAGACATTAATAATTTCTGGCATTAGAAGTAGGCATCTGTAGCATGAGCACTTAGCAGCGTACTTCTTTAAATGTGCAAGTTAACATTTTAAATCCAGATTTAAATGTACTTTAGGCATTTTAAGAAAGCCCATCAGCATTTAAGTCATACTGATAGGTCAGGTATACAACTGTAGTGCTTTTTTGATTAAGTGTCTGTAAAGTTCAACATGTACATGCTCTTCAGTAGAGAGTAGCATGTTACAGTCACACTAAAGGGGCAGCTCATGTGACATCTCTAAGAAATATTACTGTAACTAGGAAAAAATAATTAGTGACATACTGCAAAGCACTGGGCATATACAGACCAAATAATATACTGATCTCTTGACTGTAAGCCTAAGCAAAGCCCAAGTTTCTCCTTTTTACCTACTGCAATCTTTTGCCTCTTAGGATGAAATTATAAGCTTCTTGGTATTTGTATACAATGATCACCAGGATCTTAAAATTAGTAAGTTTTATGTAGCAGTTTTGGTTTGTATTGGATAAACTACTGTAACAGTAAGAACTAGAATATACCATTACTTACCCCATTTTATCACCTTACATATAGGTCTAAAGAGTCTTCAAATACAGCTATATCATCCAAGTTTGTAAAAGCAATTAAAAGCTATTGAGAGCATAGAGAATTGAGGCTTTCTGCTAATTAAACACACATACCCCTTTGAGAGCTTTCATACAATGGATAAATATTAAGCAGTTAAGGGAGGACTGAGCCAGAAGAGGAATCAAGTATTTTGAGCTAGAGCTGCTACTTAAACTTTCCTTTTGTATTACAATAGGAGTCTCTATCAAATTCAGTAGCAGAATGAAAACTCACACAGTCCAACAAAAGCAGAGTCTTTACTTGGTTCTATTTCATCACTTTCACATTTCTTTCTTTCAGAAACAGGAGTAAGTGTAAAAAACCCCAAACACCTCATCCTGCATGAAGAAAGCCTGCCTTGCAGATCTATTACAGAAATCCCACTGAGACATGGTGGTGGCTACACAGATAAGTAGCTATCTAGGCTATCAAAGTGTTTATTTTTCAGGCACCAGATGAAAACCACTGCTTAAGCTCCTTAGGTAATGCTTTTTTCATCATGCAATTTTCAAGGCACGGCGGCCACTAATGAAATTCAATCCTAACTCCTAAAAGACAGCATTACTTACAAGTGGCTTAACATGACCATATTTAAGGTATCACAATGCTTAGGTTTTAACTTAAAAATTTATGATCCATGAAGTAGTACTGATATAAGCAGCATCTTGGGAGATTTACTGACTGGTGTTAAACAGATTCATTTATATGATAAAGGATTCAAAAATGTTTTGACACTGGCTTTTTAGCTGTTCAAGGTCTCCTAGAAGCAAGCAAATGAAAGCACAGATATGCCCATACACACACAACTTCAGGGGCACATTATCAGAGCCTACTAAGCTTATTTTAAATAACAAAACCAAATGTTAGCAGAATTTCTTTCTTAGCTAAGTTTTTCCAAGGATGTACTGAAAGGAGCATTTTTTTATTGTATTATTTTGATAATGCACAAAAATATTTGAAATGCACATCAAAAATATTCTCATGTACAACTCAGAGCAATGATCCCCTTAACTGAAAAAAGATTATATTTGAATACTCTGTATTTCATTTTATAACTTTAACTGGACATTTTAAAAAACAAGTTGTCATTATTTAAATTGCATTCACACTTGTCACTCAGTTCAAAACATTCTTAAAATACTCAGCACTTCCTTTATATTAGTATCACCTCAACACTTAATAAAGTTTTATTTTTTCATTAGGTTTTACTGAAGATCTGAAAATAATATTGAGTTAACTGCAGAAATTCATATAGAATATAAATAGCTAAACACGGTGTGCTAATTTTCTACTTTGCTTTCATAACAATACAAAACAAAATAAACCAACAAGAAACAGGTACCTGTTAATCTATGGGTTTGTTACATGTTTACTCCATGGTAATTTCCCACATTCTCAGCCAACTTGTTTAAACAGCCATTTTAGCTGGACTGAAGCCCTGGGTAAAAAAGGGAATCTACATGCGAGTTCTACCACAGTGTCATTTAATATGAAATTATTTCAGGTTGTAATTGAAGAAACTCTGCTGTTGTAGGTATTTCAACCTTAGCACTTTTTTTGTTTGGTTGTTTTTTTCCAAAGTAAGTCACAGAAACGTGTCAAGAGGTAAAAGAAAAAGAAATTCAATGCAGAACTATGGCTCCCAAGCAAGCCTGCTACATAGCTTCAGCAAGAGATTGCTACTAAAATTAAAATATTTGTTTTAAATGTACCCTCATTTTGGACCTGGCCTTGCATTCCTCAAGCAGGTGAGAGCTGTAGAACTTTTGCCTGCATCAAGAACTTTAGGATCACTCTTCCCAGTAAATCATTTTGTTTAAGGTGTGTGCTTTTGTATATATATGCATTTATATACACTGACAGGCACTATATAGCTATATACACAAGGCCAGCTGCAATTCAAGATTTAGATATTGAAACTCTGTCCCTTATTAAAAATAAAATTTTAGGCTCCTTGAGCTCTGATGTTAGCAGCTATTTTTGATTTGCAAATTCTCAAGTAGCACAACTGTTTAAATATAAAATTACTAATAAAAATGTAAAAATTGGTATCTAGTAGAATACATGGGAGTTAATAGTGGTAAGCAGTATTTTAGAGTCACAAGATATCCATACCCACAGTGTGTAAAAAAGTCAGACTTGCTTCCAGCTGTACCAGTCACACAAAGGCCTTACCTTCATTAGCAAGAATAATGCAACAAACCACTTCCCACAACTGTGTTACTTTTTATATACACCTCAATACACCAGTATCGTGCGCCTTTACATTTTAGGATGTTTTTGCCCTTACACACTCCAGAGCTCTGAAGATGAGACTTTTGGGTGCTTCTGTGGATGAGTGAGTGATAGTAATGGAAATATTACTGTGGTCTTTGGCACCTCTATCTCATTAATAAAGCAAAGTCCTGCTCCATTTTTTTCTTTAATAAAAAAAAACTCCCATCAGTGGTGCATTTCATTAGCACTGAAGAGTAGAATAGGTCTCTACAGCCTGAAGAGAGGAAAACATCTGAAATACCAATATATGAGTCTACAATTGTCTTTCCAATCAATTGCACAGAAGCTTGGTCCACTTCTTCAGTTACAGTCCTCTTAAGAACTTTGGTTACAGCATTGATGTTTTGGTAAAAAAAAAAAGAAAAAACCAGAGCAGATGCTTTCCTTCGTTTCTTCAGGTAGATTTTTCATTGTCCTCTCCTGTCTTCTGAACCCGTGAATACTTTTTGCATGAAGACTTGAAGCAGCTGGGAGGCCAAGATATTGGCCAGGAAAAGCTGCAAGGAACAGAGCCTTGCACATTCTTCTCAAAGAAATAAAATATTGGATACCACCATGCTCGAGAGAGAAAATTCGTCTGCGAAGACACCTTTAAAGTCTGTATTGGCACAAGCATGAAGAGAAGAAAAGGCAATTGTCAGTTTAAAGGCTTATAATCAATTACATTTGAGTCAAGACAACACCAAAAATACAATGCATTAGCATGCATTTCTGCAAAGACAGTGAGTATTCAGCCTACAAAACACAGATTTGAGAGAGAAATTATAGTCCAAATGCATACTACAAACTGAGCATCTTTAACACAAAGGGACGCTTTGCTGCTGTACAAAATTTGGGGCAACAAAGCACTCAAGTCTTTTTCAATATGAGTGCCTTCAGGCATGTCATGTTTCCATTGATGACTAATAGTTGAGAATTAGATTAAATGGGATTGAGAGATATACTGCTACTTCAGTGGGTTGTTGAAACAACTGCAGCAGGTACCTTCTGAACAGCATACCTTTAATGACATTTACAGAAAAACCGTCACTAGAATTTTAGTATTGTCTAGGTAATTTCAGTTGGACAGAAATTTTATTGCTCAACTACTGTTTATTCATAAGCTGAGACAAAGTAGGGCTATTCGATACATAAACTACAGCATTAAAACCTCAAAGTTAAAAAAATATTTTTAAGACAAATTAGTATTATTTACTTAAATAACAATGAAGTGAAACTCCTTGCCCATTCTGTTTAAACTTCAATAGGAACCTCTATTTTTATTCTGAAATTAAGAACTAACTTTAACCTTTAGGTAATTTTGACAAATGCAGGCTATACGTTGATTCTGAAGGCATTTGCCACCCACCTTTTCATTAGCCATTGAGTGGTACCACCAGAAGAGCCGCGTGGTGATGTAGTAGGCAACAATGACATCTACGGTATAGTGCTCATGAGCAACCAGGATACAAATGATGCCAGCAGCACTCATTAGCCAGCAGATTAAGTGATACCACCAGAAATGTCGTGGTGAATCTGTGAAACAGGGAGGTGATGGGGAAAAAACACAGCAAAAAGCATCTATATTATTACAGTAATCCACAAAAGGAAGGGGAAAAGAAAAAAATTAATTTAAGGCTACTAATAATTTGAAAGCATAATTCATATCATGCTGGTACAAACCCCCTGCTTTGACACAGAAAACAAGACAAATAAATTATGCAACCTTACTGAAGTGTTCTTACTTTTTAAACTGAACACAAGATGAGTCAGTAACAAAACACAGACACCCATTTTCTAGTCAAATTAAGTTCTCCATTTAAATAGTTGCTAGGATTTGGGGTGCAGAGGAAGAGACAGAATTGAGGCAAAACATACACCCAAGTTAAACAACCAAAGTGTATTTTCATCTTTTCACAGCCTATACTCGAGTGAATTCAAGTGTCTAGAATTGATACAACCTGAGCAGAGATGACAGATTCAACAGAAAAAGACACTAATTTTAATTCTTAGGCTTTAACTAATTTGCATGAAGCCTCAGTTCTGTGAAACAAAATATACTGTACAGAATAGAATGTGAATTTATACCCTTTAATGAAAGATTTAACAAATGGGAGTGAAGCTATTCATAATGCATTTAAGCCACTTCAGTGGAAAAGTTTTCCTGTATTTCTTTCCCCACTGAAAAATACCCTGAGTGTCACAATGACCATTCATAACTTCTGACAGCCTAACTGGCTTCATTTCACTCACAGTGGGAGGTGTTGGCATCTCTTGCCTTGTCGGGCAACAGTCAGCCTTTACTTTCACACAATAGCAGCAGAAAAGTTACTGATCTCAACAAGCCGGTCCAGAAGGCTCTCAGAGGCTTGTGCAAAATAGTAACTGTAGAATCACTTTTTGGTGAAAGTGTCAAAACAATAAATTCTCTTAACTCTCCCCAAAACACTGCAGATAGATCTCTACCTACTGATTTTTTTTTTTTTTTTTAAGATAAGAAGCCAAGTAAAATTAAGAAGCTGATGAAAACAGCACTGAGCAAGACAGACATACCAAGCTAAAAATACTAGAAATATGAGTAACTATTCTGGTGAAAAAGGTGGAGTGCAGAGGAATAAGAGAAAAAATGGCAGAGTATGAAAGGAAAAACAGAGTAAAAACTCCACTAAGCCAGACATAAAAATGTCAGAATGCACCTTACACCAAAGACATTAGTTATCGAAAGAGCAAAAAAAGCAGCCTCTAATTCAGAGCAATTATAGGGCTTATGTCCTGGTTCAGGTAACATTTTGATAATTATATTGGAGGCAAAAAACGGAAAGCTATGCATTTCTCACAGAGCACTAAAATGTTCATAACTTCACTGAAATACATGCCTAACAACTGGGAAGCACTCAAAGGGCTTATTACAAAAATTTGTACGATGTAATTTTCCCAATCCCGTGTAGTATAAAGTACAGGAGTAAAACTAGCCCAGAAAATATTGGGCTGTATTCATCCTTCCTGGTACAACTGAGTATGTGAATAGCATCAAAATGCAATGCAACAGACAAAACAAGGCAAACAATAACTCTATTATTAGACTATTTTCCTGATATTGCTCTGGTAATTTTGGTGGGTAACAAATGTGATTCCCCCAGTAATATTCACTTCACAGGAGAGACCTAGGTCTAAGAATCATCAGACTATAATCAGCATCTTAAATCACTGTTCAAAGAAGAACATCTCAAATCTACAGATTTGGAGTCTATAATATTCAAGAGGCTCTTTCATATTATGTTTTTTGTTTAAGGCAGAATGCAGCACCTTGTTCCCTCAACATTTTTGTAAAAGGAAGGCATCCAACTAACACTGGTTAGTCTTATTTTTGTTTCAGTGCAAATTACTCTTTTCCATCAGCCAAGCTAGCATTTGTATAGTTTGGGACACAACAGTAGGAGGAAGATTCCAACTCCAAACATGTGAACTGAAAAGGGAACTCCCCACTACATATTCACAAACAGCCAAGCTCCCAGTAAAGAAGCACTGCTTACCAGGTATTAGATTTAGAAGTCAGTCATCAGTTCTCTAACACTTTAACAGATACTCTGGGTGCAGCACAGAAGATTTTTCCTCCCATGCCCCAGAGCCATGTAAAGCAAAGGGGGAAACCATAACTGCATCATCTGCATGCTTGCCAAATTCTTATCAACTACAAGAAGCATTAAGTGGAAGATGCAAGCACAAGACATCTGAAGAGCATGAATTAACTATTAATTGCTTGAAGTAAGTAATGTACAGCACACCTGAGAAAAGTAACATTGCCTCTGGATGCAATATAAGTGTGCAACGATGCTGTGTTCAAGCCACAGAACCCATTAGTCCCCTGCAGCTAACATGCAGAGAGCTAGTGTGCATAATTAACTATAGTATGTTTTATCCAAAATTTGAATAACCTGTCAACAAATGATGAAAAGCTATCTTGTTTTAATCAACCACTAAACACTTACATAAAGATAGAGGTGACATGTTTAGCCACATTAAGCCCTTAATTAAAGCCCACAACACTTTTAGTCAGCCTTACCCACAATCCCTGAGAAGGTGATGGAACAGCTCACCCTTGAGGCCACCACTAAGCATGTGGAAGACAAGGTGATCAGGAGTAGTCAGCATGGATTCACCATAGGGAAATCATGCTTAACCAACCTGATTGTCTTCAAAATCAGCAAGGCTTCTGACACTGTCTGCCATTACGTCCTCACAGGCAAGGCTAGACAACTAGCAAAGCGGACTGAGAATTGGCTGAATGGCAGGACTTGGAGGGTTTTTAATCATTGGCAGAGAGTCTAGTTCAACCCAAAGGTTCATACTGGGCCCAGTATTAACTTATCCATCAACAACTTGGAGGGATAGAGTGCACCCTCAGCAAGGCTGCTGAGGATACAAAGCTCAGAGGATTGGTGCTGTGCTGCCCTTCAAAAAACCTCAGACACTGAAGAGATGGGCAGAGCAGAACCTTTTGAAACTCAGCAAGGGCAAGTTCAGGGTCCTGCACCTAGGAAGGAAGAACCTGGAGCACCAGTACAGTGTGGGAGCAAACCTGCTGGAAAGCAGCTGTACTGTGAAGTACCTGGGGGTCCTGGTGGCCAAGCTGTCCACAAGCAGTGCCCTCATGGCCAAGAAGGGCAGAGCATCCTGGGGTGTATTAGTAAGATCATTGCCAGCAGGTTGAAGGAGGTGGTTCTGATCCTCCACTCAGCCCTGGTGAGGCCACATCTGGAGTTCCAGGCTCCCTAGTACAAGACAGATGTGGAGCAAGTCCATTTGAGGGCTATGAGGATGATTAGTAAACAGGAGCACCTCTCTTATGAGGAATGACTGAGGAAAATATGTCTGTTTAGCCTTGGAGAAGCGGGAGAGGGGACCTCATCAATATCACTAAGTATCTGAAGGAAGTGCGTCAAGACGACAGAACCAGGCTCTTCTCAGTGGTACCAAGCAATAGGACAAGAGGCATCAGGCAGGAAACAATGCATAGGAAGTTCTACCTAAATGTGAGGAAGAACTTGTTTACTGGGCAGGTGACCATGCACTGGAACAGATTGCCAGAGAGGCTGTGAAGTCTCCCTCACTGAAAACACTCAAGAACTACCTGGACAAAATCCTGTGCAATGTGCTCTAGAAAACTCTGCTTGGGCTAGATAACCTACAGTGGTCCCTTCAAACCTTAAGCATTTTATGATTTTACTATAGCCATGGTTCCATTTCCACTCAATTTGTATTTCAAACCCATATAAATACAGTCTGTGTACAACTGACAAGTAACTTTTGAAGGGCAGTAACTTTACATGTACTTTGGTCATTTGTTTTCCCAGTACAACAAATATGAAGAAGGAAGTACATTGAAATAGAATCACTTACACTCTTTGATGAACAGATAGACCAGTGTTAGTACTACAGTGTGTCCACTAAACAGGAAGTCTCCACACAGGATGTGTGATCCAGTTATGGATAGACCACCACCAGAAATCAGTCGCAGGATTCTCTGAACCTTTGCCTGAGAGTCTCCATTCAACTAGAACACCAGAAAGAAGTATAAAATAAATGTTAAGATACACCATAAGTGATTCAAGTAAACTTCTTGCCCAAGCACATGTAGAGTCAGGAAGACAGGGATAAAAGGACAAATTATTTTCATTTTCTTTGGCTTTCTTTCACATATTCTTAAAACAAATAAGCATGCATTTAAAATTTGACAGGTGATTCAGAGCAGTTTGATAACACTAGCATCCTGTCTATGTTTTCCCAAGTTATTTTAAAATATGCATTGTATGAGAATGAGATGCAGAATATACTGAAAAGGTAAAAATTAAAAATTTGTAAGGTCAGATCTCTCATGGCAGCAGTTAACAGAATGTATGAAACCAATTCAAAACTGGTACAACCGTGCATACCAATTCTGTTATTCTGTTCAGAGCTGACCAGTGTTTCTAACGAGTAAAAACTTCAAACTCGATTCATTTGAGATTTAGTTACAAACTCAGTCGGGACGTACTCATATTTGGAGGACGCACATTTTTAAATCATGCATTAGGATCAGCTTTTGATTTCTCAGATACTAGGCAAAAACTCAATTTTATCTAGATGTTTTAAATTAACTCTAGGAAAAAAAAACACACAAGAAGAAAAATGGATTACTGTGTTTTCTGTAATCAGAAAAATAATCACATGACAAAAATAATCCAGAAGAATTATCATCAAGTGTTTTTCCAGAGTTCAAGTAATTCATCCTGGTTTAATGCTAGCAAAATGAACTTTCAGCAGAGACACTGGCATTTTCCTTTGATTACCTCTTCTCACTCCTCCATATACAGTCTACTACACAGTCATTCTCCAAGCTATTAGAACAAAAAGCATTTTCAAATAGACACTGATTCATAAGAAGTAATTCATCCACTATACCCCTAAACTGTCTCAAAGTAGTAGTCAACAGCCATGATGCTGGAATTCAAGACTAGAAATCCTACTGAAGAGGTAACAAATTTATCCTCCCACTAAACTGGCAATACTCTTTCAGTACAGCCAACATGCTAGTTTGTTCCAAGGAATTTTAAGTCTACAACTTTTTTATTAGTAATCTAAAGTGGGAGTAACAACTCCTTTATGTCACCACTTAACTCCAGTGTCATTAAATTCTTAAAATATTTTGGTAAAACTATTAGCACATCCATGTTTCTATATGTATCAGTTCATTTACACAGCTGAACTTGTTCCTATACATTTTGAAGGCGGGAAGCAAAGACAGGTGCCTGACTTCAGGTATTGCAATAGCTCTTGACCAAACAAACCCGACAAAGCACATGAGAGTTTGGGTTTCTAAAGGGACACAGCAACAAAATCTTGCATATTAGCCTATAAATTACAATACTCAACTTGGGTATTCTGCCATATTTGCAAAAATATTGCTGCAGTATTAAGAGTAATTAGCTTGAGCCTCAGAAACAAGTTGATTGATTTAGTACCAGCACTATTTCAACCTAAGATGTTCTGAAAGGGAGCACCCAACTGCATCAACAAGTCAAGACTCTTTCCATATCACACGTTTTGGTTTATCACTCACTACCTATGTTTCTGAAGACATCAACTGAAAGTAATTTGTGTTATTTAGTAATACCTGAAACATTTCCTTCAATTTGTTCTAAAGAGCCATCAAGACTGATATAGAGACTAAAGCATGAAGCAAGAGGCAAAGGCACTTACCTTTGGTGCACACTGAAAATGCATTCCAGGCACAGGTAAGGTGGTAACGTACATGGTAATACAGCGGTACAGATACAAAGTTCCTATTATAAAAAAGAACCTGCGTCCCACTATTGATCTGAAAGTAAGGAAAGTGGGAAAATGATTGAGTACAAAGTTTACATGCAGGATATTTAACAGTTAACAGAGTTCTAGCTTCACTACATAGCTAAATCCTTAGAATGAAAGAGCAGCTCCACTCCAGCTCTTCACCATTCAGTTCTCTGAATGCTAAAAAGTCCTTCAGCTTTTAGTCTTGTTAGCTCCTTACAGTGCAAAGCTACCACCAATTTAACATGGCCTCAATCTAACTTACAGGTGCAGTCAGGAAGTTTTCCTCAACTCTGTGACCTTCTCTTTTTAGTCCCATACGATAACCACATTCTTCTCTTAAATACACATAGTTTAAGCAAATGAAGACACAGGAGAAAACTTCTATTTAGCCATAGAGGACAGTGGGTTCTTCCTCAAATTTGGAAGAGATTCTTACATCATCACCATTTCCTCAGTTCAAACACCTCCACATCAGTAAACACGCTTTGAAAAGCCCAATCTCGGAATAAAGTTGACTAGTAGAACATGGGTGTCAGAAATCCATGGTCAAAAAACATAACTGAATAATCAGAAAACCTGTATTTCCTTATCTGTCATAACACTAGAACATTTTGTAAACAAGCCATCCCTTCATTATTTTCCCGCCAGCCCTATTCTACAATATTGGTATGGATTTTACCCTACAGTTTCTTCTATCCAAAGTGAGCAATAAAAACATACAGCAGAGAAAAGAAAATATTGCTAACTTACTTGTATCTAAGAAACAACCACTGGAATATCCATAATCCAAGTAGTATCATTCCATTTATTTCTGATACAGAAAAAGCCCATTTCACACGATCAATGTAATCAAAAAATTTGTCAGGCAAAGGAGGGCTTAGCTCCTTTGGAGGTACTCTCTCATGGACCACAGTGATCATGACAGTTGTTAAAATCAAGTTGAAGAGAGCATAGACAAAGGCAATGCCTGTTTTCCACCATTCCAGAGGAAATTTGTTCCTAGATTCAGCAGGCATAGCAATCTGGATGTAATCAGGATACTTCTTTGCTGTTTTTCGCAAGCCATTAGACAAGCCCTTTGGTTTGCTAGTGCCATTTTTGTTCTCTTCACTGACTGAGAGAGTGGGTCGTGAGTAGCCATTAGAAGCATCATTTGGTTGACCCTCCATATGCTCTTCAAGCTTTGCTGTCTCAATGGTATTCATTTCCAAGCTGTATGGCCAAAGTGGGTTTGTTGGTGAGCAATTTCTGGGCTCTCTGAACTCTGTTATTCCTCAAAGTCCAATGTTCTTGTTCCTAGATGACTTCTGTAGAACACTAAAATGTGTCCATTGTGCTTTCAAAGGAATTTGCGAAGACAAATCTTTCTTCTAGAGCTGAATCATCTGCAAAAAAAAACCGAAAACAATTGAGGACCTTCCTAACTAGTAATGTGACAGTGAACAAAATCTTATTCTCAGAATAGGCATTTTTAAAGTATTTAAGTTCCATCCAACTCTACTTACACACACAGTCAAAAGGCAAAGTAGAGGTAGAACATTACTGTGAAATTATTCAAGCTCACTCCTACTAAGTAACTTGATAAATCCCCTATCAGTTTAAGAACTAGTACCAGCTTAGGCTTGTTTCTTTTTTTAAGGACAAGATCCACAGACTTTAATGATCATGACATCCCTTGCTTTATCTGTTGTCAGAGTTAAATATAATCCATATTTGCAGCAACATTGAATTTTACTGTTTTAGAGATATTCCATTCAAAATATCCTGGTTTTGACCACAGGGTTGCTACAGATATTAACAAAGGTTGTCCATAAAGATCAGACAAATTTTGTTAGTTTAGCTGATGAGACAAAAAACAGAAGGGCAATACAGAATTTGATTTTGTAAGTCATAAAATAATTTAGATTCATCTAGAAAACCTACTTAATAGATAGCTCCATTAAATTTCATTAGATCTAAATGACTATTCCATCAAGTCAAAAATGTGTTTATATAGCCATGGTAATACCCACTAAATGTCTGAAATTTCAGATAACTGAGAAATATACCCCTGGATTAGATTCTTAGTTATGGTACACTACACATAGAACAGATGACAAATGAACCTGTGTTTGTCCTCTAGTTACTTTAAAAAAAAAATCTATTTAGATGGTTTTTAAACAGGAACAAATCAAAGGAGTCATTATTACTCAGGATTTATTTCAGGCTACTTAATTCATAAAAGTTTTGTAAGATTAAAAAAACAGGTAGGTGTATATTTTTATAGTAATATTTTCAACAAGGAAACAAGAATGAAGTTCATCTCCAGAGAAAAGACATTGCTCTAGTAAAAATAAAGGTCATTTCCCCATCTTTAAAGTTCCGTAAAACCACTTACTCACCGTAGCTGTGAGGTACCTATTTTTCTTACTCTGTTCAGCTCCTATGGCAAAAATAGTATTACCATTTAAAAATTGCCCCCTATCTACCAGTAAATTGTAATTTTCTTATTTTAGCAGTTCGTCTAAGAGAAGTTCAGCACAGCTACCTTCACATCTCTGCATGCCAACACAGGCTGCCAGTTTGCCATACTTTACGTAAAATTAAGTCATCATGATGGCAGGTAGAGCTGCCAGTCTCATTAACCACAAACCACAGAACTTAAGAGCATGCAATCTGCTTAGAGGACAATCTAAAAATCAAAAGAGCCTGGAAAGTTAAGTGATTGTGTTTTGGTCCCTCCTGTCTCATCCCACCCAAAGAGAGAAGACATTTAACATGGTCAGCACATAAATCCCACTGATTTCCTGAGTGCTGCTCCAATCACTGAAAAAGAATGGGTAAAAGTTCAGATCCCAAATACATGAGATTCATACAAATACTGAAATAACTAAGAAGCATTTCTAAATTTATCCCTCAGCATTGTTTCTGAAATCCACTGTCATTTGTTGACCTTTTCTAAATTCCTGATCAACAAGTGTATGAGAACTATTCACACACAGGACATGCAAACAAACACTCAAGAAAACAAGTGGTGATTTTGGATGCTTTTTCTCCCTCCTAGCAATCATATTGTGATGATCTCTGCATCTCTAAGAAAAGGGCATGTTTAACCCATCAGCCAAGCAACAGCCTCTGATGTTTCCTACAACTAAAAATACTCTTTTAGAGCATCTACAAAACCAACAGCCTTACTCAAAGCTACAGCAGAATAACATTTTAAGTTTCACAAGTCCTTAAAACACACTCTTCTATTCCTTCTGTCTACTAAAGCTAAACATAGAACACTTTAGTGACAGTACAGAAAATATCTGAACCTGTCTACTTGCTCATGCTTTGGAATCCATGTACCTAACATTCATCCACTAAGTCAAGACCCCACTTCTCACCATTGTTACATATAGCAGTCACTGAGACAGCAATCAGCAAAACCTGCTAAATTTTACATCCTGCGCAGTTGAAACATTATTAGAATTACACATTTACTGAGAGCAAACTACCTTAGTTACTTCCTTCTCTTCCCCACATATACCTAACACCACTAGTGACATGAGCAAAAGAAAGATTTTACTTTCAGATGACATCCAAGCAAGCCTTAAAGATCAAAGAGTATCTGACATACAGATGAACAATGAACTAAGAACCTAAAAAGTAGACTGGTGCTCATGTTCTCATATTAACTGATTAAGCAAAACAATTTAGGTACAGCTTGCAAGAGAAAGTTATGTTCCTTTCTGGTACTTTTAAAAGGATTTCAAAGCATATTGATCTACCATTTCTGATGGCTCATCACAATTATTTCAAGCAGAGTGCATACTGTGGTCAAAACATTTGTTTACATTGACAATTAAAGGTGCTACATATCATCTGATGAGGGATCTGTAAGGTAAGTGCTTCCCTTTATAGTACCTTTTCAACCTCTTTCTCCCATAGTCTAAAAGAAACTAGCAAGTCTGTTGATGAAAAAGACAAAGGCCACTCTTGAAGCTTTCAACCCCTTGCTGCCAATCTGACTGGCCAGAGAAGTGACAAATACAGAGCACTAACAGCCTAATCATCTTCTGCTACTGGCTATAAGAAGAACTCCCCAGAAGTACATGTTTTTTTCTGCCAAGTTCCCGTCCCCAGTTCAAATATCCATTCACATACTCATAAGGGGTGTGGTTCCTTCTAGCTTCATGTTGTCCTTATGTTTCTTTAGATAAAATATCCATTTGATTTTTTGGTCAAATCCAAAACATCCCCATATGAAAACCAATAGGTGCCCACAAACTTACTAGGAGAAGGCCTTAGAATTCTTCAGCAACCAGGCAGCAATGCTTAGATCTATCCATCCTGCCAACACCTAGCTATGAAACGCAAACCAAATTGCTCTGAAATATGGAGCAACTACTGGGGAAGTCTCAAACTCACACAAAACTGGCCAAGTACTACAAAAGGATAAATAAAATTCCTATAAGTGATACATCTAGGTTTTAGGAAAAAGTTTTATTCTCGGAACCACTTCCATATCTTCTAAAAATAAATGTTACCTCATCAAGAAGCAGAGCTTCTTAACCAGCAGAAATCATAATTGCTTCAAGGAACAACATATTTCGAAGAAAACCTCAGGAATTAAAAAGATGCTAAAAGAGGAAGGGTCCTAACTTTTTATTCTGAGCTCCTACTTGCTCCCATGCAAATAGCTCCCTTAGTTTTCTGCATCCTCATTTGACTGTCACGTGAAAGAAAACAGTTGACAAGGGGCACAGCTTTGAGACAAGCATAGGAAAGCCTGTCTGCATTTGGCTCTTTATGCTAGAACTTAAGAATAACATGGAGTTTTATTTAGCTTGTTAGTCATCCAATTTTTATGTAAAGGTCATTTTCACATAAAGTTAGCTCACAATTGGTATTTCTCATCCAGTATTGGAACTTCAACATTTCTCAAAATATGTTAATTTCTGTAATTTAGGAAGGACTGAATAGTCACAATTTGCACAGGGTTTTCAAGTAAGCAGTTCTTAACCTGCTGTTTCAGTACTACTGGAAAAAGAGTATCCAAAACAGTGAGACTGATCTAAGCTGACAGTAAGAGAAGCTATACTTTACTTTCATATATAAGATAGGAAAGATTTTTAGGCAGTACTATTTTGAAGCAGGATTACTGTTGTAGTGCGGGGACAGATCACTTTTGTTAAGATTGGCTTAAGCATTTAATATAGCTGTATTCTTATATTTGGTAGCTGCAGAAAAAAGGTGCGTGAACAAAGTACAAATTGAAGTAACATGAAAGAACATTTTAGTATATTTTTATCTATATCACAATTACTGGAAAACAATTGTTAGTTAGTTTGTATTTCAGTCAGTGACATTTTTAGGACTACCCATAGAACTAGAACTAAAAAAGAAGCCAGGATACTGCTGTTATCTAGACAGCAATGAATAAAAACTTGCTTTTAGGGGTTTCTCCTTAATTTTTATTTTTGAAAGTATTCCAGGTCTCAGTTAATGTCTACAGCATCCCTCCTCCCAGGCTATATGTACATCTCACAGTACACAGACCACTGGGAGGAATAAAAAAAAAACCCCTATCACGACTCAAAATCTCAAAAAGAAAACGGCTGTGATGCTAAAGAAGCGCAAGTAGAACAAAGGTGGATTACTGAAGAACTGTTCATTATCATTACATTATCACTTGCAACAAATGTTAACTTTTAAAGAAAAAGCATTAACTACTTACCACATATAAAATTCTTTTCAGCAGTAGAAATAGAGCAGTTACTCCCTCTATCTTGAGAGAGGGATTTTGCAAGTCCCTCATTCAGGATTATTAATGTAACAACAGAAGACATCTTTTAAGGACTAAATCCCTACACTTGCCTAAATAGAGGAGAAAAACTTCAAGGTTACACGTTACCTATTTATACAAACCAAGTTTTATCACATCTCTTAGTAGTAAAAAGTATGTTAGGTTCCATTTTCCTAGTAATTCATTATCCAGTATGTTCTACAGAAGTGCCGGGTTTTTGAAACAGTATGTCCCAAGAAACACCAAAACCATTCATAGCATCTCAGAATGGTGAGGGCTGTAAACAGCCTTAAAGACCATCTAGTTCCAACCCTCCTGCCATGAGCAGGGATGCCTTCCACTAGACCAAGTCCTCAAAGCCCTATCCAACCCGGTCCCACTAACTAAATAAGCAAGGAAAAAAAGTATCTCTAAGCTCTTTTACAATTTTGAACACTGATGAGTAGGTCTCCCTTAACTGCATGAAGGCATCTTCAAACTCTTGAACTGCTTGGTTCACAGACTCCAAAGGACTGTATTTGGACTGATGTCCTTTAAAGGTGACACCATGACATGCCTAGATTTTCCTTGTGATTATTACTACCTTTATCTTTGAAGAAACAAGATCACAATAGCTGTCAAATATTTGCCATCTTTCAGTGCTACTGTAACTCATTCTGGAAATAATCCACATGTACATGACAAAGTTGGTTTTGCTTGCAGGTTAACAGTCTTCCCTAAAAGAAGTGTTTTCAGAATCGTCAGCCATACATTTTTAGAACCAGCAAAACTAACAGAACCATTCAAGTTAGAAGAAACCTCAGGAGGTCTCTGGGCCTCTGGCCAGAAACAGTAATGACTCAGGGTTTCAATCCAGCTGTACTTTTAATGCTTACAGAGATTCACAACCTCCCAGGCAGCCTGTTCCACTGCATGGTTGTTCTCACAGTGAAAGCTGGATGGTTATTTTTGTTGCTTTGGTGTTTTGTTTGTTTTTTAATTGTTAAATCTACTGTATCTACTTCTTATTAGAAGTCACAGCCTTTGTACCTCATTTTCCCACTACTGTGAAGAGCCTGGCCCTGATGTTCCTGACAGCATCCTTGCAGGTATGAAGGGGCTGCAGTCAGGTACCTCTGAGACTGCTCTTCTTCAAGCTGAAGCAAATAAGGCTTCCCCAGTCTCCCCTCCCACAGCCTGTGCTCCAGCCTCCTGACCACCCTGATGGTCCCTCTGCTGGGCTTGCTGCCAGTTCATGTTTTTCCCAGATGAAAGACCAAAAAACAGATACAGTATTCTAGACACAGCCAGGTAGTACTGAGCAGAGAGGAATAATCACTTCCCTACAAATAATGACTATGCTCCTATTAAATACAGCTCAGGACAGTGTTGGCTGCCTTCACTGTCAATGCACACTGCTAAATCTCTTTTCAAACGAGCCAAAAGAAATATTAACGTTATTCCAACACTAAAGCCTAAAGACTCCGTCACAACCCCTTCACTGCAGAAAAATGAGATTAGGTCTTCTTCCTGCTTAACCCATACTCTCTAAAGTGAGACTGTTTCAGTATTTCAGATCTGCACAAAAAAAGTCTGCTAACCCGAAGCAATATTTAAGCTCTGAATCAGCTGTTTTTGAATAAAGGCAAGAAAGGTGCTCTAGCACTGCATATTTTGTAACATTGCAAAAAATATCTGGCTCATAACCCTCTATTCATTAGAAAGGACTATTATAAACACTGCACAAAGCATGGAAGTCACTGTACTACCTCAGTCTCATCAGGCAAAAGAATGCCAAAAACAAGTGCCAAAATAAGCCTCTGGGTCAGGCTTTTATGTGCAGGCTGGCTTCTCATCGCTATGCCTGCATTCTGCTAGAGCTTCACAGACACTGCTGAAAAGCCACTATCCAAAGCAAAGTTCTTCTCAAAGAGACAGCAAGGTCTAAAGATTTGTTAGGAGCCTAGCAGCACATCTGATGCCTCACATCCTTCCTAGCTGACACAGAGTTGCAGACACCGGCTGTGAAGTGGGGGGACCCAGCACAAAAGGCAGGAATGTTTTAGACTGTTTTGTGAAATCCTCCACCTAGTTACCGAGGGTAAAGGTTGCACTTCATAATGGAAAGTCAGACCCAGAGATTAGTCACCACTTTCTGTACAGGGCAGTGAAGAGTCACAGTGACTAATGTGTGCTTTAAAGTGACTGTGCTACAGCTTATCAGCCATCTGGCAGCTAGAAGAGGAAGTCACATACTCAGTAAATTTATCAGTGATACACCCTAAAAATGTTTGAGTAATTATTAAGAAGATAATGCCTGTCAATTTTTTCCCCTATGCTACTTCCAAAAAGCAGCCATGCCATCTCCAAAACAAGAGATCACATTTATGAGAACATTCTAGTAGTTTTCTGCAGCAACAAGAATCCACCTCCTAAAAGTTTAAAGCAAGAGGACAGTAACTGCTTAAATCTGCAGAGCATTTTTCAATATCAGCAGTCACATACAGGTTGCACAATCCAGAGCAAAGCTACTTTAGCACTGAGGTGTACACAAAGGCTCTTGCCTCACAACTCGCATTTAAAAAGCCTCAAACAGACAATAGTCCTTGCAAAGCACATGACTGTAATCCTCACCCCACATGAGTTCTTAGGACAGAACATATTTAAAACTATTTAGTATCATACTATAAGCTGGTTTCACATATCCCTCAGTTCATCTGGTACATTACAAATTGTGACTCTGTACACAGCAGCAACACTTGCTGTATTCAGAGGCTCAAGGAGTGAAAACATCCCCTTTCAGAAACACCAATATCTGCACATCCACCCCCCCCCCCCTTATCTTAAGGTATTTTGACTAATGTTTTACCCTCTATGCCAACAATAGAAGTGTAGCACACTACACACTGCAAAACCAGACAGGAAAGGATCAATGACTAGCTTCTCCTCTCGTTTCTCTAAGAAGAGCTTTCAGCTTGCTCAACTCTGTGTTGATGCAGTTGCCTCGAAAGCTTTATGAATATTAGTTAAGGGGGACGATGCTGACATAATACATTATCTACTGCTCACTATAAAGAGTGACTAAAACTCATCAAGAAACATGATACAGTCCCTATTTCGGTCTTCCCCTCTGCCTTCTTGCCATGCCTACCACCAAGCTGCAACAGCCTAAAGCTCTCACATCACAAACAGCACCCCCAGTCAAATAGAGATGGGAATACACAGATCTCTCATTCAAGCCGTTTGTTTACAGGCTCAGACATCCAAATCTACACCCAGCTCATACACTAGATGCTTCCTTCCCACTTCCCCCCCCCAACCTCCAGCTTTTCTTGACACACTTTCAGAACTAAAACCTGGTAAATTTAATTCTAACACCAAGAATTTAAGAGCACTGAGCAATTTCAGCACTTACCATGATCAATCCAGACATGTTTACTTAGGGGATTAGAAGAGCAGCAAAGAACCCTTTCATAACATACTCACTCTTCAAGCTTCCAGTTTGCAATAACCAAAATTGTATCAAGCTTCCTATATGTAACTGTTTTTTTCACTGAAGTTCTACACATCAGCTTAAAGCACTATATAGTTATAAAACAGCATCACAACCTAAGCTTCCAATGCACTCCCATGGTTTTCTTTAAACCTGAATGAGTATTCCATTAGCTCAAAGCTTTCTATTAATAGAAGAAAATACTTTCCACATTATGCTGACAAGAAAAAACATTTCCTTTTTTATATTATTTAATTCAGGGAAGATACTGTTTGACCTTAAATACTAAACACTTAAATACTATGCACTTCAACACTTCCTTCTTCATTTTTGTTTCTGCCACAGACTGACAAACAGAACACTCCTTCCGTAGGATAATCACTTCTCTTGCCTGGCAAACTATCTCCCCACAACACAGGGTATCATTGTTAAATAAACTTTCTGAGAGGATGTTAACAGTGGGACAGCAGTGGAAAAGAATAATTATAATCAAAAACCTTTCTGTAATACCTTTCCCAGATATTTTGCTGTCTCCATTTCAGCCTCACCCTAGAGGTCAGAAAAAGAGTTCAAGAATCTTATTAATGTGTTTTTACTGCCCCTCACAGAGCTACTATTTAAGAACCTAACTAAACATCTCCAAAATAATTCAAATATCTCTTCATTATTCCCAGCTGAACTGCGGCCTTCAGTAAGAACAACCCTGCACTGAACATCAGGGCAATAATGAAATTTCTCCATGCCAAGATGCTCATGAGACTCAGCAGAGAGGCTTTCACCATTCACAGTAATGTTTTCATTTATTTCCCTTCCCTTTTCACCTAATAGCTTGAGAATTCCATTGCTTTTTTAAAAGCTTTTAAAAAGGATTTAAAGAACCAAGTTAGCCAGAAAGGATTTAAAGAAGGAAGCTGGTGATGTTCAAATTCCCAGTTACTAAAACCACAAGACTAAAACTTTCTGCAAGAAAACAGCTGAATAGCATCTTCAGCATCGCTCCTAAAAAGCCATCATTAAGAGCCTTACACTGCAACATCACACAACTGCTTTGTAATACCTACATCTTGCCCATGCACACACAACATAACTAAAAAGGTATAAATTAAATTAATGACTGAAATGACATTGATCTTATCCTACCAGTTGGTCAAACCTGTTGTGAAAGCACTGAGGTGACTCTCAATCTACACAGAACAATTTATATTACACTGTATCATCACATACCTCAAGGAGCAACTTCCACACCTTAAGCTACATGCTGTGCTCAAGGAAGGCTTCCAGATATCACTGAACCTGTTATCTTTAGAAGTACAGGCAAGCAAATGATCATTCAAATCAATCAAGCCTGAATGAGAAGTGGAAATAGAAGCTGGCCAATCAAACTGCCTGCTAAATGGCATTCATACTAGCTGCACAGTGTGCTGCACTGAACATAATTTATTTTTCATTTAAGTAACACTATTGTCACTTTAAATTTTGAGTCAAGATACTATTTCCACAGGAAAAAATCCACAAGCTGGAAACACCTTCTGACTTTTGTCTTACTGTCCATGAAAATTTTTGGGACAAAGGAAGTAAACAGTGTGATCAAAAAAGATGTTTCAGGAAGGACAATTGGAAAAATTTATTTCCAAACATATATCATAATTCTTGGTCACATTTTCATGGGAGGTCCTAGAACTAGAAAGCTTACGTTAAAATAGAAAGCATTTTATAAAAATTAATCAAAAATAGTTTGATGGCATTCTTATCCCGATGTCCAGCAGACACCTACATACACATTGATTTGGGAAGAGGAAGGGAAGTCAAAGAGGTGCCATGTAGACTAGCTGAATTGTGGAGGGACAAACAGATTCTATAAATTTTTCCCATGCCAGAACTGCAGCCAACAGAACTATTTAAGACAAAGGATCATCTCTAGACTCCCTGAGACCAGTGATGTTGTGAATGGGTGCTAATTAACCATGGTGTACAGTAAGTAAGTGGTGAATCAACTAATTCCATGTGATCAGTTATGAAAGTCTAAGGACAGAACTAAGTGTTCAGATGAAAATAGTACCAATCAGTTTTAAAGAGAATGCAGAATGTGGCAAAATTAGGACACAGTAATAACAATTAATCTGGTCTACCAACTGTCTTTTTTCCATGAAGGAGAGCACTATCTTATTACATACTGCTATTTCTGCTGCTTAAGTTTTCCTCAAAAAATACCAAATATGTAAAGAGATCTGCATCTATCAGCAAGAACAGATCACATTCTGGCTTTTTAAGTAACCTTCTAAATTTAGGACAAATTGGCATAATCTGAGAAAACTGTTGTCTAGAGCATAACTTGAAATGTAGACACAATAGTTGCCTGGATTTCAAGAGCTTTCATTAACACAGCACTACAGCAACAAAGGCCACTTTTTAAGGTACTTCCCTAGGTAAATGCAGACCAGCACAAGGGCTTGCACAACACAGCCTCTGCTAAAATCAGCTGTTCCAAGAACTGCTCCTGCATGGTCATTTTTCAGCTAGAGCCACTGCACGGGCCTTTGCTCTCAGCTACTCTCCTCCGAGTATCATCTTGCCAGGAGTAAGAGAGCACATCCAAATACCAGTGGCACCAACAGTACCCTAAGTTCAAATCTGTGCTAGAGAGGCAGCAAAGGGAATGAAGAGAAGCCTCACAGGGAGGTCCCCAGGTCAGTTGCACTTGAGCACTACTTTAACAGGTGGGTAACTTCACCATTTCAAAGGTGCACAGCTGCAGCACAGAACAGTCACGTGACAAGGACAATATTAAACATGTGAATACCACACCTCGCATGACAGACATCCTATAACAAGAAACACCTCCACAGGAGCAACCACAAGTATGCAGAGAAGGGAGGCAGCAACCTTCTAGACTAATGCAAGCTAATTAGGAAGAAATAAAATCCATGTTACATTAGGCTACAATCATAACACATGAGGTGTGCCAAGATGTTAATGACAGCTGGGGCAGACCAAGAAGATGGCCTGAAACATTCCAGACCAATCCCAGCTCAGAGAATCTCTTAACACTGCTTTATCAAGACAACATACAAAGATGGGGATGGTTCAGGACTAGCCATAAAAAGCTGTCACCCAGAAACGCATATTTTCTTTATCTGGAAGCAGAAGCCAAGCTGGGATACTAGCATAGTCCAGCCTATGTTAAGCTGTTCCACTCCCAGTGCAGAAGTTAGTTCATGCAAATAGTCTAGGCCATGCTTTTCTAACTTTTATGAAAGGTCAGTGTTTATTTAACCACATGAAGTGCAGTTATCTCTATTCTATATCCATATAAACAAAGACAGTGGATCACAAGCTAACCTACCAACCAGTGCATGGGTTTGTTGGTAAAAAAACAGAAGAAATTTATCTGAAATCCCAGAGCAGATTTATTTTCTCTCCCTCCTAATACTTCAACTTGAAAAAAGTAAAAAAAACTTACAAAAAAAAAAAAAAAAAGCTTTTAACACAAGGAATGAAAAATGCTGTTCTAGCACAAGACACAAAGTGAGAATTTCACAGTTTAAGACCTTCAAATGAGAATCTATGCCCTACAGCATATGTATTATTCCTTCCCTGACACTTTCCAGATGAGCTCTGTATCTTGTGCAAAAAAAGAACACAAAAGCAGGTTTTATACATCAGTGTTACATTCCAGCAAAGACTGTAAACAACAAGTCAGCCCCCAAAACAGGTCCAACCTCTGAACAAATCTGATTGCCTTTTCAGATAATGCACACTGTGAGCTGCTTTAAGTATTGAATACTCAAATGTGTGGGTCTTATGCAGAAAGGAAGTGCCACATCTTTAGAATGAAGGCATCTGCCAAAGACTACATTTTCCTACATTCCTGAGACATCTTTACAGAACACATTCAAACAAATTATGAATTGAAGTTTAATAGTTCAATTCCAACAGAGTAACTACCACAATATAAAAAGGATTGTTCAGAAAAAGTTCTCAGCTTCCCAGGGCTTCCTCATGTCTGACAGTAAGAGTTATAAAACAGATTTAAACAGAATTGACACTTGTTCAATTCTGCTTCTACGGGACAAGAGCATGAATTGTGATCTCTTATTCTGCAAGGAGTCAGTCAGGACAATCACCTGAAGTGTCCAGGATAAAAACTTGCAGTAAAATTCCTTAAGCATATTCAGACACCAGAACACTGAATATTCATACACACATACTGAGACACTTTCCAGGAAGAATCTGAATTGCCACTAAACCCTCAGCATTTGAGCTAAGGTGCAGACTACACAGCAGGCAATTGAAAAAACAAACACAAGGCAATAAACAAACAACAAAAAAAACCCTTCCAACAAACACCAAATAAAAAAATCCTACTGGAATAGGTACTGTTCAGTCTAACTATACAAACCACTTTCTTAACATATACAGGAGACAGAAGAACACAAGACAAGGGGCTCACACACCCACAGATTCTTAGAGCTGTAACTGTTAGGTAAAAAGCTACATGTTCTTTCACATGTACTTGCATGAAAATCTGACATACAGCTTGGTTATCTGCAAACATATCTCATGGGCAATCACCCTGTGGGTGCTGCCTGGCCAAGAGGCAGACCTGTCTAAACAGATACAAAGGTCCCCTCAGACAAGGCTAGACTTACATTATATCAGATTGTACATTAAATATCAGGCCAAAACTAATTGACTAGTTTTAGTGCCTTGATGGATCCACAGGATGAAGAAGTTCGTGGGTACATCTGGTTTACACACCTTCAGTTCCCCAAACAGACTTGCTTCAAGTGAAACATCTTAATCTGTTCCCTCAGACTAACTCCAACATTTTGTTCGTAATGACTTTGTGTCAAAGATGACAAGACTTAGAAGATATCAATCAGCAGCCCACTCTACAGTTCAAATAATGCCCAAGAAATTAAAAGTGGACTTTCTCTGTAAATGTACTTCCACTTCACATAGCTGGAAGTATAAAATGACACAGAACTGGGGTGGGGAAGGAGAGAAGCAGAGGCTGCCTTTGCTCTTTAACACAACCTCTGAACTGTCCTAGATCTGCAGGACTTAAAAAAAAAAAAAAAAAAAAAAAAAAAAAAAAAAAAAAGGATGAGAGGTGTGGAAACAGTGTTTTAAAGCAGTGGAAACAGTGTTTTAAAGCAGTCATAATACAAAAATACAAAACAGTCACAAGACAAAAACATCATCCTAAATAGCAATACATTTTCTGACCACCAAGACTGTCTTTTACTTCATTGAATCACACCATTACAGATACACAACACCAAAAATACTGTCCTGCAGTTTACAAGCCTTTTGATGAAAGAAGGACTTTTTCTCTGATTCTAATCAAAAACACTATAGAATATCACTATAAATACATGTGTCAGTGCATTTTTCATGTTACATTCTCATCAATGCATGATCAAACCATAAACTGTGTAATATCAGTTTAAAACCTGCTGACCAATACAAATCAGTAAAATCAGAAGAACCTTTGTAATAGCATTATGGAAGATTAATCAAGATAATGGTTCTTTGAGCAAATTATGGAAGCCTAAGTACAATATTCCTCCTTGTAACTGCAATAAAGACTTTGATAATAAAGAACTTCTGCATGTTACACACATCACAGTCAAATCTTGACTAAGCTGTGTTGCCTCTATCGCATGTTCTAGAAAGGCTTGCAGTGCTAAAAGCTTTGTGCCTGATTCTACTACCACAGGATGCAGAGGGAGAACAGGAAGAAAGCACATATGTGTGCACACTCAAAAGGAGTTATGGGTAAGGTAAAAAGATGGTTCTAGCGTTTGCCCATAGTGCAGCATAACAGAACAGAGAGCTTCTGCTTTCCTGCCACTCTTGTCTGCCCTCCTGGCTTCTGAAGGGGAAGAGTATCCCATTTTAAATTCAGTCATTCAGTTTCCTTCAGTTTATATTAAACTGTCTCTTAGTACAAATGAAGGAAAAATAAACCACCCAAACCAGAAAGTTTTTATGGGAGCATTCATTCTGCACAGTTAAACTGAGCCATGCGGCTTGCCTTGTTCAGGTTGTCCAGCAACAACTAGGAAGTAATGTACACAAGAAAGCATAAATTGCCTTCAGTCTGTAAAATTATGCTTTTAAAAAAAAAAGCCAGACACTTCATATCAAAGAAAAATACTTTTAGAGCAAGAAGTATAGTTATTTAGCCCAACTACTTTGCTATTTGATAGGTATTTTGCCTTGTGATGTTGCTGGTCAGCTAAGACTTATTCATCTTAACTTTTAAAAATCAGTACAGGCTGCTGACTTCAGCAGAGAGATAGACATTATTCTACCCTACTTCAAATAATTTGTTCCAAACAGAAGAATGAAGAAATGTTACCCATTATAACACTACGCCTGTTTGCACACATGGAAATAGCGAAGCCATTTTTGTAAGACCTGCATAGATGAAGGTAATGGTAATGACCATGGTTACTACAGAAGACAAAACAAAGGCCAACAAGCAAATTATTCTCATTGGAAAGCACTTGCCATTCACCTGTGTAACATTCCATTTCCAGGTCATAGTTACTGCTAAGAAGATGAATTCTAAATGATCTGAAAATTCAGGATACAATCACTGCAGTGGACAGAAGTTTAAACCCATAATGCTAAACTCTTCAGTAAGTTGCCTTAATATTAACTTCCAAATTAACTTCTAAGTTCACAATGGCACCTTGGAAGGAGCAATGCCTTTACTACTTCTTGCTCCAGAGCCAAACAGGATGACACAGCCCTTCCTCTCAAGACTGAAGTCCATCACAAAAGTTAAAAAAAATTCGAGGAAAACAAAACCACTGGAGTGTTGTTTTTCTATGTTAGTGCAGGAGCACTTTTAACAGTCAATAATAGGATTCAAACCATTTCAGCCAATGTGCTCTCTCACAGAATGAAAATAAACAGTTTCACTTTGGAGGACCACCTTTAGTCTTCTGGCACATTTTCCACATCGAGTTGATTTTTTTCCCCCAAAAATTTCAAGATCATTCCCATAGCTGTATGCAAAGTATACACATGCTTTTAAAGCAATTTGCAAACAATTCTGTGGAAAAAAATAGCATCTGCATTTCAGTAACTGCAGCTTAAGCAGCTGTATTAATTGTTACTTATAAATTAATAACAGGCTTATTTTAGAGGCCAAGTTTTGGCCTCCAAAACACAAAGATGCTATGCTAGAAGATAATGAACTCTTGTCAAGTGACACTCAAACTAATAGACAAAATCTGAGTAAAATCAAATGAAGACAAGCTCATGGGTCAGAGACTGGCACTGTAAGGAGCACTTACTTTGTATCCTTACAGATTAGTACAGTATTATAAAAACAGGAAAAAACACAAGTTTTGGTAGGACTTTTGTCAGGCTCCTAGTACACAGGAACTAAAAGTAACATGAGTGAACTTTTCAAGCCACGACATACTGATAGTTTCTATACACTCCTGAAAAAGTCACCAGAAAAAAACCAGAACTTATGAACTACTACAAATTAGTCATAAGAATTAATTTCTCTCAGTATTACACAAAAAAATCCCACCAAAACAAAACAGTGCTTTCAGAATTTCAGTTTAAAAGCTTTTGATTTTTTACTGAAATCGCAGTATATAAATTTGAACCAGAATAACTGGCAGAAGATGAAATAAAATTCTACGCACTGTTAAGACAGTAACACAGCATTACAGTTTTTAAGATGTCGTTTTGAAGGAACTGCAGTGATGGGAGCAGTCTTCTCCAATATAGACTGTGTTCAGTCTCAAAGCAAGACATGGGCAGTGGTATCTGGCATAAAGCATCTACAGAGAGCAAGTGCAGCTTCCCATCTACAAGGCTTATTTGGGGAAGTAAAAAAGAAATTAAAAAAATAATCAAATAAACTGTAATTACTGTAGAAGCATACTAGAACTATCAACAAGCTATAGGATTATATCATGCCCTCCAGATGAAAGACAGAATTAATGACTATGAGGCATGACCTTCTCTACTGCTGCTTCTCTTCAGCAAATTATGTCACCTAAATAAGCAGGCTGTCTCATTATTTCTGATTTAACAGTAGCCTGGAATATTAAATGGAGCATACAGAGTTGAATTCAGTTTTTTGGATAGGACATAAACTTAACATGGCTGAAACTGAGAAAAAAGTCTGGAGACTCTGTCTCCTTATTTAGCTCTGCTCCACTAACCAATCGTCCAGCACTAGAGTGGGCATAAGCAGGAACTTGGGCGTGCACGTAAGTAAACATTCTGTCACTGTTATGTACATTTCACATGACTGAAACAAACTGTGAGAAGTCATTCAACACTCATCACACAACAGTTTAAGATCTTAGGAGGCCAAGCAGAACACACACTCTAAAAAGAGGAAAATTAGAAAATGCAAACATATTTCAACATAAAAAACAAGTAGTGAGAGCAGGTGACTTCTTAATAAAGGACTTTTACACATGCAAGTGTTCTATTAAAGATTTTCTGGGGAGGTAACATATGCCAAAATACAAAATACTTGTAATAATACTTCAAGAAATGAAAACCATTCCCATTTGCTTAGGGCTTTAAGCTAGGTCTTAAAAGATCCAGGTTGTAGACAAGCTCTGCCAGAGTCTTCTTCTTTGAGGCTGGACAGATTTCTGCACTCTGAAGGATTAAAGGCTCCCATTTACTTTACAGTTAACTCAAATTAAAAAAAAAAAAAAAAAAAAAAGCATAACTAAAACTAACCAAACAAAAAAACATCATTGATGCACGATCTAGTGAAACAAAAACCCCATCCTTCTCTAACTTAGACACTACAAATGCAAACTCCAGTAAGTTTTGATAGCCCATAGCGACACTTTTCTATCAGAACTTGAATAAAGACAGAAACTGAATAAACATACTAATACTGGGCTTTTTTATTTATATGGATTTAGTCCATATTAGTACTCTGACTTCACCCATGGAATATTTAAGTTTACAGTAGCAGCAAGACTGATACAGGCCTAAGGTAGCAACAGGCAGTATAGGCAAAAAGACTTACTTGCCCAAATGCATGGAAGTTACAGAACCCTTACATGGGCCATACCAGTTTATGATAACTAACCAGTAAACCTGCCTCTGAAACATATTTCACTAAGAACATTACTAATTGCCTGTGATCATAAATTGCTGCAAGCAATTTGTAAATTCTCAGATGGGGGATTAGAAAAAACACCTTAAATATGCCTGGGGTTTTTAGCTCACTTTTGTAGATTTCTTTTTTGATATCCACCTCTTCCACCACCAAAGTAATCTTACTATAGTTGAAGATATAGTTAATCATTATTTGTACTTCAAACTTCTTTCCCAGTTTCAGCCACAATATGCTTCTGTCTTATCTGAAAAACTGAACCCAACTCTATATGTTCCATTTAAGATTTCAGATTACTGCTAAATCAAAAGTAATCCCAAGGGAATTTATTTTAAATTTAGCCATTCTTAAGCAAACATATTCCTAAGTGCGCTGCACCAGCTCATCTTAAATCACTCAAATTAAGCTGATGCAACTTTTGAAAACATCCAGTGCTGAGCCCAAGAGGCTCAGCATTTCTCCAAGGAAGAACAGGTATACAACCCTAACCCAAATTTGCATCAGCAACCACAGACACAATAACACTGCAAAGCTTAGTGCAAAGCTTTCTGCATGGCACAGGATCCTAGTAAGATTGAGCCTGAGGAAATCTCTATTTATAGAGAAAAGGAAACAGAAGACAACAGAACAGAGCAGAAAGAGATGAATTCTAAAGGCGAGAAGAAAAGCTAGGAATAGGAAGACATTGCAACGTGCAACCGCAAAGCTCAGACTTTGGCACCCTCACAGGTCCACAGTATCAGCAACTTTATTTTTTAATACAAACTTTAAAAAGAGTAAGTGAGATGTCCTTAAAATTTATACATGGCAGTTGCAAGTTAACCTATTATCAGCTGGAGAGGGTAAGGAACAGCAAGGGTGACACCTGATTTTTTGTTCAGGTACCTTCAAATGAACTGGACATTCTCCCACTCTAGAGTTACATATGGGAGAAACTATTTTTTCTGAAAAAAATTAGGTAATTAAATACTGAATACATGTTTTTGCTATACAATTCTCTTGTCAGAATGAATGCAGTAAAGTTTTCCTGATTAATCATGCTCATTACCTTCTCTCAGGCTCTAGACCTGAACATTTTTTCATTAAGAACCATTCAATTCGCAATGGTCACCTCAACAGCCTCAGATACTCTGCTGTTTCTTTATGTGTACACGAGACTAGACTCCAACACTTTTTTAATGCCATCAGATTGCAAACAAGAGGACCCACCTGACATACAGTGAAGCAGGAAGTTTTACTCAGCAACCACAAGCACAGCCCCAAGGCACAGTAGTCTCCTTATTTTATAGATACTACATATATGTCAGCTAGAGGGTAAGTACAATGTTTCCCTACAGCTGATTCACTTTCGCTATATATTTCAGGCCTATGAAAATTCCTATCAACAGCTACAGACTTCCAATACCAATTACATTGCTAAGAAGTACTTCAGTCTTTGTGTTACTCATATCCCCACAAGATTTTAGGGAAGAGAAACAGTGGTAACTGTTAGTGTTAACTTAAGCAAGCATCCTCATACAGGAGACACTTGTGGTTATTAACATTCTGGAGCCACACCAGAACAGCTGAGTTTCAGTATAGTTAAGAAACACTGAGAATAGATCTTCTGTTTGAAAGATAAGACAGAGCTATCTGTGTTACATAAAACTTTCCCATTAGCAGCTCTTAAGGTCTTCAGCATCTGCTGGGACAGTGGTGCCTGGATGCCCGACGTTCTTAGTGTGCACAGCATCTTCGGGGACAGTGGTGCCCATGGTACAAACAATTATCCCAGCAGAAAGAGATCTCTGAAGACAGTGGACGTAGTGTTACATTAATCTTCCCAGCATCTGTCTGGACTAGAGCAATACCATAGCCATACTAAATAATATGTCACAGCATCTGTATTGTCCACTCACCACAAACAGTATCAAGTAACACTGCAGGCCAACAACTCACCAAAATTAGAAAAAATAATTCAAACAAATGATGAATGCAATTTTATTACAAATGTCTGTATCTTCAAAGTACACCTCAGTTCCAGGAGACTTAAGTGCAATTAGTTACTTCTTCAAAAGCCTTCTTTTACATTTTCTGTTCCTTAAAAAAGGCTACTCATTTTTTAAGTCCACTGCTTGTTTCAATACTTATTTTGTATATCCTTAAAAATCAATACACTATTTTTCAGTCTTCATACCTTTAGTATGCTATTCATACACTGTAAATAAAGAACTCCAGTTTTTAGAATTAAAAATACTTGAGTGTCTTACACAGCTCTTCCAGAGACAGGGAGGTATGTGTGCAGGCTGGCTTTTTTGCATTGATAAGGAAATCTTCAGTTTTTCACAACACTGCATCCCCGATATAACACTTCTGATGTCTACTTGAAACATTAAGTTTTGAATTCATTTCTGTCTTACAATATCATAATTACAACACACTTTTACAATGTAGAAAAGTAGATGCTTATCAACATGCCAACCATGGCTCAATATTTAAAATTTAGGGGTAGAGGCATTCTAGATTGAGATTACCAACCCATGATTAAAAGACAATAATCTATCTTTGCTCTCTTCAAGCTGTCATTTCTCCATTGTGTAAGTTCACCTCAAGGACAGCACAGAAATCTACCTCATTAGGGGTCTTTATCAGCTCACTATTGTTGTCCCCTTAGATTTTCACCTAAGTTTCTCCTGATCATCACTTGATTTGTCCAGTACCCTCTAAGACTGACATACTACACAGAGTACATTGGAATATTTCTCTGGAGGACAGAGACAAGCATGTTTTTCAGCAGAATGTGATAATCCATGTCTGATTTTGAACTAACAACCTAAAAGGAAATAAATATGGAAGCAAGCTCATTGATCTTTCTAGTAAATTAAGCCCTGGATTATTTAAGATAGGGCAAAATAAAGAATAAAAGTTATTGGTTTCACAGCGAGAAAGTATTTAAGGCTACAGAGCCTCAAAAAACCTGCTTTGTCAAGTAATAATACACCTAAGCAACCACATTAACTATAACGAAAAAAAGCAAACTGATTTTGGACAAACCATTTAACAAATGTGGTTTAAAGTGAAGATTGCCAAAAGTCCTGTAAGGCCTGCTGTCTCAGAAAGTACCATGCACCTGCTCAGTTTATGCTAATACTTCTAACCATTCACTTGTGTAATTAACTGTGCATAAATTAATAATTGTCACGTGATTTGAGGACAGATAGATATTTGATTTTCTAAGGTCTTCAAAGGAAATAAAATGTTTAGAAACGGATAAAACAGAACAACATCTATTCTATATCATATCCTAGGTTTATTACCTTGCCAGAAGATTAAGCATTAACTACTTTTCACAAGGATTTTAAGCTAAATTTATGTCAGACACATAACATTAATAGAAACACACCCTGCCACTAAGGCAAGCAGTTTAGTTCAGCAGCACTTCAGGAAGTTTAAGAGTGGCTTCAACAGAGCACACACGCAACAAGGAAAAAGCGACCTATAACAAAACACCTTTACAACACCCTTATGATCCTTACAACAATACTTTATCTTCCTGAGCTGAAATCCGACATTTTGAGGTCCCCTCCTGCGCAGCTAGGTATGTGGTACTTCTCTAAGGGGCAGGTACACATTGCCACACCAAAACCATACAATTTTACTCAAAAATTAGCTACGTTTCATAAATTACATACTGGCTAGAGAAATCAAAACAGCAGGTGCCCTCCCTAGTTAGAGGGGCCTCAAACTCTAGAAACTGAAGAGAGCACAAGTGTGGGATTGCTCTTCCCAGTCTCTACCCAGCTGACACGTGTAGGTCTTCGGTGAAAGCGGTTCTCTAAGTGAGTACCTGTGGTATGCCACGCTTTTAATCCACCTGTGCCGTTCCCAACTTACCTACTCTGCTGTATATGCAAAAGCTTGCACTGCTGGCAGTTCCCCCTCCAGAGGCGGCTGGAAGTCTTTTTCGGAGCCTCAGGGCTCTGAGGTTTGGGCTTTGCAGTTCCTTATGGGCAGACACTCCCACCAGCGAGGTAGCAGCACGCAGAAGCAGCTAGAAAGTTTGCCACAATCTCTATCTTACCCTGCAATTTGCTCCTTTCCCAGCCTCAGCCTCTTCTCCTTCCTGGCGAAAGGGACCGGCTTTAAGGGCGTCGGCAGAGGCGACACTTCTCGCAGAGGTTTCCTGCCTCAAGCAGTGCCGCAGCTGGAAGGGCTCTCCCGCTGGAGGGCGGCTCCGGGCCGGGGGGCGCCGGGGGCAGCGCTCGCTCGGGGCTGCGGCCGCCGCCGTGTTTGCCGCGAGCCTCACGCTCGCCCCGGTGCTCCCTGACATCATTCATTCTGCTACGCGCACGCCCGCCCACTCCATTTCCAAGCAGTGACTCACCCCGGCGCTACCGCCGCCGCCGCTGTCCGGGGCAGGGCCGGCCGGACCGGCCGGACCTCTCGGAGCCCCCGCCCGCTGCACAGGTCCCTGCTTGCG